>OU427000.1:2210862-2238362 GCA_911387935.1 Dolichovespula saxonica | reverse complement strand
CATGACCCTGACACCTTCTTCTTCTTCATCTTCATCTTCACCATCTTCTTCTTCTTCTTATTCATCTTCATCTTCATCTTCATCTTCTTATTCATCTTCCTTTTCATCTTTTTTTCTTTTTCTTCTCTTAACGCTTATGAAAAGAGGAAGATCACAAGTGGGAAACACTCTATCGCGCTCCTAATGCTTCTATCGAATTATAACTCCTAATTGTGATTGTTCGAACAGTCTTCGTAAGGCCGATTTTGTCTCCCTCTCTCTCTTCCTCTCTTTTTCAAGAAAAAAAAATTAAATAAAAATAAAGAAAAAAAAACTTAAGAACTATGTACTTACTCACTTAAGTATCTATGGCTGAGTTCTTACGTTCTTATGGAGTGGTGTACTACATAGTACACTCTTTGATCTCGTTTAGAAAAAATTCGAAAAATTTTATTAGAAGATATTTAATAGATAAAAGACATCATGTCTTCCATATTCTTAGGTATCGTGTGTGTGACATATGTACGATGATTGTTGACTTTTTTGTTTTGTTGATTTTTTGTTTTATCTTTCTCGTTCGTCGATCTTTTAAGATCAATGTCTTACGAATATGCCTTAAATTTTCTTTTCTCGCTATTTTTATTTTTTTTATGTTATGCCGTGTATTAATATTTTTCAATAAAGTACATATACTCATATATATATATATATATATATATATATATACACATTCAATATATATTAATCATAAAGAAGATATGGATCAATGACGTACCAGAGACATAACATCATATATCCGTTAAGACGATACATATTATTTTCTCTTCTTAATCACTGATATGTGCGTACGTCGTAGATTACGAAGAAAATTAATTCATATTTATATGAAAAATGTATTTCAATCTGGTCAAACGTCAAAAAATTAATTGAATCCAAATCCGATAAGTGTTTCTTACGTTGTAAATATAATAATAATAATAAAAAAAAGAAACATTCGACAAATAAATAAAAATGAAAAATAAACGAAGAAGAAAAAAAAAGTATAACTAAATAAAACACACAAAAAAGACGAAAAACAGAGAGACCAATCGTCATTTTATTTTATTTTCTTTTTTTTTCTTTTTATTTGCTTACGTTGAAAAGCACTTGGTTATATCGTTCGACTCGCCACCGTGCTCGCCACCGTCGCCTTTTCTTTGTCCCGCTATCGGATGAAAAGGGTTGGAGAGACTCGGCCTCTCTCTCTCTCTCTCTCTCTCTCTCTCTTTTTCTCTCTCTCTGTCTCTCTCTCTTTCTCTCTCTCTCTCTCTGTCTCTCTCTCTTTCTCTCTCTCTCTCTCTCTCTCTCTCTTTCTCTCTCTCTCTATCTATCTCTCTCTTTCTTTCGAAGCTTGCCGAGCCTTGCAACGACTCTCTATCCAACATGGCGCGAGGAACGACACGAAGCGATAAGAACGAGCTTGCTGCGACCGAGAAAACCGGCCGGACGCACGTCTCGTTCATTTCGTAAGTCTCCCTCAAGAAAAAGGAAAACAAATATTCATTATTAAACGCGTTGAAAGATTTCAGACATTTCGATCATACCCTGAACTTTTTCTCCAAACTGATATTTTTTTCACGATTTATGTTACGAGTACGTTGTTGCTTCGTAATACGCGAAAAGAATGGGGAAAAGGGAGGAGATTTAAGAAATGTGAATACACGTTTTTCAAAAGTTGCGATCATGTTTTTATTTCTCTATCGTTAATTACCTACAACATCATGCAACTCTGAGATGTCTTTAATATCTCTTTATATCTCTGTATGTTATTTTTCTTTGTTTCTTCTTTTTCTTTTTTATATTTTATTTCCTTTTTTCCTTCTTCTATTGAAATATATATCATTACATTTAAATAATAAATTCTTATTATCATTTAATCCGTCAGAATGTAAATTATGAATTTCTATCCGAATGTCAATATTCGTTATTCATAAGTTATACCATAAGTTCGTCTTTAAGTAACTTTTGGTTTTTTTTTATTTTTTCTCTTCCTTTTTCTTTTTTTTTTTATATACGCGTTCATTATGTGACTCTGTACGTATATATATATATATAAAGAAGAAAGAAAAAGAAAAAGAAAAGCAACGTTTACATGTTGGCCAATAAATTTTAAATATTTATTGAAAAAAAATTCGCCTGCTTAAGAAATTCTACCATGTTTTGGATATGTATATATATAATTAAACGTCACACAGTAACCGAATCGAAAAATAATCCAATGTAGAGAAATTTTTTACATAGGTAGTTATGTATATTACCTTCTTTTTCTTTTTCCTTTTTCGTTGACATGACCAACGAAGTCACACTGAGATGTTTGGTCTGCGCGATACACCTTGAAACACGTTGTAAAATTTGCGTGGGTTCGAGGTGCACGAGTGAAACATTTATGAGGGTCAAACGTCACTACGACGATTTTACGCGCTCAAGTAACCGTACGCACGTACCTTGCAAACTCTTTGAAAATGTTTTTCTTCTATTTTCTTTCTTTTCTTCTTTCTTTATTTTTTTTAATGTAGTTTACCCACATGTGTGTACGTGCATGCGCGCGTACGTATGAAAGAAAAAAAAAAGAACGAGAGACTAGCAGGGTTGATGATTCTTTTTCCGGACTACACTACTAGCGTTGAACGAAATTTACCATAACGTTATAACGCGAACAGATGGATGTTACGATTATTATTCGTAGAAATTGTAAATTAACAATCTTTCGGTTTTTTCGTTCGATTCGCTTGAGTTCGATTCGATTCGGTTCGGTTCGTTTATCGCGTCGATCGCGTTGATCTTATAGCCTTTCTTTTACGAAACAATTTCTCTGTCTCTCTCTCTCTTTCTTTTTCTTTCTGTTTTTTTCTTCCTTCGCGATTACGCAATCCTCCCGAAATCGTCTTGTATGTTTCTTTCAATCCGTCCGTAGTATTCGAAGCCTTCCTCTTTCGTTAAAATGAAAATAATTAATATGCGCACGTTGCCACGTGGTAAAGATGAAAAGGAAATTTCTCGAGACGTCACCTAATAGATTCTCACGTTTATCCTTTCTATAATTATAGCCCCGGTAAATTCCCCGTTACTCTTGTGGATTCTGTGATTTCGATGAGATAGAGAGGTTCTTCGATAAAATAAAGTAAATAAAATAAAAGAAAATGATAGGAAAGGAAAGGAAAAAAAGAAAAGAAAAGAAATGAAAATAGAAGAAAAATGAGAAAGAATTTTTAGTGACCGACGATTTAATTTCGTCCTGAACGAAACGACGATGGCTAATGATTAATTAAAACCGCCCTAAAGTCATATATATATATATATATATATATATATATATATATATATTTATTTAGATATATATATATATCTTGTTTTGAAATAATTTTTTTCTTCATTATTTTTTTCTTTTTTTCCCTTTCTTTCCCCCCCTATAATATATAGATCGACGTCATAAATCAAACGATGACTTGAATTTTTTCGTCCGAATTATTTACTACGCTATATATAGTTATACATCAAAGTTATTCATATGTATATATATATATATTTATATATATGTATGTGTGTATGTATATGTAAAGATAGGTATTGGACAATGACAGTCTACAGGCTCATGCGAGTGTACGAGCAAATTTTTCAATTTGCACCAGTGCAGGACCGTCATTGTCGCGTCTTCGGTGAATTGCCAATTAACGGGTTAAGCGTTCGGTTAAGCAAGACGAGCAGTCGACGATAAAGTTTTCTGTCTTCCTACGGCACAGATCGGCGACAATAATAATAAATATTTCTTGATCGTTATCTCTTTATTTGTTCTATCGAAAGTCCTAACTTTTTATATATATATATATATATATATATATATATATATATATATATATATATATCTTATACGAGACCGAACCTATTTTACCTGGCATTTGAAATTCAAGTTTCTATTGCCTAACGTGGACGATTGATCAAAATCGTGTATAGTCGTCGGACTCGGTTCCGTATTATTATTCCGAGAAGAAAGATTATCGAAAGGAGAAAGAAACAGAGAGAAAGAAGGAGGCAGGGAGAGAGAGAGAGAGAGAGAGAGAGAGAGAGAGAGAGAGAGAGAGAGAGAGAGAGAAAGGAACGAAGGGAAGATCAGATTCAATGTTTTAGTATACGATGTCGAGTGTGACTCGACACGAGAGCATTCGATTATCTTTCTCAAGGAGAAAACTTACCTTAATTATTATGCATTTACGTGCCCAAAGTATTGAACAAGATCTTTTAAGAAAGAAAGATAGAAGAAAAATAAATAAATAAATGAATAAATTTAAATAAACGTACGAACGCATCCGCGATAACCGCGTTAGATGCATTCGCTTTGAAAATCTTCGAGTTGGTCTCCGACACTTTTGCCTTAGAATCCTCTACATAGCGTTTTGTTTACGTCATAAGTTCAGAGTTCACTCGTGTTTTGTCAGTTACGAGAACCGTTACGAGAGCATTATGACGATATAATTCCCTCGAAATTTTGCTCAAAATATTTGCGAATAATGAAACAACAGCGATAGATACTATTCCGTTTTGTTTATTCAATTTGTTTTATTTATCGATTACTATAACTACTGTACTGATAATAATAATTATCAATTAAATGTATAATAAAATTGAAGAACAATAACAATAACAATAACAATAACAATAACAATAACAATAATACTAATAATATTAATATTAATAATAAGTATTATACATTATTATAATCATATATATTTATAATTATATATTATTATTATAATTATGCAATACTTATATGCAAACTAAAAGTATTATATAAACTAATTATGATTATCAATTTTTACATTATAATAAATAATTAAAATTATTAGTAATAATATTGCTTAATAATAGTAATAATAATTAATGGTAATTCTCGAATAAAAGGGGAGCAAATTTTGATAAATGATTCATCCAGTGAGTTGTACATACTCGTTGGCTAGTACATACGCCATTGCGGCTCACCTCGAGCCCACTAATGTCTTTCCTCTGCGGTTCTGTACTTTGCTTCGCGCAAGCGCGATGACTTGTAAGCGGAAAAGCCAGAGTAGGGGGACCAACGTGAAGAAGAAGAAGAAGAAAAAGAAGAAGAAGAAGAAGAAGAAGAAGATGAAGATGAAGATGAAGAAGAAGAAGAAGAAGATGAAGAAGAAGAAGAAGAAGAAGATGAAGAAGAAGATGAAGAAGAAAAAGATGAAGAAGATGAAGAAAGAAAAAGAGATATACATTGGCGCAGGCGTTGCTCGTGACTCCACCTTTCTTTCATTACGTACTCTTATCATAGTATCTAATTTAATGAACATTGATGAGTAATAACTCGTACCTGAACGGTCTCGAAAGATAATTCTCTCTCATTTTAGATCCTCGACATATTGAAAGGTGTGATAATAAACGATTATCTATCACTTCAAATAGGTATTTAAACAAATTCTCTGCTATCTTAACGTTTCAAGTTAAAATTTTAACGTATATATATAACTTTCGTCGTTTCGAACGATTGGTCGAATTAATTCACTCGAATTAATTGATAATGAGAAAAAAAAAGAAAGAGATAACAAAAAGAAAGAAAATATAATAATATCATTGGACCAACGAAGGCCTGTAAAAAAGAAATTCTCTTTGTTCGATTTCGTTTACGATATTTAACAAAATAATTTTTTAAAAACGAACTTTTTTAAGAACGAAGGATGTAAGTTCGAATGGTAAAGAGATAAAGAGAGGGCGAGAGAGAGAGAGAGAGAGAGAGAGAGAGAGAGAGAGAGAGAGAGAATGAGAAATAGATATAGAAATAGATATAGAAATAGATATAGAGAAAAAGACAGAGAAGAGAAAAGTAATTAGAATGTTTGCGTAGCAGCAATAGCAACAACAGCAGCAGCAGCAACAGCAACAGCAGCAATAACAGCAACAGCAGCAGCAACAGCCGGTGGCACGACCTCTTCGGGCCAGCCGATAACTCCGACTGACTTGACAGAAAAATCAGGCACTCCGTTATCATCGCCACGTCTGCGTCAATCCATAGTTATCTTCTAAACTTGTCGGGATAACGATAAGTATTTAGAAATTCGATAGAATGACGTTAAACTTGTATGTACTTACATAATACTACGTAGGAACTTACACACACACACACACAAATTTTATTAGGTGCATTGAATTAAGACGTTCGACATTGACGAGTTTCAAATTTGCGATCGTCGTTTCTTTCTTCTTTCTTCCTTTCTCATATTTTGTTTCTTAAAGAAAATAAAAAAAAAAAAAAAAAAAAACAAAAGGAAGAAGAAAGACATTTAAGAAGGTAAACAGAGAGACGGGATAGTTGTATTAATGAAAAAAAGATCACGAATCTGTGTGCACTCACGTTACCGTTATCGCGTTTGTTTTCCTTGAAGGAACGCAACGCAACGTAACGCAACGCAACGCAATGCAACGCAATGCAACGCAACGCAACGAGAGAGGCTGTGTAAATGCAAGCTAGATAACGGGCTGTCGTCTGGGAGCAACTACTTGAAGAGAGAGAGAGAGAGAGAGAGAGAGAGAGAGAGAGAGAGAGAGAGAGAGAGAGAGAGAGAGACAGAAAAAGAGAGATAGAAAATTAAATAAGAAAACGGTACATTACGATTTTGAAAAGAAATAAATAAATAAAAAAGAAATTGTACAAAAATATATCGTATTTTTTCTTCTTTCTCTCTCTTTCTCTCTCTCTCCCTCTACGTCAATATTTATCCGTTTTATTGATTAAGACACGTATCCGATGAAAATATAAAATGAATAGTAATGCAGAAGAAATATCGAATGGACGACCGATGGATTCCGATCATAAGAGTGACGTCATTTGAGCGACGCCAACCAGGGTTCCTACATTATTACGAGAAGGGACTATTTGACCCCACTCATTGTTTCTAATCCCACAATAAATTGAAGCAGCTGTACTGGCAATTGATACAAATTTACGTACAGTCCGGCACATAAAGCCTGCGATCTTACTAGAAAGAAAGAGAAAGAGAAAGAGAAAGAGAGAGAGAGAGAGAGAGAGAGAAATAAAAAAGAGAAGTCATCCGAGTTCAGAGGTTTTTCTTTCTCTATCTTTCTCTCGTTCATACGCGTTGATCGAATAGCCGCTCTTCTCTTTAATTTATTTATTTATTTATTTTTCCTCTTATCACAACCGCCGGTCGTTTCTCCCATCTGGGGCCAGTTTTTATCCAGATCTAACGACTTATTTCGTTATAACCGAATACATTGGCGGCGGGCAATTTAAATGGTATGGTAAAAATTAATTGGGAAAGACGAAACAAATGTAGGAATTAATTTAATACGCGATTAAAATTGGTTTGATTAAAAATCGTCAGTTGTGGAAATAAAATCTCGCGCGTCGAGATCAAACTCGAAGGAGATTACCGAGTTTTTCCTTTCTTTTTATTTTTTCTTTCTTTTCTCTTTTATCTAATATCCTCTCGAATTTCCTTTCCTCCTTCGGGGTATATGGGGAGGTGGGGTAGGAGGGGGGTTGTTTTGAATTTTAAGTAGATTCCTGTCTTCCATTCCCAATCTCACCTCTCTATCTATCTCTTTCTTTCTTTCTCTTAAAAATCGACAAAAAGTCCGGTTTGGAAGGTCGGACAAAACCAAAATTCCGTCGTATATTTTATCTCTTTCTCTCTCTCCCTCCCTCTCTCTCTCTCTCTCTCTCTCTCTCTCTTTTTCTTTCTCATTCATTCTCGTACGTCACCTTAAAGCCATAGAGACACACGCCGTGAACACATGTAACGACAATGGACATTACATATGCCAGAGACGAGACGTCTCTTACCCTTCCTCCATCTTTTTCTACACGCCGTATCACTCCCTTCTCTCCTCTCTTCTCTCTTTCCTTTTATCCCTATACTTCGTCTCTCCTTTCTTTTTCTGTTTCTTTTTTTTTTATTTTTTTTTCTTTTTCTTTTTTTTTTTACTGTCATAATTTCTTGCCTCTTTTGCCCGAAGTTGACATCAGCGTCACGTACCAGACTTCCTACGAACAGTGTGCTTTCTTGAATACCTAAAGTCCCTTTCATATACGTTTACCCCCTTGCTAAAGGATCACGAATATATTTTTTCGAGTTCTCTCTCTCTCTCTCTCTCTCTCACTCTCGAAAATGATCGTTTCATTCTCTTAACGTTCTTCGATCGTAAAAAAATTTTCTTTACCTTGATCTCGTCTCGATTAAAAAAGAAAAAAGGAAGAAAAAAGAGAAAAGAGAAGAAGAAGAAGAAATAAAGAAACTATAAAGAAACAAGTATCTCGTTAAAAAATTGTTCAACGGCTCGAGAAAGTCAAAGTGTCGCAACCCCTATTGAATTGTAGACATCGTCGATCGATCGAAGGGAGCTCGATCGTATTGGAAAAAGAAGTGTGTCATTTAGACTTCGAGAAACTCGACCTATCTCCTTGTCTTCGACATATCGCACGTGCGCGAATGTAAGAACGTATTTACGATATGTGTATATAAGAAATGTATACACGAAATATATATACGAAATGTACGTACCTATGTATGTATGTATAAAATGTATTTACGTATATACGAAATGTATGTATGTGTATGTATGTATGTATGTATGTATGTATAAAATGTATTTACGTATATACGAAATGTACGTATGTGTATGTACGTATATATGTATGTATATATGTATGTATGTATGTATGTATGTATGTATGTATGTATATATGTATGTATGTATGTTGTATGTACGTATATATGTACGTACGTACGTACGCACGTTGTACATAATTCGAGAGATCGCGAAGGAGCACGCGTTGTCCTTTTCTTTGCACATTTCACTTTTCTACATCTGCTGTTCGAGCACGATACTTATTCGCGTTCGTTCACGATGCGTTCGCTACGATGAATTATTTTATGTCGACAAAGACGACGTATCGAAATTTTTGCAAAGCCGAGAAATTTACATTTGGCAGCTGATCTTACCATCACAATTTTCATTCCGTCGAATACACCTGTTAACATTTCTTTTTTCTATAATAATAATAATAATAATAATAATAATAATAATAATAATAATAATATATTTTTTTTGTTTTTGAAACAATCGAATTCAAGATTTGAATACAATTGATCTAATCACTTTTATTTCACTTGTTCTGAATAATTAACAAAATTTTTTTTTTTAGCATACTAATGCACGTATATCTATGTTCCCTGTCGATTAAAATATCGATCGAAAATATATCGAAAAAAATCGAAAAAAAATATATTCGAAATTATATCGAAAAATATCGATTAAAATCGAGAACACAATATATAAATTTATATTGCAACGAATTATTATCCGTCATATCGAGACAAGTTATTCTAAATTTTTTTTCCAATATCTATAATACCTTTATCATAGATTATTTAAGATGATTTAAGATTCATTACAAAGAATCAATCAATAGCTTTACTATTTTTCAATTTTTAATTTTTGCTTTTCCTAATGTCACGTAAAATCAAAAATCTGATCGCGTCTCAATAATATCCATTGAATGTAATCGCTTAAGGAGTTTGAGAACCTCGCTTAAGACCTTGAGAAAAAAAATTGATCAATTGTTTATGTTTTTAAAAATATACTAAGCTTTAAATCAATCAAAAATTCAAATTATTATCGAAGTTATAGTAATTTTTAGTGAGCGCGGCGGAATCGACCCGAAAGCGCTCGGACCGTTACGATAACCCAAAGCATTGACAAAGGATTTTACATTAGTCTTTTGGATTTTGGAAGCTAAAAATAACTCAAGTATATTCGTTGTCGTAAATATCGGACCCTCTTTATATAGTATATGTCTATATTATACTATAGTAAGCAGTGAAACCGTTGATTTTGATGTAAATGCATCTTTCGGATACCGATTAATTAATATTGTATTTGTTTTTCTGGTATAAGTGAAGTGGTAAAGTGTAAAGAGTGTGGCGGTGATATAAACTTTTCTGAAACTTCTATTCGTGGTCTTGGTTTTAAACTAAAGGTGAATTGTGCTAAATGTGAACCAGTTTTAATAAACTCATGTCCTTTTATCGGTGGTAAAGCATATGATGTGAATAGAAAAATAGTTTTTGCGTTCAGACTTCTTGGAATCGGTTTAGCAGGAATAGAGAAATTCTGTGGTATCATGGACTTAGCTAAACCAATTTTCCATCCTATGATAAAATTGTGAATGACATTCACATTGCTACAAAAACTATTTGTGCATTGTTTATGAAAACTGCTGAAAAATTGTTGAAATAGCATCTTATATTGCAGCTAGTATATTCACTGATGGATATATTAGTGTATTAAAAATGATGCAATTACTAAATCTTCAAATTGGCCTAAGCGCGCTGCATTTTACCGAACACTTGGATTTGCATCGAATATCCATAGTCAACGTAAGAGCGCAACAGGAGGCAAAAGAGGCCAGAAAATTAAAAAGAATTACATAAAAAGAAGCGGAGGACATCACAGCAATTGTAGAAGACCTCATGTATGGTCCAGAAATTGCGGATTGAAGGTTATATTTGATTTTAAAATGCTGACATCGTACTAAATTTTCTTTTGCGTTTTTCTCGAAACTACATTTTTCAAACTGGTGTACACGATATCTTAACCAATTTGGTTCAAATTTACAACACTTATTTTCTATAAGATTCTCTACAATGTGACGTAGGATTTTTTGATTGGGTGCCTTGTTCGAAAGTTATGAATTTTTTAAACTGAAAATTTCGATGAAAAATCGATGTTTTTTCCAAACGACTGCCATTTTTACAAAAAATTGTTCCTCTACGTCACATTGTAACTATAACCCTTCTAAGTAAGACAAAATTTATTATTTATGATTTAGACGATGCCTCATAGAGAAATCATGTACAACTTGAGCAACGATTTTCAAAACATGGTTCTACTTATCGGCTTATATCTCCGCCATTTTTTATTTTTTTTTAATCGTTAATATTGAAAATTGTTCTTGAAACTACGATACATATATGTGAAATAAAGATTATATTATATACTTAGTAGCAGCATTAAAAAAAAATTCACTTTTATATCTACTTTTCCGAGCGCCAAGTTGGCGTAACCTCTTAATAGAAAACAAAAAGAAGAAGGTAATTCAAAATCTTATTTCGATTATAATATATATTTTCTTACTCCAAAAAGAAATAGAAAAAAAGAAAAGAAAGAAGCTAATAAAATTAAAAACGAAAACATTCTAATAATAATAATATTTTTGCTTATAATCGAGAATTACTGTAATTATTCAAAGAGGATTCTAACGAGGAATTCGATGTGCGAATCTTCGCTATTTGCACTTAATTTCCCTTTAAGGCGAGCCCTAGCACGTTCATGAACACCGAGTGCATCTTCAGCAGAACGCGCGAGCGCGTATTATTTCGCTCGTGTAAGTTGTGTACGTGTACGCGCGCGCGCGTGTGTATGTGAGTGTATTGAATCACAAATAAAGCCACACAAACGAACTCGGTACTAACTAGTGCCAATGTATGCACGTATGCGTGCAGCCTTTGAACGAGTGCACTCTTGTACAGTCCGCACGATAAGCATAGGTACATTCGATCGATCGTTTTTATATCTCGACGATAAAAGATATTATAATAAAGATTCTTGTTTTTTCGATCATTGTCTCATTTTAAATAAGTTAAACCATAGTACGTTGACGATAAGGATATTTAAAAATACACCAGTTTACGAGAAGCATTTATATTTTCCCCGATTAAATTGAATATGTCGAATAATTATTATGTAGATGCATATATATATATATATACGTGTGTGTAAAAATATATGTCCGTGTTTTTGTTTTTTAAGTAATATCTTTTTCAGATCTATAAAACTGTTTTTATTCCCCCGTTAAATGACGATATTAGTTTAGTTCAAATTATTCTATAAAATATTTATGAGATGTGTTTTAATATAATGATTAAATTTAATATATTGAAATATATATATATATATATATATATATATATATATATATAAAATGTGTGTATTTTTTCAATATTCTTTTTTCTCTTTTCCATTTCTTCTTTTTTAATCCTGTTGACTGGTTTCTTTACGTCAATGAAATGAAAATATGTATTAAGCAACATTTCCTAAAAAATACTTATCAGACGTGCTTTAATTCTACGGTTATATATAATTCTTTGAAAGGTCATTTTGTGCAATACTATACATACATACATACATACATACATATATACATACACACACACACACACACATTTTATTTTGTTTGTTTTTTTGTTGTTAAAATAATAAAACGGATTAAATAAAAATAATCGTTTAAGAGACACTTAAATACAAAATGTTTGTAAAAGGGGAAATCGGGAGACGTAAAGGAGGAGGAGAAGGAGAAGGAGAAGGAAAAGGAGAAGGAGGAGGAGGAGGAGGAGCATTCAGTCGAGTGTCCCGCGTATCGAAAGATAAATTATACAGTCGAAAGAGCATCATCGACGATGAACGATAGGTCGAAGGTGAAAGTTTCCTTCGTTCGCTTTCTCCTCGAGATGATGCCGACCGGAGTCTCTCGAGGACCGAAGCGAAAAACATAATTATCGATATCGTCGTTATCGAAGAAAGAAAATAAAAGAAGTGGAGAAGGAAGAAGAAGAGGAAAAGGAAAAGGAAGAGAAGAAAAAGGAAGTCGAAAGCATCTATACTCCCTCTTTCGTAGCCTTTCAAAATACACCGGCAATTGCTAAACACCTGTCGCAATTTAACGACCATCTATCTATTTGCATGAGCTGACGTAATGTGTCGTCTGAGGGTCGTAGAAAAAAAAGAAAAAAAAAAAGAGGAAAAAAGACGAAAAACAAAAAACAAAAAAGAAAATCCTACGGATGATGTTGAAATATTATTGAGAGATTAAAAATTCCAATTTGATTTCGAATAACTCAAAATTGAATTAAAAATTCGCGACGTTCCTCTATACGACGATAAACAACTTATTTATGTATTTTAAAGGATTTCGAAATAACATTTAACCGCAAGCAGATCAATTTCTAAATCTAATAATAAAGGATTAACGCTTAACGTAGAATTTCATTGATAAGATTATATGATAATGTAAATATATAACTTTCTCCTCGTTGTACGATCTCGAATATTTTTGTAAGACGCGATCGCATCTAATTCCCTCCATTTAACTTCCCTTATCGTTATACTAAAATTCTTATCGTATGATATTTTACGACGGCAAACGAATCCTCATTACAGTTGATAACTTTTATTGTCGAAATAACGATCATATATATATATATATATATATATATATATATATATATATATATATATATATCCGTAGATATTTATTGGATTTATCGTGAAAGCTCGTCATACTTATTTTCCACGGACACATATGCATATGTATGTAACTCACTTTCGTACGTATCAAAAAGTACAATGTATAAAAATACATGTAGTAAAATCTAACGATACGTTTTCGTTCGTACATTTGTAATCTGGTACTTTCATCGAGGTTTAACAAACGTTTTCTTGATCTTTCTTTTTTTCTTTAATTATATTTTATATTTAATTTATCAATTACGATCGCAGATGAAACGATAACCATTACGAACTTTTCGGACAACGTGATACAATTAAATCACGCATGTTAAATACATATGTATAAAATAGTTTAATAATTCTTGCACATAAACGTGCCTTCCTTCTCGCAGTATCGCAAAAGAGTATTTTCCTCTCTCTCTCTCTCTCTTTCTCTCTCTCTCTCTCTCTCTCTCTCTCTCTCTCTCTCTCTCTCTCTCTATCCATCTATCTCTCTCTCTCTCTCTCTCTCTCTCTCTCTCTCTCTCTCTCTCTCTCTCTTTCTCTCTTTTTCTCTCTCTTTTTCTTTCTCTTTTTCTTTCTCGACTACAACGGTGATGACGATGACGACGATGTCGACGATGTCGATGACGTTCGTCGAGTCAGTCACTCAGTAGAATCGGTCTAAGTATGCTTGGAAGATATTATGCTGGAACGATCATATATTTAAACTCTACGATTGGTCGATTCGCTTTAAACGTGATACTCTCAAGTGGTTAAAGAGTTGACGCTGATATCTAATGACAAGCGCCTCGTTGTGTTGGTCGCAGTCAGCCGACGAGCAATTACACAATTCACCTATAATAACAGATATATTCAATCGGATAGCACCAATAAACGACGAAATGCTATTCGTTTTGTATCAATCAAAATTTTTCTTTAAAGAAACGCTTTCGACCTTTTACCATTTGTTTACAATTTTACGAAAGCATTGGTCCGTAACGTTTTCTACTTTTTCTTATTTTCTTTCTCTTTCTTTTATTCTTTCTCTTTCTCTTTTTTTTTTCTTTTCTATTTTTCTGTTTGTTGTTGCCGTATCTATGAATTAAATTTATGCGAAGGTTAGACCAAGTGAATTCTCTTAGCATATATACATATGTACGAATGTACATATATAAATAGCATAGAATTATTTTTAAATAAAATATAAAATAAAAATACAAATGAAACGTATAAGATTTTATGTAATAGATCTATTAAATAAATATATCCTCATAAAAATAATATAAAATAAAATATTAATATTAAGTAATATACATATATACATACATACATACATATATAAATATATAAATAAATATATATATATATATATATGTAAATATATATGTAACATATATATTACATATATATGTAAATGATAATATTAATATTACGGTCCTCCAAAACTCGTTTGACTCAAACCATTCAGGAGCGTATCTAGAGGATTCCATAGAACAAAATTTTAATAACTGCAAATTTTATTATCCGCAAACGGAAAACAGAGGGCGCCAGGTGATATTTGAAAACAACGAATATATATATATATTTTTTTTTAAACTTAGCAACACAATTTCGAACGACATTCGAAGATACAATAATGTGGAACATACTTCAAATACAAGTGTTCATAATGGCGCACGCCTTGATCGTGCTGTGACTCAGATTGTGCATGGATTCTCTTCCATTTGTTTACATTCATTGTCACCGACCAAATGTAGCAATAAAGAGATTCGCTCGGTTGTTACGAAACCAGCAATGTTTACAATTCTAACAATGGAAATGTACAAAAGACGCGAAAGACGAGTCCACGGAAAAATATTATCGAATGGGCGACATCGAACTCGTTAAATCTTTCAAAAAAGAAAAAAAAAGTAGAAAGATTCATTGAAAGGAGATTAGGTGAAACAACAAGCTATTTGAGTTCGCAATCTCGCGTAAAACGTTGAGACGAAAAAATATTATACTGGTTGGGAGCAAAAATTAGAAACAACCATCCGCCCACCAATGTAAATAGATAGATAAAAACTCTCGTTCTCTTTCGTAATCATTCATAAATGTATAAGTTCTGTTATCAGTTAAATTAAATGATAAAAAACTAATCGTGTTAGATTATTTCAGGTCAATTTCATCGTATTTAAACCTATTAAAGGCTAAGTGGATCGTTTATGTCTTGTATGTTAAGCACCCGGACGACCAATTTCAAGGCCCTCTAGCGTCGTAAGTTGGCCGCTGTGGTCATTGTTTCTTATTAAAAAGTTGTTCTACAGGGTACCCTTGATATACGCTCCTGATATATGGGTCAAACTTGTTGGGACACTCTATATGTGCATACTAATACTATAATATACTACTATTCCTACTACTGCTACTACTACTACTGCTACTACTACTACTACTACTATTACTACTAATACTACTACTACTAATAATAATAATGGTAATAAATAAAAATTATATATATACTATAATAATATAATGTAATATAATTTAAATGTTCGTACCATATTTTCATATTCCTACTGTACGAATACTTCAAACCTTCACTGTTAATTTTTTATTGTTTAACAAGTATATATATATACTTATATAATATAATAAATGGAATATTATAATTTTATAATATATATATTTATTATATATATATAAATAATAATAATAATAATAAATGAAAATGATATATAATAATATAATATAGTATAGTATAATATAAAATATATAATTAAAATAATAATATGAAATGTAATAATATTATAATATTATTATATTATTATTTTTAATAGAAAATATAATAAAATTAATATACAATGGAGGACTTAAATATTCGTAGAATATTTCTACATTTTTACTGTACGAATACTTAAGAATCCCACTGTTATATATATATATATATATATATATATATATATATATATATATATATATATATATAAAATAGAATATCATAAGTTTATATCATAATAGTAACAAAAAAAAGAACAATTAATATATATATATATATATATATATATATATATATATATTTCATGTATATCTGTAAAGAAAACTTCATTTACTCGGTTGTAAAAAAAAAAAAAAATAAAAAGAAAAGAAAAGAAAAAGGGAAAAGAAGAAAGACTCGAAGGAAATGAAAGAGTCGCGATAGTTTACGATCGTTCATTGCATTGTCACCATCATCGTTGTTATACGTTCGTACATACGTGGTTCGACCGACAAGATTGAAATACCACGGCGTATGGCTTTTCAGCGTGCATCACAAAGAGAAGTCTTCCGTGGTAAAGAAGAAGAAGAAGAAGAAGAAGGAGAAGAAGAAGAAGAAGAAGAAGGAGGAGGAGGAGAAGAAGAAGTAGAAGAAGAAGAAGAAGACGAAGAAAATGAAGAAGAAGCGGCGGCCATGACGACTTTTGCTGGGATGAGTTGCACGAAGGGGTCAAAGGCCGAAAGCCCGCTCCGATGAGCTCGCTCGACGCGATAAATACTCTCTGAGCGAAGAGGACCCTTCTTCTTCTTTTTCCTCCTTTTCCTCTTCTTCTTCTTCTTTTTCCTCCTCTTCCTCTTCTTCTTCTTTTTCTTCCTCTTCCTCTTCTTCTTCTTCATCTTCTTCTTCTTCTTCCCCCTCTTCCTTCTCTCCCTCCTCCTTCACTTCTTCATCCTACATCTTCGTCGTCTTCGACCGAACTACGATGCTTGTGAAGACAAAATTCAAAAATACTAATTGATGTTGTCCATCTGACGTCTAATTTGTTTAAAAAACAAAGAAAAGAAAACAAAAGAAAGAAGTACCTAAATAAAAAAAAGAACTTATCACAGACTTTATAAACGTTATGCGAGATGTAATATATAATTTACAATAATTCGTAATTTTACATAATAAGATAATAAATAGATGAAAGAGCTTACAACGTATTTTCTTTTTGTAAGTTTTATAATATTGCATCGTAAAACTTACAAATTTACAATATTCTATATTTCTTTTTTTTATGTAACTTGTAACTTTTGCAAATATCATGAGTATGTATTTTGTTACAATTACATTTTATTTAATATAAGATATTAGATTGTATACGACGAGTAGATATGTTGGATAAGATATTGTATATAGTATATACAATATATCGTATACGTTATGATTATTAATTAATTTGTTAAATAATATTTATGATATAGATATACATTAAACAATATGTGATGCACACAATAAACAAACGAAAAAATATTTCGTATTACTTCGTTCATTTGAACCTATTCGAAAATTTTTAACCTAATATAACTCAAACGAACGAAAGAATTATTCCTATGACATTGTTCCATCAAATCCACTCAAACTTTTTAACACGAATGCAATTATAAATTGTAATTCAATAAACTTATTTAATAAACGAAATTATTAATAACTTTTATCGAAATACGATACCAATAAAAGAAACATAATGAAAGAAAGAAAAAAAAAAGAATTATTCGTATAACTACGTTTCCTCAAGATTATATAAAAATTTTTCGCGAAAATGCAAATAGACATTTTAATAAAATTATAAAAGTATAAAATTATTTGATAAATGAAATAACTACTGCTAGTATATTGTAACTATACGTATATATCGGGATTTAATAGGAATGTGAGAAACTTAATTAGTTAAAAAGAAATCATATTCCCATGGATTCATCGAGTTTTCATTTTTTAAGGAAAGTATCAACGCAATGTCCACCGTGCGATCTCGTAAGCCATCGAAAAAGGAACGGTCTCTCTAGGTGAAACCACGTAACAATTACCAACACCGGTGTGCAGGAGCGAGTTCGATATAAATACATCGTTTCCTTAAACCACCACGTGCCGGAAACCGGAATTCTAGGCAAAAGCACGACCGGTCGTGCGTGATATCTCGCGAGCATGTTTTATCCAACATAGAACATACACACACAGGCACACATGCAAGTAGTTATATATGTACGTACATAGATATGCGTTTACGTGTGGTAGCAGTTACACGGGTCACTTTTCATTCTCGATTTAAGAGACTTGAACATCTCGAGTTTAAAGCATATATATATATATATATATATATATATATATATATATATATATATATCGTGTATTCTATGATACAATATCACTACGAAGGTAAATTTACTTAAATCTTCTTCGTAGTATCAAGATATAATTGGGATTGGAATTATATCGTATGAAAAATATAGACTCGTATGGAAATCATAATGTATAATGTGCTGGAAAATACATAAGTTAGTTGAAATTTTTAACGAACACCTCGTATAATTCCTACGATAACGAATTCGTTCGAAATATTTAACACAGCGGGGGATGACGAGAAATTGTACAACCGTTCAAGGATAACTAGAATGTCAAAGGATTCGAAACTATACTATTAAATGTCTAACTTGTTGGGTTTAATCTCACATATGCTTACGACCAAGTTATCTGATCGTCTTTCGTTATAATGAATACCGACTCTCTTTCATTCGATAAACATAGAACGAAGAGGAGAGGGAGAGAGAGAGAAAGAGACAAACAAAGAGAAAGAGAGAAAGAGAAAGAGAGAGAGAGAAAGAGAGAGAGAGAGAGGGGAGAGAGTGAATAAATAAAATGAAGTGAAATAAAATATAAAAATAATTCGATAAAAAACGAACGAACGAATTTAACAGAGAACGAATACACGATAAAATACAAGAGCAATTTGAAAAATTCGTGGCTTTTTTGTTTCTATTTTGAATTTATGTATTTTTTTTTGTAATGTATAAATTTCATTTATCAAAACTTAGCAAAGCGAAAAAGAAAAGCCACGAATAATTTACAAAATTATCTGAGAAAATATCTATATTGCGCGATATTTCATTCGATCAACGATTAACGATTACAATTTGTATATTTCATTATCAATCGTGATTAATACGATTATGTTATTATTGTTACATCGTACGATTTGATATTAACGTTTGTTTCTGTTAATTTTAATAGTTTATTTTGTTTTTTTTGGCAATATTAAAAATCAATCGAAATGATAAGTAAGATGAATAAATGATTTTTTTTAGTCAATGATTTTGGTTCTTTTTTAATAAAACGATTGAGCAATTAGAGATCACGCACTTTCGTTAAATAATCAAACGATTTAATGATTTAATGTGTATCTACGAAATATAGGGAAGTCGAGTTCTTCGGTGATTAAAATTAAAAAAAATTAAAAAGAAAAATTAAAAAAACAAATCGAGATTTTACTTTTTCTCGATAACTTTTAGGCTAATTTTCTTTTTTTTTCTTTTTCTTCAAATCGTAAAACTACAGAAGCATAACCAACTCGTTTAATATTGCACGTTGTTAAAATTGATATATACAAAAGAAAATTCGAAAAGGAGTCATCGATATTTTACGTCATGTAAAAACTTTTAGCCCACCCTGTAGCTCGCCGATAAGAGACACAGCGTGTATATGGATAAAAACGATTCAGTGATTTTTAAAACTTAACCAAATAGTAGTTTACCAATGATTTTGTTTTCTAACGAAGAGATTTAATGATTTATAAATCTACAAGAAATAATTCGTAATCAATGATTATCTTTTTATAATAAAACTCTTAAATAATACAAAAAGTGTATGGAAGTAGTATTCATCAATTACTCACAAAATACGTTTTCCTTACGAATAAAACAATTTTGTATAAAAAAAAGAAGATATAAAAAAAATCAAAAGAAGCTTTAATTATCGAAACTCTTGTCTACGATAGAATTCCTTCAATTAATAGAATGAATTTCATCAATTGAAGTGTTAAAACAATCCCGAAAAAGTTTGATCGACGTTCGAGATCAAATAATTAACGAACTTGTTACATACCGTGTAATAGATAGATGTATATCGTATGTAAGAGATTTAAACGGTTACATATACTTAGACATTGTCGTAAATCATTGACGTACTCTTCGTTCGCAGAATCATTGAATCCATTTTATTCGTAGTAAATGTCATGAAAAGATAAATCATGTTGCACGCTTATAAGACTATATAAAATGTAGAAATGAATGACATAAATATTAAGAGATGACTCGAAAAAAAAATTATGAGAAATTTACAATTTTCCTTTTGGCTTTTAACACGAACGATCGACGAAAAGAAAATAAAAAGAAAGGAGAAGAAGAAAATGAAAAAATAAAAGAAAGAAGAAAAAGAAAAAGAAAGAAAGAAGAAGAAGAAGAAAAAGAAAGAAGGAAGAAAAATAAAAAAAAGAAGATGAAGAAGAAGAAGAAGAAGAAACAAAATAAAAAGAAGAAGGACCCAACGAAAAAGGCGAAATCGAGGGAGGGACGACCCCCGAGGGCCAGAAGAGAACCCGTTTTACGACTCTTACTTCTTCTTCTTCTTCTCCTCTTCCTCCTCCTCCTCCTCCTCCTCATCCTCCTCCTCCTCCTCCTCCTCCTCTTTCCCCCTTCCTTCTCCTCCTCCTTCTTCTACCCTCGCAGCTCTCC
This sequence comes from Dolichovespula saxonica, assembly GCA_911387935.1. Taxonomy (NCBI): domain Eukaryota; kingdom Metazoa; phylum Arthropoda; class Insecta; order Hymenoptera; family Vespidae; genus Dolichovespula; species Dolichovespula saxonica. The sequence continues at coordinate 2,217,530 of OU427000.1, read as the reverse complement.
GCAACGCCACGTTCCGCGCGTTTTTTTTCTTTTTTATTTTTTGTTCCTTTTCCCCCCTTTTTGTTCATTTTTTTCTTTCTCCCTTTTTTCCTTTTCTTTTCTCGTGCTCCTTTATTTCGCTTTCGTTACATCGCGGACATTTTCGAGCGTGGAACCGCGAACGAGTTCGCTACCACAATTTCGCTTTACCCAAGCCTGTCTCTTCTACCTCTTTCGTTTATTCGATCCGGTATTTAAAAGTCCTTGAAAGTCGATTTTCATCGATCCGTGTAATATCCAAGATCGTTTTATAGGAAAAAAAAAGAATAAGAAGTAGGAGGAGGAGGAGCGAGAGAAGAGATATTTAAAAAGCGATTTATATTATAAAACTAAATTATTAGTGCGAACTACTTCATAGAGAAAGATCGTTGGAATAATTGACAGGAATTATTACGTGTAAACGACATAAAAATTATTTACGAATTATTTCCATAAATATAGCGCATAGCATAGACTCTAATCGTGGTATATCATCGAATCGTTTTTGATTTTTCGAGACTTTATGAATCATCGAGGTAACAATATTATTAAATTACTTGCGTTACAAAATCATTGAATTATTTCATTCCTTGGCATTTGTTATGAATCATCGACGAATTCGTTATTTCACGGATAGATAAATCATCGTATCGTTTTATTAAAAGAAAAAAAAAAAAGAAAAAACCAAAAAACAAAATCATTGACGTTACCGACGACTACTCGCAGATAGAATCGCTTATTCATTCAACTTATCATTTTGATTAATATTTCAATGTTAATAACGTGGCAATCAAAAGAAATATATAGGCAGATAAAAAGATTAATATCTGGACGAGAAGAAGTTTGATAGAAGTGTAAAATCCTATTTGCATTATTATATCATTATTGCCCGTATATTTATCGATGAACATGATCATACATACATACATACATTCATACATTCAAACATACATAATCGAAAAGAAACGAGCACACGACTACTCTGATCAACATGATTTAGAAATTTTCTCTTTCTCGGGCCCTAACCCTTTCACGAGTTTATCCATCCACGATGGCTTCTCTCGTTCTTTTATTATTATTACCGGACGAGCTCGGTCGCGTGTTGCTAAAATACGGGCTCTTAAATTGGAATAAATTGCTACGGCGTTTCTACCGTGAACGATAAGAGTATATTCGATCGCACGACCCTCTCTTAAGAGTGCACGAACTCCGTCATTCGTTTCTTTTTTTTTCTTCCTTTCTTTCTCCCTTTCTTTCTTTCTCTCTCTCTCTCTCTCTCTTTCTCTCTTCCTCTTTCTCTTTCCCTCTGTTCATATAGTTCTTTCTTTCTCGTTGTTCAGGGGGTTGCGTGGTTTCAAGCTCGAATTTCCTTCGACGAATTCGCTCGACGTTCATCGTCTTGAAACTCGAAAGGATTTCGTTCAAGAGATCTTTAGAGTAAGATTGAAAAACAAAACAAGAAAGAAACAGAAACAAAAAGATAAAAACAAAGAAAATATCGTTTCTCTATTCCAATTCGTATCAATTAATTTCAATAGGAAAAAAATAAAATTTTCTCTTTTCTTCAATATTTACGTATTTATATCTATAAATCGTAGAAATTAATCGTCCGATCATTTTTGCAACGAAAAAGTGTCCGCGTGAGCATTGAGATTCGCGTTTCTCATTTCGATTAGTAAATTCCACGAAGTGAACCTCACCAAGAGTCAAAGTGAAAGTCCATTAAGTGGCGATAACAGGTGCGACAGGTTCGAAGGATTCGTTCTTTCTCAAGACGACGTGCATACCACTTTTGTCGAATAACAGAGATCGTCGATCTTTCCAATCAAGAAAGACAGAAAGAGAGAGAGAGAGAGATTAATGCGACTTTCCATAAAAGCGAGGAAATCGTTTAGCGGAGTTGAATCGATCGAAGTTTACGTAATCGTTACGAGACTCGGAGAATTTTATGCGTGCGTTAGAAAAAGAGACGAAGACTGATAGAAAAACGAAGTAACGACATTTTTCTTTCGTTTGTGCAATAAAACAAATGAGATTAGCAAATACATTTTTTTTACGAGTTCAAATAAATCTGTTTCCGTTTTTTTTTTCTTTTTTTCTTTTGTTATTAGAAGGACGAATTATTTGACCGTAATGGAATTTCAATGTTTTTATCAATATGAGATGAAATAGTTAATAAGATATTAATGGAAATTATATTATTAATTAAATATTAATAAAAAGCTATATTTATATTTATTTTTTTACGTCCAAAAACGGACAGAACATGTCGTTAGACTTAATAACGAAAAATTAAAGTAAATATCGCGTCTTTCTCGAAGTTACACGATTACGCCATTGCGATCGGTAATCTCAAACGATGACGATGACGACGACAACGAGGACGACGACGACGACGAGGACGATGAGGACGACGAGGACGACGAGGACGACGAGGACGACGAAGACGACGAGGACGACGAGGACGACTACGACGACGTTGAGAGCGCGGTCGATCGTGAATCACGATCGTGTGTCGTAGTATGCTCGTGTCGCGTTATTATAATAAGTCGGATAAATATCGGCAAGCAAGAGACACGACACACGAAGCGAGAGAGAAAAATATTTTCCGCGTACGATTTCGCCGTGCTCACCACGACTCTTCGAATAATAATCCCGGAACGGAAGGATGCGTTGGAAAGGAGGGACAGGAAGTAACTTCCGTGTTGTTTGATAATAAGCGCGAACGTATGACAACACATAGAATTGTCGAAGAAATGGCTTATGATCATTGGTGCAAACTCGATTCGTTGAGAAAAGCAAAAAGGAGAGAGAGAGAGAGAGAGAGAGAGAGAGAGAGAGAGAGAGAGAGAGAGAGAGAGAGAGAGAGAGAGAGAAACAAAGAAACCGATCAAAATAGAAGAAGAAAAAGGTCTACGCTCTTAACCCTCTTAATTTCATATAATTAAAAAATTATTGAATGTATTTGCATTTATTTCACTTATATATCAACGCTTCATCGTAAAATCACTTGTCGTTATCGTTAACCAATAATTCACTCCCTAAAGATTAATATCTTCTAATAATTATATGCTATGACGAAACATCACACCGCGTTACACCGACATAATTATCTTTTATACGCTAGATAAATAAGTATAATAATATCATTACGATCTCTTTTAGATCGTACCAAAATAGAAAAAAAAAAGAGAGAGAACAAAAAGGAAATAAAAAGAAAAAGATAAAACACGTAATGGCGACGAAAATTTATAAAGCACGATATAAAAATGTATATCTCGTTTGGATGAATCTAAACGTAAATATATACCTACTTACGTGGTATCTAAGATTTTTGTAACGTCCCCATAAGCGGTGCTCGCGAATTCGTAAGCGAGATCCTTTCCTAGAATCGGAATTCAAGGGAGTTCGGTGAATGCTATTCCCGTCTGATGTGAACGCATTCGAACGCTGAGAAGCGTCTTTGCCGTTCGAATAATCGAATAAAACTTTTTCTTATGCTCCTAGGCGAGAGAGGTGAAGGAGAAGGAAAAGCTTGCTTAGAAAGAGAAAGAGAGAGAGAGAAAGAAAGAGAAAAAAAAGAGGGGAAAGAGGGAGAAAGAGATAGAGAAACAGAAAGAGAGAGAGAGAGAGAGAGAGAGAGAGAGGGAGAGAGAGAAAAAAAAGGAGGAAAAGAGAAGAGTAAGAGGTAGGAGGGAAGGAGAAAGATAAGTATAAGAAAAAGGAGAAGGTCTTTCAGTCCAACCACGACGCACCTTTCTGTCTTTGCATTCGAATCGGGAAGCCGTGCAGCAATGCACCTTCTTAAGTATTCTTCTCGTAATGTCCGTATTGCCGTGTGATTTCCTTCTCTCTCTTTCTTTGTCCCTCTCTCTCTCTCTCTCTCTTTCTCTCTCTCTCTCTCTCTCTCTCTCTCTCTCTCTCTCTATCTCTCTATCTATCTATCTATCTATCTATCTATCTCTCTTTCTCTATCTTTCTTTTTCTCTTTCTCATTCTCATTCTTTGGCTTAGGCAAGATATTTACAAAATGTATCGTGGCCGATGAACGAGAAGGAGGGGTCGGTGATCTTGAATAAATGTCGAGTCACCTTGAACTTTCTCACCTCGTACGAAGCTGTCAATCGGGTCCATACAAAAAAAAAAGGATCAAAGATAGATTATCTTTCTCGCGAAATATAGGGAAAAGTTACGATATACAGTTTGGTAGTGTTAATATTTATTAACAAAAAAAAGTGAAAAAAAACTAAATTTAAAAAACTTATGTAGTATGGACAAGATCAATTATTTCTATAAACGATATTTGAATCAAAAGTTGAGTGTGTGTATGTGTGTGTGTCAGGAGAGGTATAGGATTTAACGGTATAGACGATTTAGAGGTATAGGACATACGTAATTATGTATGTACATATATACAGTGTATATAATATATATACGAACGTAACTATAAAGTATTATTACAGAGATATAATCTAATATATTTATATGATTATATGTAATACGTTCTATATATCGTTTTACTAAATACATATATATATATAAATATATATATATATATATATATATATATATATATATATATGTCTTATATATATATATATGTCTTATATATCAATATATACATGTATACAGCTAACTTACATATAGCACTACGTTATGTATATATTAACATATTTATACCATATAAATCTTACGTATCTACATTCGTATTACATTACATATAGCTATAGCGTCATATATGTATAATATACGTATACATACATAATTAAACTGCATATAATACATAAATATCTATATGTCTATATAGTGTATATAGTTATATATTCATATAGCAATAATCTATATAATATATACGTACATATATAGAGCTATATATAATAGAAACGAAGGACTTGCGGGGGTCGCGAGATTTAAACTCTCCTCAGGACATTTTTGGGCAGCCCTCGTTGGACACCTGCGAGGATCACGCTGTGTATAAACGTAGGGTCTTGAGAGAAGAACGAGAGAGGAGAGAGAGGAAGGAGGAGGGGTGGCGGGAAGGAGGGTGAAGGGTGATGGGAGAAGGGGGAGGGGGAGGGAAGGACGTAGGGAGCGAGGGAGGGGCGCACCACTGGCTCGAGGAAAAAGAAAGGCGGTGACCGTGGTAAAAAACAAGTTGAAAAAAATTAGACGCATCTCGCAGAGGGGTAGACCGGTTCGTCTGGTCCTTGATTTGAAGCCAAGAGTGCCCTTTTTCTTTTTCCTCCATTTTTATATTTCCCCCACCTCACCCCACTCTCCTTCTTCGCCCCTACCTCTTCCACCCCCCGCACACCTCTTTCTCTCTCCGCTCTCTTTCTTTCTCTCCCTCCCTACACTCTCTTCTCTCTCACTCTCTCCCTCTCTCCGCTCTTTCTTTCTCTCTCTCTCTTTCACCTACTCTTTCTCGTTTTCTCCCCTCGATCGCGATCCTTCTCCTCTCCCTTTTTCTTCCATGTATTCTCTCTCTTTCTCTCTTTCTCACTCTTATTTTTCTCTCTCTCTCTCACTCTCTCTCTTTCTTCACTATCATTTTCTCTCTTTTCTCTCTCTAATTTTCTCTCTCTCTCTTTCTTACACTATCATTTTCTCTCTCTTTCTTTCTCTTTCTTTATATATCATTTTCTCACTCTTTCTTTTTCTCTTATTTTCTCTCTCTCTCTCTCTCTCTCTCTCTCTCTCTCTCTCTCTCTCTCTCTACCTATCTATTTCTTTCTTTCTTTTTTTCTTTCTTTCTCGTGTCTCTCCCCAGTCCATTTTTAAGGGCGTCGCCTGGTATCACGTCACAGTGGTTGGTAGACCACATAAAATTTATATTTCTCCCCATACTCTATCGAAGATTTCCTCTAATTGGATCTCTTCCCCTTTCCTCCGTTACCTACCTGCCTCCTAACCCCACCTAACTTCGTTAAATGTAACGACCCATTGCGCTGTTCCTTTCGTTAAAGCATTCTCCTCTTTCTCTTTATTAGCGACGTCCTTTACGACGAGATCCTTGTTTTTGTTTATACGTTTACATGTATATATATATATATATATATATATATATATATATATATATATATATATGTTTTATTTATATAAATTTATATTTCTTTTTTTATTCTATTCTTTTATATCGATAATTTTTAAAGATATGCTTTAAGATATGTTCTAAAATTTATGTTAATAAGTAGGGTATAATTATTTAATTTATTGGTAGGGATATGTTTATCGATACGATACTATAATAAAAATGAAAGGAACGAGTGTTATCGATCATAATATTTAATAATAATGCTTTTCGATAAAAACGCTCGGAGATAATTATGCCTTGAGATTTTTTATACGATTCTATAGTTAATATTTTACGATCTTTCATTATAAGAATTTGTTTTTGCGAAATGTACTCATTAGATGGAATAGGTTGGAACTCGTTAGAGAGTTTATGAGAGACTGTGAGAGACAAAGACAACGGTGACGACGACGACGACGACGACGACGACATTTTCGAGAACGCGTTTCCACGTTGCAGAAGCAAGTTTCATTCATGAAACCTTGCGACACGAATGTTGTACGCTTGATTACATAAAGCCATACACAAGCTTTCTGAATCTCTCATGGTATCTAATGTTGTAGCCCGGAAATAACTT
>OU427000.1:2108362-2208362 GCA_911387935.1 Dolichovespula saxonica | reverse complement strand
TACGAATAATACAATTCATTCGCGTCATTTTATATTGTTAATGTTAAATTAACATGCATCAGTAAATTAATGCATTCAGGATATTTGAAAACTTGAAAACAATTATTCGTTGATACGTATCTTCAAAATATTGTTTTGCAGATTATTAGTCGAAGGGACAAAATATTGAAATTATTTCTATTTTCCTTTTAATAATTGTCGAAATATATAAGTACTCGCAGTGATTACTTTAATATCTATTTTTTTTTGTCTTTTAGTATAATGCAAAAGTACGAAATGGACAATCAAGAATCAGAGAATAAAAAGAAGTATGAGCGTAAAGAAACTAGACGTGAGATGATGGCTCGGAAAAGATTGTATTTAAGACAACTCTTTGAGAAGGAATTCATCGAACAGGAAAAACTGTTACGTCAGATAGGCTATGCTTTAATTCCTACACAGCCTTGACCATTTCTCTTATCATACTTATTTAATAACATTGCCTTTTCATTTTTCTATAAATTTAATAAAAATAAATTGTGTTATTGGAATATATTTTGCGGTAACAATCCTGTAAAGAAAATATTGCCTTAGGGAGCATTTATTATACGTTAATGTTACATATATACGTATGCATTTGTGGTGTAATATAAATAAAATAGAGATATATCTTACAAAGTGACAATGAGTGAAAATAGATTGATTCTCCATGCTTTCTTAGATTGTTTTTTTCATTCTTATACTTTGGTAAAAGAGTTCGTACCAAAAATTCATACAAAATGCCAAAAGAAGGTCAAAAAGCGTAGACTCTTTTAGATCTTACTGTATGTACAGTTTTTTTTTATAAGAATATACAGATAGAAAGATATTCTTCTTTTCTTCTTCCTTTTTTGCATTTTACTTGCACATGATATTATCGTCAAAAAGTATATCAATGGCAGATACTTCCTTGCAGTTAAATTATTACGTTAACACACTGAGGACTATTGTGAACAAATACAGTGCAAACCATGTCTTATTTGAATTGTACTGAAATATTTGATCAATATAAAACTATAATATTAATAAGATTAATAATAATAATAATAATAATAATAATAATAATAATAATAATAAAAATAATCAATCAGTTAATTTGATTTGCACAGATTAGATCCAAAAACCCTGCGCTTGAAAGTACAAATGCGAATTAAAATCGCATATTGTACAATATACTTTCTAATGGACGGCATAATATAGTATGCGCGGTATATTTTACGTTACGAGCTTCTACGAGTTTTGAACTTATTCCTTCTTTTTGATAAGGACATTCCATATCTTTTGCCTTTTTTTCTTTGGATTATCAATCGTCTCCTACATCATTAGGAACAATGCAACTTGACGTATATTATAATGCGTAGAAATATAAAGTACATGTACAGATCGGTTAACATTCGTCAAACGACAATTACATAATATTCAATCATACAAGGAATGTCCACGAGTTAAATTTTTGATTTGTGACAAACACTGATACATTAATATTAAATGTGCTACACAAAAGAGAGTAATCATAAAATTACCACATTCCTTAATTCATTAACAATATATGTATCTTTTTCCATGTTAAGTGTACGTACATATCGTACCATTTCGTTAATCACAAATCGCTTTAGCAATAATAATGACATTTTCATTATTCTCTTGTTCATGTTATTTTACAAATAAGCTCGCTACGTGTTGACAAAGTGCACTTTGAAAATATATGTAAAAATAATATGTCCTATCGATTAGAACAGATATCTTCTCTTTGTTCTAAATCATAAGTTAATTTACTACCCATTGGAGAACACTGGTGTCATTTCCACCCGTTGACACCAGTCTAGTATCATCTTGAAGGAACGACACGTTTGTCACATGACTGGAGTGACCACCATAGCTATGATATAATGACTAAAAACAAACATTAAAAATATTTTAAAATGCTTCATATATGTATATAATATGTGTATATAATATGTATAAGAATTGTATAATAATTATTATTTTATAAATTACCTTTGGTTGACATGCAGGATGCGAAAATAATTTGACTTTTCCAAAGTCATCTCCCGTAGCAAGAAGTTTTCCATCTCCACTGCGGCTACAATTATTTATATCCGTGCCATCTGCACCTTCTGGCCAAATACCAATTGTTTCAAAAGATATTATGCAGGTATGAGTTGCCCAATCGACATCTCTAAAAATGGAGGATTGAGATATTTGACGACAAATACCAGGATTCCCTAGAATATAATTCATAAATATAAGATATGCATTATTTTTTGTTACAGAACATTATTAATGTAGTTATATACTAACAAAATAGAAGTTCATAATCTCCACTGTTGCTACGCAAGTATTGTCCATCCACTGACCAATCCAAATGAGTTACAAAACTAGAATGTCCCTGAAATAAACAATGATGCATATGCATTTAAAAATAAATTATAATAATTTTTGAAAAACACAAAGAATTTTGGAATAACGATTTTGTTCATTTGTCACGAATAAACTGGAATATATTTTCAAGACAGATGAACTGTTCCTGTTCCTATTATTATGTATTGTGGTATTTTAAACTGAGATACATATATATCGTGAAAGCGAAAACTACTATGCGTGCTCATGTGAAGCAATTTTATCTACAAATTTGCAAATAATATTTATTCTAAATGTGAGTTGTGTTTCTCTCGGATAATTTATATCGACATAATATATCTTTGTCATTTTTAAGCAACCCAAATATAAATCTTACTCCGTGCCTTCGTATCCGCTTAGGCTAAACAGGGAGAAAAGAAATATGTTAAGTAGCTAAGTTCAGTTTAATGTATTATTACAAAATTTCCTAGTTTAGCGCTTATAACATGACTATTAAAAAAATGTTTAGGATGGTGATATGAACGAATGTAGCATGTGTAATGCAAGTAAATTTACAAGCTATATAAAAAGATAGTTATTACATGATTTTGAATGGTCAATATACAATGATATGCAATTAACAATGATGATAATAAGCAAAAAAATTGAAATAAACATACCATACATCTGCCCACTCTACTATATTTAGTAGCATCCTCGTTTACTTGGTATATATAAATATAATTATCTCTTGAACCAAGAGCAAGGAGATTTCCACTTGGAGAAAATGTGACCACCTTTTTAAGAACAGAGAAATATGTTTATCAATGAATTCTTTCAAGAAGATATTTCTTAATTTGTCAAAAAAATAAAAATCTAACTTGAATTGGCTCTGATCCATCTGTATGGTGAGTATATAATTCACGCGTCTCACTATCAATGGCCAACCATTTTCCAGATACACAACCGACCACCATAACGGTACCATCAGGAGAGAAACCGATGCTTTGTGCTTGTTCCTGAATAAAAATTTCAAAGTCAGTATTCTGAAAGAATTACTGCAAATTCTAAGAATAAACAGTAGACAAAATATAATACTAAAGAATTACAAACATACCCCTATATCTTTACTCCATACCACTGTATGACTAAGACTATCCCACATTTGTAACAATCTATCATGACCTGCCGTAGCAAATTGAGGCAATGTAGGATGAGCTGCCAATCCCCAAACTTCTTCCGTATGTCCTAACATTGCTGGATTGAATCCCATTTCTATGTCTCCAATGAGAATACAATTTTTTGTTGTGCCAACCAATAATTGCGATCCTCTGCCTTCTGATAAGGTACGGATTCCACCAAAATGATCCTCAATCTATAGATTAACATTTAAATATTACAAACTCTGGAAAGGAAAAAATAAAATAAGACAAAGGAATGAAAATAATTATCTTCATTTACTTGTGCTGCTTCGCCTGTCGGATTTAAAGATCCATCAAAATGTAATATTCTGCCATCCTTTCCACCTCCGGTAATAACATTTCCATTCTTAAGGACACATATAGAAAATATCGAACCTTCGTGAAGATTTCGAACCAATCTGAAGATAGTGTTGGTGCCTAAATTAATAAAAAGAAAAAAAAAAAAAAAAAAGAAAAAATAAAGAGAAAATAGATAACAAGAAATTTAGCATCATACATTTATATGGATATACAATATTAGTATATATAAAATAAAATAAAAATACAAAAAAAAATACCTCTTGCCCAAACAATAATATTGCCATTACTGTCGCCGGTAAGTACATCTCCATTTTGATTGAATGCGACACACGTGACATATCTCGGTTTCTCTCTACTTTCGAATATACCCATTCTTTTATACAACATACCGCCATTGTCCAAGGACCAGAAAGATACGTGACCTTTACCACAGGAAACGATTTGATTTCTTTCGAGAGGATGCCATTCAGCGCAGACAACCGTGTCAACGGAGCACTGCAATCCATTATCATTTATACTATATATATTCAGGTATTTTATATTTCTTTTTTACCCTATGAGATATATCTTTCATCGTATGCTCTCGAGAAGATAGGCAAAAGCAAAGAAAAATTAAAAATGTATTTCGAGCAATTTAATATTAATTTTGTTGAGACGCATAATAAATTTGTATTTATTCGTTATATATAATATTATTGAGATAATAAATATTAATATAATTTTATTTCGTAAATTTATCAACTAAATGCCGTTATGTAATTAAGGTTAGTTAAAAACGCGCGGGAATTCATAGTTTTCGATCTTTCTTTCTCGTATGGCGGCAAATTTAAATTGAATTTTAAATACGTTTCATACGTTTTCGAATACGAACATAAAAATTAATCGTAAAATGATCGAAGTTTATTTTTTTTTATTTAATAGATAAAAACATAAATATTGTGAGAAATATTGTGAAGGGACGAACCTTCGTCTCGGTTAATTTAGTTCCCTTATCGCTTTTTTGCCAATCCCAAATCGATATGTTATGATCGGAGGTTTCGTCGATGGCACATAAATAATTACCACCGTCAGCTTTTGAGAATGACAAACAACAAATCGATCCGTCGAACTCGCCATTACCAATTACGCTCAATGTGGCTAAGCTTACTGAGTTCCATATTCTGATGTGCGGCTGTAGAAAGAGTATTTAATTATTAATTCGACACTATCTCAAATTTTAATAGAATTCTCTTTCTTTCTCTCTCTCTCTCTCTCTCTCTCTCTCTCTCTTTCTCTCTCTCTCTCTCTCTCTCTCTCTCTCTCTCTCTCTCTCTCTTATATATATATATATATATAAATATGGTGTCTCGTAGCTTCGTGAAAACTTTCGACGTTGGATTCTGCAGATGAGAACTATAAAGAAAATTCATACAATTGTTTGTACCCCATTTGATCTTTCTTTCGAGTTATAACATAGCGATTTTTATATTGGAATAATTTTGTCGAAAGATTAAATTAATTGAATTAATTCGTAAAACATTTCGGGCTTCTTTCAGATAGAAGAAGAACGTTTTTATACATCTCTTATGAGATTAAACGGGTACACCGTATGTGTTAAAGAAGAAATTCAAAACATTATAACACGAAAATAAAAACGTATCAAGTGCGGCAGTATGTTTATATGAACTTTTCCTTTTTTGTATTTTCTTTTCTTTTTTATAGCTTTCATCCGTAGAATTCAATGCCGAAACGATTCCCCAAAGTTACGGGACACCCTATATATCCTACCAACGCGTCACGTCGATCCAGGCCACAGGTTTGTCCAGTTGCAACTACCAGTTTATTTGGGTGTATCGCGATGCTGGAATTCGATGAAGAAATTTATTTAAATTCATTAATTATAAAAGTGGCCTAAATCACATATTTGGATATATATATATATATATATTTATGTATATATTTATATTATATGTATATATATCCAAATATATATATATCCAAATATATATATATCCAAAAGAAGCGATTACTTTAATTTGTCAAAATTTTTGACAACTCGGACCATATTATACCGACGCAAATGATTTTGAATCACTATTACACACACACACACACACACACACACACACACACACACACACACACACACACACACACACACACACACACACACACACACACACACACACACACACACACACACACACACACACACACACACACACACACACACACACACACACACACACACACACACACACAGAGTGTAATATATATGTATATATATATGCTTTGTAAGATCCTCACATCTATGTTATGTATAATATGGATCGATATAATACAAAATAAGCGACAAATTCAATTTGTTAAGACTGTTGACAACTCGGGTCATATTATAACAAATACAAATGAATTTCAACTCACCATTTGACATCGTCTGTATGACCCAAATAATGTCTCTGACTGTGCTCTTCCATATTATAAAGTACAACCACCGCAGCAACAAAGTAAACGATCTCGCCAGTCGGCAATAGATGTAAATTGCTACGACAATCTCTCCCTCGGTAACCATAGACCCAATCCAATTTGAGTTTACTTTGGGGTGGTGTTGTTACTTTATGAAGATCATAATGATCTATCATAGGTGTTGGAACGTAAAGGACGACTGGACGTCCTCGCAGGTACATACGGACGGTACCTTCCTCCTCGTTGTACTGCATGTCTCTGGTACTGATCAAATCGAATATTTATATTTTATTATCGATGTTGACAAAAAAAAGAAAAGAAAAGAAGAAAACGCAGACAATAAGCGATATCATATATATACATACGATTTATAATTAATCAATCAATCAGCGAGCGGAAAATAATGTTTAATTAATTAATGACCGATCGTCGTCAAGTTAACATTAACTTTCACGAAATTCTGTGATACAATTTTAGCTTCCATCTGACTCCCTCTCTCTTTATTTTACATTGAGCTGAATAATGAGATAAATATTGCTTGTTTAATTCCAATCGCATCATAACAATAATTAAAGGCTATTAAATTCGATCACTTTCCGAATGGTTCTCGCGTGTTATCCGAATTTCGAGGTATAGTAAATTGCATTTCCAAGAGAGCCAGCTAACCGCACGAACGTTTTCCTACTTGGGGTTCGATAACGCGTATGTGTGTCCGCACACGTGTTATCTATCAACATGTATAAAAGGTATCAGGTCGTCGTAATTACATCGTGTGACTTACGTCACCTTGAACGATTCATACCAGAACACAAAAAACATTTTTTCAATTCGACCATGTATATCGTTAATGATTTTACTTTTTATAGAGTTATTCAGTTACCATACAGATTCTCGTTCGAATACGATTCTCACGTATATATAATGTAACGTGGCAAAGTTATATTTCGTAATTTCGATCGATTTTAATTTCATGAAATAGACACACGAGAGGAACGAGTTGAATCCAATTATTGAATCATTGAATTCTATTTCTCGTGATTGGCACAATGAGAGCTCATGATGATTATTACCTGGAATCGGATGATCGAAGATTGCTTGGCCTTGGTCGATAAAACAGAGCGCGAGAGAGAAATGAAGAAAGAAAGAAAAAAAGAGAAAGAGAGATAGATAGACAGATAGGTAAAGATAGATAGATAAATAGAGAGAGAGAGAGAGAGGGAGAGAGAAGGAGAGATAGTCCGCAAGGATATACTGTCTGGCTCTTTCTCCAAGGTGTCCTTCGAGCTTTTCTTTTCGATTTCGCAAATGCACGAGACGCGTTCTTTTTATTATTATTATTATTATTGTTATTATTATTATTATTATTAATACATGTGTACGTAGGAATGAAAATATAACTCGCAAAGTAACGATCTACCGTGCGGCTCGCGCATTACTGCGATCGAGAAACACTCCTGATTTTTCATAATGACGCAGCTTCTCCCCTCCCTTAGGTTTCGTCGAGTGGCGTCTCTCTGTCTCTCTGTCTCTCTCTCTATCTATCTCTTCCTCTCTCTCTCTCTCTCTCGCTCTCTCTTCCTCCTTCCTCTTTCTATCTTTCATAACGATCGTACCGACCAATGGCCTATTCAGAAATTCTAGAACAATTCGCGTTTTGTTGATCCTGTTAAAGAGGAAAAAAAGAAAGAAAAAAGTAAAGAAAAAGAAAACAACAACAACAAGTGCGAATTGTTAACGATCGGGTATCGTTAGATCGTAAGTTAATTACAGTCATTAATTTACATGCTGATTATTGTTAAAAATTTGTAAAACACGTAAAGAAATTTGTGCAAGTAAGTTAATGAACGTAGAAACGTCTCGGCGTAAGTACATATCAATTAAGTACATACTTACGCATCCGTTCAGATAAAAAGGCAGTCACTGCGAGTCTTTACTCACGATCTCATTCGAAGTTTTTCTCACCACTTTTTCTTTCTTTCTTTCTTTCTTTTTCCTGTTTCCGTTTTCCTTTTCTTTTTTTTTTTCATTTCCTTTTACTCAACGCTCTCTGTCTCGACGATCGTAACATCGGGAAGTGTGGTATATAAGTTTTCCTCACTTGATTGTATTATCGTTGATAATCACGTTAGACCGAAGGTTTCCTGATCAACGTGGCCTTTTTTATTCCACGTACATATCCGTGTCACCGATGTTCAATCAACGAGAAAACAAATACAATACTTTTTTATATTTTTTCTATTTTTTTTGTTTTGGAATAGAAAATTTTACAATAAAATGGTTCGTTATATGAGATTATCAAATCGCGAGCCTCTCTTTCTCTCTCTCTCTCTCTCTCTCTCTCTCTCTCTCTCTCTCTCTCTCTCTCTCTCTTTCTTTTTCTCTCTTCGTTGCTTCCCGTAAAGGCTATCAACGATCGCACTCGTAGACAGACACACAACGAAGACGTCGTTGTGTAAGAGCAGGAATCGTTCTACTCACTTTCTTCGGTAACGCAATAGCGCACTTCGCACCGCCGTGTTAAATGAGACTGGCTGTCACGTGGTACGGCTTCGTAATGTTCGCCATTGTAAAATATTGCTTCTAAATCTTCGAAAAATTAAAAAAAAAAGAAATAAAAAAGGAAAAAGAAAAAGTCTTGACAATTTCTCTAATTTCTCGTTTTTCTTCGTTTTTTACTTGAATCCAAAAATAGATAAAAGAGAAAGAGAGAGAGAGAGAGAGAGAGAAAGAGGGAGAGAAAGTAAAAAGACGAGAAAGAAAAAGGAAAAGGAGAATGTAAAAAAAAGAAAAAATAGATAAAGAACAACAAAAACGGGAAAAAAATCTGCGAACCATATTTCTTTTTTCGTCTCGGTTGGCTGAGAACAATCCTCGAGCGTGCTGGCATTTAAATTTTAAAACGTTTCAACCAGCGAACCAACCAACCAACCAACCAACTAACCAACCAACCAACCAACCAACCAACCAACCAACCAACCAACCAACC
Source organism: Dolichovespula saxonica (assembly GCA_911387935.1). Lineage (NCBI taxonomy): Eukaryota > Metazoa > Arthropoda > Insecta > Hymenoptera > Vespidae > Dolichovespula > Dolichovespula saxonica. The sequence goes on along the minus strand of OU427000.1, from coordinate 2,199,071 downwards.
AACCAACCAACCAACCAACCAACCAACCAACCAACTAACCAACCAACGAACCAAGGAACGAATGCGAAGCTCTTACCCCGTTCCTCTATGTCTCTACCCTCTTACCCCTCCCCCCTTCTTTCGTTATAAATTATGCATGCACGCCTTCCAACTTTCGTTTCTCTTTACAAAGGCGCGAACAAGCATTTCCTCATCTTCCTGAAGAATATCTATCCATGTTTTCGTGGTTGAACAATTTCTTTGCATGCGAGGTCGAAGGTCAACCTAACCTAAAGTTATTTCACGTGCACGTGGAATTTTGTGGTGGTGGTAGGGGGATCGGTGGGTGGTTTGATAATTAACGTTTATCGTGCCTGTCTTTTTGACCTCAAAAACTTTGAGTTTCTCGTTTGAAATACTCACAAGAGATAGCTGGAATACCTTGGATTCCTTTCTAAATAGTTGTCTGTTGTCTGTCCGCGCGCGTGCGCGCGCACACACACACATACACACACATGCACACACGTACGTATGCATATATGCACGCACGCACGTACACATGCACGTACGTACGTACGCACGCATGCACGGATTTCCGATTGATCGAGTGCACGTGCGACTTTGTAGTTGCAATAACAAGATAATAATGATACGACAAAAATGGTGGGTGGATGTGGTAGGTGGTGGAAAGAATTGCGTGACGTTAACGTTACGACAATGAAACTTTTTTATTTACCCGTGTTTGACGTTGTTCAGCACCGCGGGCTTGAAGAGGTTGAACAGGGACTTGGTGGATGCCGACAATCTATAATGAACGAAAATGCAAAACGGAAACCATGCCGTGCAAAACAAAGTAGAAAAGTTAAAAACAAAAAAAAAAGAAAAAGAAAAGAAAGATAGTGTACAAGAAGGAAGAAAACAGATAGAGAAAGATCAACGTATCCTCAAAGCACGTCGTTATTTTATTACTCCCTCATATTTCTCCCTCCCGTCTTCTTTCGACGTTTTCTTTTGACGTCTTCTAAATATTTTAAATTATTAGAAAAAAGAAAAAAAAATAAAGAATGAAGATCAATGTGGAACGGATAAACGAGCGCTTTGAGCATCGCGATATTAAATTAATGTAAAGATAGCAACGAGATTCTGGCAGTGTATTGTAAAACGAGAGTTAGATATAAACGTGAATGATAGAATACCAAACAGAAAGAAAAGAAGAAAAAAAGAAATACAGTGCGAAAATTACACGTGTTATGTATTACATCTGTATAACGAAAATCGTCGACCTACCTAGCACCAACCAGTTGAGAGTTGCTTCCTTGATTTTGTGGGGAATGCGTAAAGTCACCAGTGGAGGACCACCTTTTTGCTCTTCGTAAGCTACTCTGTGGTGGACCATTCGACCTTGCTGTGGGCGACCTGGCGATCGAGATGGCGAATTCGTATTTAATGAAATAATAATAATAATATCTTATCATTGACTGATCGGGTCATCGTCTTCTTAATGCTTTCCTTTTTCTATATAAATCTCTTAAATCTTATCGAATTCTTCACACTCTCGTATATAGTTTTATAAGCCAGTTTTCAATATACTTTCGTTTACAGTCGAGCACAAAACATAGTACATAGATACATACATACTCCATTAGCATTCCAAGCGAAGTTTCAAAGATGGAAGCGGATAAACGTGAAAGGCTCTTGCTAATTTATGGGGTAACGACTTACCTGGCTATTGGTAATGGCGTTGCTCGTGGACTTGGCGATGGCACCGGTGAAACGCTACTACTGCTAGGGCTATCCGAATGTAACGATCCCGTTGATTGATAATGAACAGATCTTCTGAAAATTTATTTCGCATAAATTAGTTCCTTCGATGATTTTCAAAATCACCATCAACTTGATTAATATTAATCGAGGAATAAGTGATCGTTTTTCCTTTTTTCAGTTTCTACGATTCGTCCATAATAGGATTGTCAGCAATGAGAATGTGTTTTGTAACAGTTAATTTCACGGACATTACTAAAATCATTCTTTAATCGTAGAAAGAAATTAGTAATTACAAGGTACCTATCTCGTAATAAAATTTAATAAGTAATTTATTCTTACCTCTGTGGTAGTTGCGAAGAATGCGAATAGCTAACCGGTCGTCTAGGACTCGTGTTCGCATCCTGGACATCCTGAGACGATCCCAAGGATGTCGAATTTCTAACGTTGGTACCACCGCTTTGACGTAAACGCAAATCTTTTTGAGGCACCGAGTTTTGATTATCTGAAATGAATGTGTGCGCGCGTGCGTCTGCGTTGAAATTTTGAAAACTAATAATAGCTACATTTGAAGTAAGAATTTTGTAATACATACATACATACATACATACATACATATATATATATATATATATATATATATATATATATATATATATATATATCATAGGGAGCTTCGTGAAATATCGAGATGATAAAAATAATTTATTTTCTTACTTCTAAGAGAAACATGGCCGTTCCTTAATGGCGATGATACCATCCTTTCGTTTCTCCTCTCATTTCTTTCCTCCTCTCTCTTCTCTCGTCCTTCGAGCTGAGAGATTCGCCTTAACGCGTCCGCCAAAGTAGCACGAAGACAAACTATCTCGTCTCTTTGCGCCAAGGATTGCCTTTCGAGGTCTGCGACTCGACCCAACAAGGATCCAGTCTCGCATTCTAACATCTCGTCTGAGAAAGAGAAAAAAAAATTATAAATTTTATAAAAAAAAAAAAAGAAAGAAAACGTAAACACAAAAACAAATAAGATAAAGGATGGAGATATTTAAGTCACATTAGAAACGATAAGACGACACGTGGTGCAAGAGAATAATGATGATGCCTATGGTCATGATGATAATAATGATAATAATAATAATAATAATAATACGTAACATCGGTGATATCGAATTTCAACTTTAAAAGATATCTGAATGTCGTGTATAACGAAGAAAATATTTCAATACTATGTACGTATTCTCTCAGTACTCACGCCAAGCTTGCTCCGCCTCGTCTATGGTATCCATCGTGTCCGGCGTGGACATTGCGATTAACCCCTCGCGATGACCCCGGCGTATTAATACGTTATTCAATTGAATAGATTAACGAACGCAAACAGAGCCAATGTACTCTCCGGCGCCATTACTCAGATTATTTCAAACATTCGAATATTATTTTGGTAGACGCGACTATAGTTTTTATATAGTTTCAAAATATTTTCGAATAAAATATATCCAATGCTTTTCCTTTTTCTTTACTTTTTTTATTAGATCTTAACAATTATCCCAACACGATTTTCATCGTTTTCGTTTCTCGTACACCTTCGATGTACTAGCAATCATCTTAGTCGTTGTTATTGTTGCTATTTTTGTCCTTCTCATAATGAAACTTTCCGTAACTAGCATCGTATTTGAAATCTAACGAATTAAATACATATGTATATCGACTTAGAGATGGAATCCAAACCGCAAAGAGATCGATATCACTAAATCACTTTTTCTGGCTATCAATGTGGGGAACGAGGAAGGGTAGGAGGAGGAGGAGGAGGAGGAGGAGGCGGGCGGAGATAGGATAAAAAACATTGTATCGGTCGAGTAGAATCGTGACTCGTCGGTGTCGTCGTCGATAAATACGAGCCAATTAGCTTCGTGCAATTAGCGCTAGAAAGCTTCTCGTCGTTGCAAGTTACGTGTACACACGCGCGCGCGCGCACGCACGCACACACGCACACACACAACACACAATATACAACACTACAAACTCGATTCTCTTCTCGAGTAGCACGAGGTAAGAGATAAGAATCTGCGTTTCGTTTTTTTTTCCTTTCTTTATCTATCTCTGTCTGTCTCTCTCTCTCTCTCTCTCACTCGCTCACTCATTCACCCTCTTACTTTCTTCCTCTCACGAACACTGGAGAGTCCGTCCGAAAAGGAATAAAAGATATTATTTAACTGGTAGGAAAGGAAAATGATGAAATATTCAAAAATGAGCGCGTTAAACGTCCGACTCGGCGCGTATACGAACGTTCTACTCGTATTTCCGCGTATTCGTACCTCTTCGAGAGGCGTAGTTAGACGAATTGCGTTATGTAAGATAACGTATCTGTGTCTTTCACTCACTCATTCTATTCGAATTCAACTAACTCACTCGCTCACTCACTCACTCACTCATTCGTTCGTTCGTTCGTGCGTTCACTTGCTCTCTTTCCCTTCGATTATTACTACTACACTACTACTACTACTATTACTATTACTATTACTATTACTATTACTATTACTCCTCCTCTCTTTATCTCTGTCTGTCTCTCTCTCACTTTCTCTCTCTCCTTTCGTTCTCATCCACTCGTTCACTGTTTCTCTTTTGAAGTTACGGAAAAGCATATGGGAGCTTCCCCTTCCCGTTTTTACGCGCCGGTGCTTTCCCTCACCGCGTGGAAGAGACGATAACCGACGAGACGGATGGACGGATGATCGACCGACGTTCGTTCACTCTCTTCTATTCTCCTCTCTCTTCCTCTCTCTCTTTCTTTCTCCCTCTTCCCCCTCTTTCTCTCTCTCTTTCTCTTGCTCTATCCCTTACAGTTTACGTTCTTTGTCTTTCATCCCGATGTAATACTACTTTTTGGAAAAAAATGTAAAAGAGAATGAGTGAGTGTGTGCGTGAGAGAGAGAGAGAGAGAGAGAGAGAGAGAGAGAGAGAGAGAGAGAGAATGGCTCGATCGAGCGTAACTTACGAGGGTGGGTTTTAAAAGTGATTTCAGTTTAATGGAAGACTTACGACTGAATCGTCCTTTCGTGTAATATAAAATCGTATTCCTTTTTGTCAATATATGTTCCCGTTAAATTTTTTTGTCAATGATCAAAATGTCGTAACGAAAAGACAAATTCTATTGTATTCTAATGACTATATATATTTATATATACACGCGTATGTACGTTTTTAATTATAATATTACGAGCTTCGTCGAACTCGTTATCCCAATTGTCCTCGGAGGGAACATCAACGTAATATTTATTTTCACAACAGAGAAATTTCGTGAAAATTTTGTGAGTTTTGTGATTTTCGATCGTTCAAGCAAATCGTTTGTATTTCGTACGTACCTTGAGATACGATAGAATCAAATTTAACGCTCGAGACGGTTTGACACGGCGAGAGACAATATTTGTCACGCGAGCTCGGTACGTGTAAACAGCGATTTTACTCGTTTTAAAGTTTCGAAAATACATACAACTCCTATTTATCTTTCTTTAAAAGATCGAACGAAAGTTCTTTGAACGCGAGGAACATTCAACAGTACATTATATAACGATAATAAATAATAATGGAAAAGGATAACTTAAATAAATAAATAAATCAAAATAAATTTCAATACGGCACGATTGTGTGTGTGTGTGTGTGTGTGTGTGTGTATGTGTGTGTCTGTATATATATATATATATTTTTTTTTCTTTTCTCTCCGTTATTGGCTACGAATTATTTCATATTGCGTAAAGTAATAATATTATCAATGAATTAATTAAACAATCTTTTACACTAACGTCACCGGACCACCATCTATCCTCACGCTTCGTTATTAAATTCCATATAGTTTTTCTTTGTTTTCTACGAACGAAAACACAACTCAAATACTTAGCGATAATTCTGCACGCGCGACACGTGTGTTTTCCCTGTGGTCGCCCCGACGTTACTGTCTGAAACGGAGTCCAGCTGCTTTAGACGCGATCAATACGTTCTAGATAGTCGAGATGAACCAGATAAACGCGAAGCGCGTGTTAACTCTAGGGTACCAAGATATATCGCATATGTATATATCGCATATATATATATATATATATATATATATATATATATATATATATACACACACACACATAATAGATATTTAACACATGTATACACGTACGCACTCAACAACATAATCGAACGATACTTTAGATAACTTTCTGGATTAGATCGTCATCGTGTTTATCCTCCTATCCCTCCTCCCCCGTCCCATTTTTGCCTCCATCTGCCCCCACGCAGACCACCACCCACCACCCCCATCCCCGCTACCACCAACAACAACAACACCACCACTACCACTATCAGCACAACAACTACCACATCAGCACAACCACTGCCACTCTTTCTTTTCTTCCATCTTCGACGTTTCAACTTCGATCTTCTTCTCCCTTCGACGATCGTCCTGAATAAAGGATAGGTCGTATCCTGTGTTATAATGGCGCACCCTCTTTCGATATTACCAATCATAATACTTAAGCTCCGGATGTCGTTTCGATTTGTCTTGCAATATAACATTTACAATATTTAGATAGATAATCGTTTCTTTTACCTTTACGTTTTTGTTTTTATTTTTATTCTTCTATCGTATCGTTTTATCGCTCATTTCCTTATATTTCGTTTCATTTATTATTTTTCTTTTTTTTCTCTTTCTTTTTTATCACGTTTCTACGTTAGACACACACACACACACACACACACACACACACACACACACACACACACACACATTATGTTATAGTAATTCATAGTAACTATATTACGTTATTCTCCTTATTTGTACGTTATTGTCGTATTCTTTTATCGTTAGATCATTGTCAGTATACATTTTTATAACATAAAAAAATATACACGTGTATTTATATTTTTTATTGTTTTGTTTTCTACATTTCTATTGTTACCTTTTATTCTATTTATTTTTCATTTTTCTGTTTATATGGTATAATATATTATACTATTTAAGTACAGTAATTTCTATTCATTTACATCATAATTTTATGTTATTGCTTCGAATCTTTTGTATTTAGTTTTATCGTTAATTTTTTTTTTGTCTAACATTTATTATAATAATTATTATTATAATTCCTTTTTTTTATTATCAGCAATAATATTCCTTTTTGTTTTTCCTGTGTAACTTTAATTTATTATCTCAAGCACATTTTATTATTCCGTTAGTCGTTCACGTATATCAAGAAATTTATGGAGCTCGAATAGGGACGGAAGGATAATATTCGCGACGCCACGATTCTTTGTCGGTCACCATGGTTATCTATGAGCTGCCATAGAACACGTATCACGTTATACGCATGTTACATAAGCATATGCGTTGTAACATTTAAATTCGAAAAATTTAATATATTATTATTTAATGTGTAAATCCCATAGCGATCGAACTAAATTTATATTGCAAATAAATTTATATTACAATTATGTGCAAATTTTATGTTCAAAAAAGTTACATTATTTCTCTTCTAACATTTGGAAAACTATATATAAGTATACTTTTTAATAAGAGTAAAGTTCAATGCTGAAAATATGAATTTTTATGTAATAATATATATATTTATATATATATATATATATATATATATATAAACAAAAAAGAAAATGAAAATTTATAAAATATTCCATTAGATGTATATATCGATGTTTGTAAGAGATCGCTTTGGCAATCAAAACGTGTTAATACTTTTTATTAAATTATACATGCAATCATTATTGTCTTCTCTCTCTTTCTCTCTCTCTCTCTCTCTCTCTCTCTCTCTCTCTCTCTCTCTTTTCTAGCAGATAGCTATCGGAAAAGAAAAAAGAAAGAAAGAAAGAAGAAGAAGAAGAATTAGTTCGACGAGGACGAGAACGACAGGGAACGTGAAGATATTTATAGGCTGAAAATTCGCACGTATGTAGTCTCAACGTAGGCGTTACTCGTTCTGCGTAGGTGGCGCATAATTAGATACGTAACGTTAATAATAGCGTTGGATACGATCGAAAGAAGTATCGTAAAAAGTGCTTGGCCTTTTTCCGGATTCCTTTTAAGTATTCTTCGATGAACTTTGACATCAAAAGGAAAAGGGGCGACATCGAACGCTATCTATCTATTCGATTTGTTTTTCTATTTAAAGAAAATTTTTCATGTATCGTGTTACCATCAATGGAACAAAATTCAACATCAATGCAATCTCAAATGTAATTATAGCTAAGTAAAATTCGATCGATTGGATGAGCAGAAAATTAATGAAAGAACAGGATGAGTCGGGCACACCTTCATGTAACGTCATCGTGGCACCTTGAATGGCTTATATAACGAATGCCACAGTGTGTTACACCAGAGTGTCCATCGTCTCTTTATATATATATATATATATATATATATATATATATATATATATATATATATATATATATATATATATATATATATATATATATATATATGTATGTATGTATGTATGTATGTATGTAGTGTACGAGAGTGGATATTTTTGTGCGAGCACCTTCGTCTCGTCCATTGGAATTTTTCAAAGAGCTCGATAGCCTTGAACGCTAATTTCGTTTTCAACAATTTCGAGTCACGAACCGTGGTCCTATCGTCGATTTTGAAATAGTCCAGTTCGAAGTTGAAATAAAATTAAATGAAATAAGATAAAATGAAAAAAAAAGAAGAAAAGATATAAAAAGAAACAAGGAAAAATAAAAATATATATTCGCATTGAATCAGTTTTACAACATTAGAACTAAAAAACATTTAATACTACTTTTACAATTATCAAAATCGTAATAATATGAACAATTTTTTAATCGAAAATTGTTTTTGTTTATTTATTATTGTAAAATTAAATAAACTAAAAGTGATCACGAACGAATTAGTTATTTCCTTTTTCTTTTAATTCTTTTCTTTTTTTTTTAAGTACCCGTCGAATCGGCCAATAATTTCGATAAAAGTAGATTGGTAATTCTAATCTTTAAAATGAAAGGAAGTTCAAAGAAATAAGAAAAAAAAAAAACTTTACCCATTTCTTGCTTCACTCCGTGTGTCTGATGCCCGTTTACGCGCATCGTCGACTTCGAAGTTTTCTTTTCATACTTTTGAAAAACTTCGTTGGATGATCACTCACGTTCCTGTAAAATAAATGAAAGAAATAATAATAACACGAAAGGTAGGATCGTATATACAACATATATGTACGTTTAATGTCAAAATGAACATTATTAATACTTCGCACTAATGTACTTCACAACAATGAACATTATTAATACTATATAATTTCATTGTCGAATCAATTTAGTTCAAATCGATATAAACATTTAAAAACATTCATAACTTGTTTATATAAAACATATAAGACGATACATATACACCGTCCTACTTTTTCACATTAAACATTGCTTTTATCCTAATAAGAGTAATTTATTAATCCTTCTTGAAGTATACTTTTATTTTATAAAAATGTTTTAAACGATATATTAAGAAACGATATATTAAATAAAATTAACAAGATCAATAAATTATTTTTAAATATGAATTTTATTGTAAATAATAAGTGCTAATTACTAATAATCTCCGCCATATTTAATGCTTTAATCTTCTATAACATTATGTAATTTTGAAATTATATATTTCTACATACACACACACACTTTTTCATTAATTTTATTTTAATTTTATTTTATTTTATTAAATAAGTTTTATATTATTATATAGACAGACAATTAATTGTTACTTTATATTTAGGAAGTAACATTTTTATATGTTTTAACTATAAGTTATGCTTCGTATAATACAATGTTTTCTACAAGTAAACATATCATAACTTTCACGTTTTATATCATTCATTTCTTTTTTTTTTTTTTTGAAGATATAAAAAAAATAAGATCGTAAAGAGTTAAGTAGAATAAAATTTATTATCGATTAGAATGATACGGGGTAATATTTTTGATTAACAAAAGATACGATAAAGTCGAGAGAATAACATTGAGTAGAACCGATTGATTTTTGTTCAGATTTGCAACTTCACGAGTTTGCAGATCATTGATATTTCCGTCTTGTTAGTAATATCTCGAGATACAATGATCACAGAGGAAAAAGAGAGAGAGAGAGAGAGAGAGAGAGAGAGAGAAATCGAGCCTATCGACGACAGTACCGTTTGTCAACGGACCGTGTATAATGCAAAAATACATGGAATGTGGAAAACGGGTTGCGGAGAGTGCAGCAAACTTGCGCTTCGACCGATACACGGACCCGCATATCTCGCGATTTAGAAAGGTGCACATGCACGAGCGTTCGCACGTGTATTTCTAGAGATAGTTGAAAACAATTTTTATTATATGTTTATCGCCGGTTTATCAACATTTTTATCTTATTTTTCAATGAAGGTAATATCAATTCTTTTTTTTTCATTGTTTTTAATTTAATTTAATTTAATTTAATTTTTATTTATTTTATTTTATTATCGAATAAAAGTATTTACAATATAATTATTTTGTATTTTGATGGAACAAGGTTAAAAAATTTCAAGATTAAAATATAATATGTTGTATGTTCAGTTTTATATGTGAAATAAAGTCAAATATAATAAAATATAATAAAATATTGAAAGAATAATTTTTTATAAAGCGTAAATTTATATATATATAGGAGCTAGAAAACTACACAACGAGTTTGTTTACTCAGAATTCGAGCTCTAGGTATAGTTAGAACGATAAACTCGTGTAAATAAATATAAATATTCAGTCAGATTATTAGTTCTTTGTTCTGTGCGTACGTATGAAATAGAAATAGAAGTGATAAGACACGTGGCTATTAATAAATAGGATAACATAATGTCAAGACTATTTACGTTTTTGGAAGGATAGTCTAACAATTCTTCTGTTTTTTTGCTGTTGTTATTACATACAAATTTCCGTTTAAAACATTTAAATATGTGTAATCTTAGAAAAGCAATTGGTCTCTCTCTCTCTACCTCTATCTCTATTTCTATCTCTCTATCTTTATCTCTATCTTTATCTCTATCTCTATCTCTACCTCTATCTCTATCTCTATCTCTCTTTTTGCGTTCCATAGTAGTTGTTATATTTAATTAATCCCACATCTATACCCATATAAATAATATTAAATATTTGTTTAAATTTTGTATTATTAGTTTGTACTATCGATAAGTTTATATTAATCGAAAAAATATTATCATTCGAAATTTATTAATCCTCTTTTTTGTTATTTTACCTTAATCCTTTGTTTACAATAATGATTTCATATTAAATAATTCATAATAAAATTATATCTATTACAGATTATGTATTTTAAAACAAAAGGATTGACAAATTACGACGATATCACTTTTTGAAATTATAATACAGAAACTTTGCTTGTACCTGTCGTTAAATAACACGTTTTTAGAAAGCTTTCAAATATTCTTTTATTTTTTTGTTTTGTTATATTATGCTATGCAAACAACAAGAGAGAGAGGGAGAGAGAAAGAGAGAGAAAGTTCTTTTATGAATGGGAGACGAAATAAAAGCGATTGAATTTCGTGGAGCTAAAGGGTATAATGGATTAGGGAGAAGGGGGAGGGAGAAGGGGTGAGGATGAAAGTACAGCGTCAAAGCTGGCAACCCTTTGAGCGTTTCGAATTTTGCGTCGTGAGCTTCGAGCCTTCGACCCTTTTCATGCTTCGAAGGCATTTACGCTTTCGACCCTTTTTCTGCCTTCCTCTTCGTAGCCGTTCATTCGCTTGGAAATTCGTTCTCGGCCTACGCAAAGCGTACAGCATGTACCTACACACACATACACCCACCCACCCACCCACACATACATACATACGCATACGCACACATACGTTATCGTCTGTGCACGCGCGCTTCTACGATATACGAGCAATAATTAGCTTTACATTACTTTGTCCGGTAAAATAGTTGAAAGGTAATCTCATATTTTTCTTTTTTTCAAATCTCTCGCACAAAAGCAAAGAGATTTTATAGGTATCCATAATGGTTCTCAAGTATAACTAACTAATAAGATCGTTTTTATTCTACCATGAAATTGAGTAATTAAGTAAATTCAATATAATTTATTCATGTGAATTTATAATTATAACATTATTTTTACTTAAGAAAAAGAAAGTAGCACATTACTACTCTCTATGTCATGCTAGAAGATTATCTAAAATGTGTGCGACCATGTGTGTATATTAAGAAATTTCTATTATAATAAATTTACTATTCTATATTAGGTATTGTTATAATCAGAATCTCTCTTTCTCTCTCTCTTTTTCTTTCTCTTTATTAAAACTATAAATCTTCGTATTATATAATTTGAAATTTATTTGAACTATAATACTGAATTATATAAACTATATATACATATAAATATAGTTTAGAATACATATAAATAAATAAAAAATATATATATAATACTGTATATTTTTTTAACTATGTATTAAATTCCATATACATATATAAATAGTTTAGATAAATTTTAATTATACATACATACAAAATTCATAAAACAATTATGTAAAATAATAATACGGGAAATCGTTTCGCGTAGATTAGAATTGTAAATCAAAAAGTTTCAAGACTATTATCAGCTGTTAACGTTTGATTGCTTGAATGAAAAAAAAAAAAAAAAAATAGAAAAAAAATGATGAGTAGGTACACGCACGTTTATTTTTCTTCTCGATGGAAAACAGCTGGCAAGGTGCGTATAAGTTAATCGAAATTCGATCGGCGATCTGGTAAGGCAACCCTTAAAGAAAATGATCGTAAAAGAAGTGTCGGGTTCGACTATTTCTTACGAAGCTGAGAGATCGTTGAAAGTCTGAGGAGACGCGAAACACAAAACCAGTAAGCATTGACCCGTCCAGAATGCTACCTTATTGGTGAATAAGACCAGACTCCACGGAGCTTATTTTACAAGATATCGTGTGCGTACTTTACTGTCTATACTTGTAAATGTATATGTTCGTATGTGTGTGTATCGCGCTCTCCGTTTTATCTACACGCACGATCCTTATATGTACTTGAGACGACGATGGAAAATTGGTTCACCGTTCTCCGATCCATAAGCAGTCTCTCTCTCTCTCTCTCTCTCTCTCTCGCTCTCTCTCACTCTCTTTCACACGTTTAAAACTGGCGTCAAGTCGTTCGATAACTTTGACACATTTTTTTTTTTTTAATCCCGTTTACATAATTCATAAACAAACTAGGAGATGTAGGCACTCAGATATTAGAAAAAAAAATATTCGTAATTAATTGTCCTTCAAAAAAAAATTGTGATCATTATTCTTATTATTATTAGAGATAGATAAATCACATTAACGTAATCCATATACAAATCACAAAATACAATGATATTCGGCCATTAGAAAAAAAGAAAAAATGTCGACCTTAATTGTCCTTCAAAAAGCAAAAAAAAATTGTAATCATTATTCTTATTATTATTAGAGATAGACAAATAGGAGTCTCTGGACGTACAATTGATCGCTTGATATATTAAATATATAAAACGAAAGATCTTTCTTATCGATCATCGGGATATTGATAAAGGAGAAAGATTGGAAAAATTTATTTGTAGGTATTAATCGTTAATAATTCTGATATAACAGAATAAGAAAAAAAAGGAAAGAAAAAACTGTTATCTTATCTTCGTTCATTTAGCTAAAAATTGATGCGAGAAATGTGAACGAAAACTAGGGTTAATTTCAAACGAACGATTTAACCTTCTAGTTGAGGGAATATATATATATATATATATATATATATATATATATATATATATATATATATATATATATATATAAGTAAAGACAGTAAGAAATAATTTCGCGTGTATACGTTATGTATATTTACATATACAAAGATAGTTACGTTATACTTATTTATACGCAAAACGGTGTCACAATATTCGTCGTGACTCTCGACTTCTGCATGTTCGAACCTTTTTAATAGAACACTCGGTTAATTCGAACGAGAGACTCCACGGTATATTAATGTACGATCCCATAACCGAAAGTGGAGCATGCTTTCATTCGTAACAGTGGGAAAGCACATGTCGCCGTTTCTTCGTTCGTAATATACCGTTAAATACACCTAAACGCGACGTCTAAACTTCCGTTCGTTCTTATGATGCAGATTCTACGAAACAGACTTATTTCTTTTTTCTTCTTTTAATAACATCATGTTACGAGCCAATCGTACACTGTCTAACATCTGCGTCAAATACGAACATTAAAATATTATTCGACGATCTTTTTGATTGTGATGATTTACATTATACACACACACACACACATATATATATATATGTGTTTATTAATTTTTAGAAAAAAATAATATTTCATATCATATATATATGATATTTTGAATTTATTTTAAATTATAACGAAAGATTTTTCCACAGGATATATATAAAAGAAAATAATATTATATATATATATATATATATATATATATATATATATATATATATATAATAGAAAAAATATATATATGTATAATAATATTCTTTATATTAGTAAAATTATTTTCAAATAAATTTTTCAATCTTATAGAGATGCAATTAAGTTATTTATTAAAGAAAATAATTAATGAAATAAAAGTTAATATTATTATGTACGTTTATTGGTGTATATATATATATACTCTAGAAATTCTAATGATTGATTATTAAAAGGATTCGTTTTATTACTCAATCATTATCTTATGTATATAAAATGTATACAGTTTTTGTTTATTATATCTTTCTTTTTACTTTTCGAGATGTAATATGCAATTAATTGATTTTATTCGATTTCAAGAAGTAATATTAACGTTTTTTTACGCAAATATTATTACATACAACCTATATATATTTTTTTTTTAATTAATTATATAAAAGAATAGCTGAATTAAATCTTATAATACAATAAATTATATATTATTAATCACTTATTGTTACAATAAAACGTGAAATAATAAAAATTATTTAGATAAAAAAAAACAAATATATATATATATATATATATATATATACAGTATATTTGTATATATAAAACTGAAAGAATTGAAACCGTTAGGAATGTTATTAATACGTTCGACATGGCTTCGGTAGATAGGAAGGGAAATGCGTGATTAGAAACTAGAAACGATGACCGCTAAGTACAGTGATTTTATTTAACGTCACTGTCTATGCTTCCACGAGCATGTTAATAACGTGAACGATATAACGTGCGAAAAGCGGCAAATAACTGTCTGCATCTTCCGTCGGACTAAAAGAAGATACGAGAGTTAAACACAGCTCTCAACGGTCCTTTCAACAATCGTCTCTAAGAGCTACCAGTATCGTTTCTCGAAAGAAAGAGCCGCCGTAAGATTCTTCGTTATTACTCTAGATTATAATTGATCTATAATCTTCTAACATATCATATAGTATGGTATTACACCGTACATTAATTTAACGATATAATGTGTATAATTGATAATAATAATAAAAAAGGAGAAAAAATAAAAAAAGAAAAAATTTGGATTCATAGCTTTCATAGAGATTATTCATCATGTTAGTAATAATTTAGATTTTAATAACATACGATTATTAAATTATTTCGTTTCGAATTACTTGCACGTCAGAAACATTAGACATTAATATTACAATATATCTAATTGGGGATTAGACATAAGACATTGTTATTTAAAAATGTCTTTTGACATTAATATCTGAATTTGTTTGATACTTAAATGTATGAATATATTTGATATCTAATATTTAAATATATTCTGATATATTAATCATGCTTTGATCAATTTATCATTCAAAGGTGAAATTTCACATTTTAAGAAGATAAAAACAATAAAGTACGGAACGAAATGAACGCACTGTAACATATTATTTTTCCTAATCACCGGTACAATGTTACTTGCAATTATAAAAATTTATTCCCATAACTTTCATATCTAATATTAAACTATGACGTAAATTTTTAATCGATTCCTTTTTCTTGTTACTTTCTAAAATTAAAAGTTTTCCATCTTTTTTGATTTTTGTAATGTGATAATCGTTAAAGATTAAATGTTAATATTTAACCGTTTGGCTGCTGATATATTTTTTCGGACATATGCCAAAACTGCGTCACTAATTGCGCGTATATGAAAAAATGTAAAACACTTTTCATATAATAAACCCACTTGTATTGCTTTGCAACAACAAAAATTAAAAAATACCACTTATTTACATAAATTTGTTTTACATAAGAAAAGCGCGACAACGTTCCTCAGCAGTAAAACGGTTAATTTTAAATTTTACGGATCAAATGAGAAAAAAAAAGATATATATATATATATATATATATATATATATATATATATGTGTATAAATATGATTAAAGTATCGAGTAGAAATAAATAAATTCGATAAATTTTCTTTCTAAGTCACTTAGAATTCCAATGGATTCGAAGCATCGATTCCCACTCGTGGACACCCACTTACACTCGCTCTTCCTAACGTGGATAGTGGACATCGAGGTCAGTCAACTGCAACGCGATGCAAGCTATGCGTTTGCGTGCACATAGTGGAATTAACACGTAAGCCTCTTATATATACGCGATTGCATCCGTGACTCTCACCGTTTCGTGTTTATTACGATCCTCGTTCGCTGCCTTGGAAGGTCAAGGAAGTTACTGAAATATTTTCAAACATATATAATATTTCGTATGGTATCGTTTTAAATTAATAAATTAGGATAGGTATGGCCTTTCTTGTTCGTTTCGCATGAAGAATAAATACCAGTCGTTTTTGACCTTGACACTTATCGCAAACAGATAAAAAATGCTATCAAGTCTTTTTCATTACGGTATATGTGTGTGTGTGCACGTATGTACTTGTAATACGTATCGCAATATGCGAGATAACGCGTTCTATGAGCATTTATTTTCTTTGCTTTTTTTATTCTTTTTATAGTTTTTTTTTTTTTTTTTTTTTAGAAATATTGTACAATATCTTTTGAAAAAGAAAAAAATCTAACGTGTTTACTTATATTATTCTCGAAGAAATTGAATATTAAAGTCTGCAAAGATAATTATACATTTCTCGAGAAGAATTATTATCGATAAACATAGACGAATATTTAATTTTCAATTTATAAATATTTTATAATATATAAATATATTTATATATATACAAATATATATTATAAATAAATAATATATGTATATATATAAATAAATAATATATGTATATATATATACATATATTATTTATTATTAATACATATATTATATATATATATATATATATATATATATATACATATACATATATATATATATATATATATATATATATATATATATATATATGTAAACATAAATTGCGTATTTTAATAATATCAGCATTCGATAGAGGTGCTTATTGAGAGAGTCATTTCTTATTATCGCGAGAAATATAGTAACTGTGATCAACAATTAGGTCACGGCCAAGTTATTTGGACGACGTTCACTTCATGGTCGCAAACAACATCTCAGAATACTTCTCTTTACGATTATGCGATGCTCTTCTAATTCGAATCTAAAAATTCAAACGTTTGGCAAATTCTTGATTTTAATGCGAGTAGGTAAAAAAAAAAAATATTTCTAGGACAATGTAGGCAACCGAAGATTTCGAATGTTCGTTTTTAGCTGAGAATCGAGCCGTCACGAACGATGAAACGTTGCTATCTATTTAAGTGAGTACGTACCGCGAGAATTTCTCACGACATTCAGCATAGTAATTTCCCTCTCTCTCTCTCTTTCTCCCTATTGTTGCCTTCCAGTCAGCAAATTCCGTTCAAAAAAAATAAAAAGAAACAGATAAACGAAATATTCACGCAACGTTTTGTTTGGTGAAATTAAAATAAACAGCATAACTCTAATAAGTATTCGGACATTTTCTTAATGTAAAAAAAAATTCCATAACATCAAAATTAAAATTTTGAATTTTTGTAAATTCGACAACTTTTTCTAAATCTAATAAAATACTCGACAATTTCTTAATTGTAAATTGTACAAAATTAATTTTATAACTATATAAACTGTGTCTGGCATGTAAAAGAAAAAATAAAACCTTTCTCAAATGACTTTTTATTAAATATCATGTAAAATTGATTAATACTAAAGTTATGTTTATCTGAAGATATTTAAGATCGTAATGAAATGTTTTGCTATACAATGGTAATATAATTATGCGACTTCGTAGATCTTTATAGAATAAATGTAACACGTTTCACTAAGTTTCACATATACACATGACACACAAGCACAAATCCATAAAATATATACATTGTAATATAATTAAAAAAAAATAAATAAATAAAGAAAAAGATTTCACTCATCATTATATTTCTTATTGCTGCTACAACGAAAAAATCAATCTATTTCTTAACTCTCCGAATATTTAACTTCATACAACACACTGATTTCTTTATATTTGTTATTAAAAAGTGTTAAGCATTTTGTTTCTTTAGTAGAAAAAAAAAAAAAAGAAAAAGAAATATTCGTTATGAAAGAAAAGAACCCGAATATTTCAACGTATAAGAAAGTTCAAGTTTTCGTGTGATACTTTCGAAAAATAAACGAGCCGAGAAGATCGATTTTCTTCAAAGGTAACACCACGATCGACCACTTCCTCTCCACGTCTTGTATTCATCTGCCAGAACGGGATGACTTTTCACTGACGAAAACGACTTTCTCCGTGTCGAAGGAAGTGCTGAAGCACGTAAAGACATTCGTGTACACTCGTAATACGCGACACAATATAAATATATAAGTATATGTGAATATACACGCATACATACATATATATATATATATATATATATATATATATATATATATATATATATATATACTTAATTTGTGTATACGTTGCGCGTTATCTACACACAAATATAATAACACCTATTATTCACACATAATATATTATATAGACATGTTTGTATATGTGTAAAATTTATAGTGTAGAATTTTTAAATAACTTGTGTTATGTACGAACGCGATCGAGAGTGATCGGATCCGCCATTGTTGCGGTTGAAATGAAAAATCATCTCTCGACCTTGGCAGATGTTATACAGAGATTGAAACTGGTAACAACAACAAGACGTGCCAATTCTATGCTTATGATTTTGCGGAACCAACAATGACTTATCGAAATAGAAACGAATTGTGATTCGTGGATTTGTACTACAGTGAATGTTAATAAATATGTTTATCGTGATTATCTGAGCAAATCGAAGAAATCATTTTCGATAAAAAAGTAATCGATGCAAAGTAAGTAGGTACATGAACGTCCATTACGTGCCGATACGTATATATATATGTATTTATGATGAATAATTGATCGGTTTCTTTGAAACGCTCTTTAATCTTTATTCTTTTAAGAAGATAAAAAGATACTTTCTATTTATACAATCATTATTATCGTTATAGTTCTTTCTACAATAAATAAGATATTTTCACTTTCGGACACGCTTTTCGAATCAATTGAGAAAAAAACGAAAACGTCCGAAAGTATCCGATGTCGTTTAATAAATATATACTATTTTATTTATTAAGTCAATATTTCTTTTCTTTTCTTTTCCTTTTTTGTTTGTTTGTTTTTTTTATCAATCAATGTACAAGTATTTTTTCAAATAAACGATCGTTATATATGAATATTCTGATCAGTACAAATAATTAACTATCACGTTTGCCTCACCACGTAACGATATTTTATTAAAAATATTCAACATTTATTTAAAATACCAATCGAATGTTTCAAAATATTTATGACAATAAATAACAGCCGTACGTGCATATATATATATATATATATATATATATATATATATATATATTTAAGTATGCATGTGTTTGTATCTCCGAGAGTAGGAAAAATAAAAACTTGATTTCAATAAAACACTTCGATCATCGTCACACCATCATCGTCGGATTTATCTCTTTGATCGTTCGAGTACTCTGATCACGTTATCCTTGCGCATGTATGTACATCGTACGTTGACGTCACTAAAGCTCACCTCTTCTTTTTCCTTTTCTTCTTCGTCTTCTTCTTCTTCCCGCGAAGGTATTCGGCCATTCCAATCGCATAGCTTTGAAATTTTTTGCGAGCGAACGGTAACACGTAGACGATCGTACAATAAAACTACGCATGCATGCGTATGAGTTCAGATAATATGATCAAGAATTTCTATTGTTACTCATAGTCCCGCGAATAAAAGTAATTTTCTATTTATAGTTTAACGAGTAAACAAAATCGTTATTTCATCGATCATTTTGAAAACTTGTTATTCCTTATCAATGAACCTAAGAGGTGATTAGATAAAAAAAAGAAAGAAATAACAATAATAATTATAATAATAATCATAATTTTCGTACGTACCTGGCGAGGAAGGAAGAACACGTCGAGCGAATCTCCTCTTGAACGGTGGTCACAGCAGCACGAATACACACATACACGGTAAAAAGAGAGAGAGAGAGAGAGAGAGAGAGAGAGAGAGAGAGAGAGGGGTATATATATATGTATATATATATGGAGACACACGCGAGTACAGAAAGAGAGTAAACTTCTGGGTTGCGCTGGGTTGCGGGAGCGCGAGCGAAACGATCGTATGGGCGGAGCCGGTGCAGCCTCCCGAGGATATTTCCCCAGGAATTTGCATACAATCCTTTTGGAGCGATAGCGATACACTCTCGACGACTGATCTCCAACTTTGTGTGGAAAGTCTACTTTACTTCCTTTCTTTATTTGCTCCCCTTCTAACGCTCTCTATCTCTTTCAATATTTCCTTGTTAAAACGTCCTTTGTTTCGATACAACACACAACGTTTGCTTGTTTCTCCTCCGTTCGTTTTTATTCACTTGCGTATACACCTAAAATATATTATTTACTATTTTTTTGTTTCTCTCTATACGTTTTGTTCTTTTTTTTTTGTTGGAGGTGCGTAGAAATAGATAACAGATGAGATTCTGAGAGAGTAAGAAAGACAGCAGATAATGAGAAAGTGAAAGAGAAAGAGATAGAGAAAAAGGTCAAAAAGGATTCGATGGTTCTTGAAGAGAGAAAGAGAGAGAGAGAGAGAGAGAGAGAGAGAGAGAGAGAGAGAGAGAGAGAGAGAAAGAAAGAGTAACGAAAGACTTTGTGGAGACCGACGACGACGATGATGATGGTGTAGAATCGATGATGCTTCTTATTTTATGTGTTTTCTCTCTCTTTCTTTTTATCTATTTATCTATCTATCTATTTATCTACCTAACTATCTATCTATCTATATCTATTGAGCAGCACCGTACAAAGTACCACCACCGCACGCTCGAGAACCCAAGCGAGCACTGCTCGCGCCAACAGGTGAGCCTCGGCCTCAGCCACCGCCGACGATTTAGTCCCAGTGACGTATCAACCGGTGTGGTGTCCTTAACAAGGGCAACAGGTGTTTATACAAAGCATCCCTACTACTACTCTCTCTCTCTCTCTCTCTCTCTCTCTCTCTCTCTTTCTCTTTCTTTCTTTTTCTCTCTCTTTCTCTCTTTCTCTTTCTCTCTCTCACACATACTCCTTCTTCGTCACTTTCTCTCTGTCTCTAATTTCTTTCGTCGTAGTAAATTTATGTTTCTTCTTTATTTAACAATCTTAAGAATTGTTAGTTTTTTAATTAATTAATTAATTAATTCGTCGCGAGTTAACACAGCTTGAAATTATTTGCCGTACGTTAGATTTTTATTATTTCCTCATATTTTTTCTTTCTTTTCCTCTTGTTATTTTCATTGTAATAATAATAATAATAATGATAATAATAATAATAATAATAATAATAATAATAATAAAGAAAAAAATTCTCTTTCTCCGTCTATTGTATATTACTTTAATTTTGGTTTTTACCGTCTCTCTCTCTCTCTTTCTCTTTCCATCGTATTTCTTCTTCGTTTATAATTGGATGCAATAATTGTTTATATCTGTCTCTTTCCTTCCCTCCTTCCTTATCTCTTTCTTTTTTTATGTTTCTTTATTTATTTTTCTTTGCGTATAATAATAGTACGGTAATGGAGAAGCCAGGACAGTTGTTAAATTTCTGCAAGCTGTTATGAAATTTACTCGCAGTTTGAGTCATCAGTCTGATGAGAAATGCATGACGCCGTTGATTAATATCGTAGATCCGTGCGTGGTTTTATAAGAGCGACTTTCGTTTTTGAAAACGAACGTATCGTTGAAAGAAATTCGAATATTACTTTTCTCGAAGATCTCTGTGTTCGTTTGTAATCGATTTTTCGACAATTTTGCAATACTTTTTTTGTATAAGCGATGGTGAACCGACATTTTATTGTTTTGAAATTGTCTCTTTTTACGTGTCTATACAAAGAAAAGAAAACAAAAAAAAAATAGAAAATTATATAAACCCACTTGAAAGATAGTTCTCGTTATTACAATATGTCCTATTTTTTTTCTGTAGTAATAAATACTACACGTGTCGTTGATCTCATTCTAAGATCACTCTTGGCATCTATTATCTTAGGATATATATAAATATATATATATATATATACACATGTACTATCTATTTCAATGTCAAATTTTATATATAAATAGATAATCACGCGACTTTTACAAACAATTTTTATTAATTATAAATAATATCGTAATATTAGGAAAAATTTGAATTATGTATAATTATGAGAATTAAGTCGACAAGTATGATCACGTATTTATTGCACAGTATTAAAAAAATTATATAATTTTATCTTCTATTTCATTGTCTTCTTTATCAATAGAGAACAATGTGATATTTGTCAAAGTTAACGCGTATTGTCTTCAGATGGCACTGTCTACACCGTTCATTGTTCTCGTTTTTTTGGGAACAATTTTGATACCACTCATATATCAATAATTTTATTTTATATAAGAATGAAGAAATGTATTCAACACATGAAAGAATTTGATGAGTTTCGATAAATAAATGTAATTTGAATCGGTAATAAACAATATGTACAAAAGTTTCACGTTTACAAAGGGTCTCGTTCAATTTTGAAGTTTATATGAGCTGAATGTATACATAGCAACACTGTTATTAATTAATTTATTTGTCGTTGTAATAATTTTTGCAAATTTACAGCAACTTGTCAATGTTATTATTGTACTCTATTAACAAGAGCTGCGGTGTCCGAGTGGTTAAGGAGTTGGACTCGAAATCCAATGGGCTTTGCCCGCACAGGTTCGAATCCTGTCCGCAGCGAATCTTTTTTTTCCTTTCTTTTTACAAAATTTTCTTTGCAATTCCTTTGCAATCTCAAATCAATGAAGTGAGCATATATTTGTAATATACGCTTTCGCTACATATAGAAATCATCATTTTTTTTCCTGATACAGATTATAAATATGAAAATAATTTTCATAAATACTATAGACTTAATTGATGAGTACAAAAACGAATTGATTGATGTTCGAAGTAAGTAAATTATCACTCAATGAAAACGAACAATGTCTTATTGCTAAGAAAAATCGTATAACATTATGAAAGAAACTTTAAGAAGACTAATTACTTTCTTTAATCTAAAAGTATTCTTCTATTTAACTTGATTGTTTATGATTTTATCATTATTGATTTTTATTTTGAATGTTATAGAAAACATTTAAAAATGCATGAATTAATAAATCGTCTTCCTATCAGTTCTAGCGTTATGAATGATTAAGGATACAAACCACACACACACACACACACACACACATATAAACACATAAAAGCAATATTAAAAGCTTCTTTTAATAATATAAGTAGGTTTTTATTAACACAAATACAAAGGATAATAAGCGAAATTTATAATTTCGATTAACGCAAGAAGATTACGTTTTATTCTTTCGGATTTCTAATAGAGATTAATTCTTATTGCTCGCACGCTATTTCTCTCTTCTTTTACTGTTTTCTTTTTTTCATTTTTATGATGATGTCTACGTTCATCTTACATACATATACAAGAATAAAATCGACAAAAATAATTAAACCATGGTTATATTATTCACTTGTACTATGGTTTTTCGATGATAGAAAATTTAACGTACTAGTAAAACAGAACTCGTTAACTAATTGGATCGTGATAACGTCGAACGAATAACCTTTGAGGAATAAGAAATAATATTGAAAGAATATTAGCCTTATATATTGACGAACTTGTGAAGTGTACGTAATGACAGACTGTGAAGAATAATTCTTTTGTACGTAGTTGCAGAACGCGTTATGTTACAGAATCAACATTTCCAGTCTGTATTATAAACGATTTTTATATTGTCGTTTATCAGCATAAAAATATTCAAAAAATTTTCTATCACTTAACGAACGTAAATATTCTAGTGCAGGACTTTCTAAACTTTTATATATACCGTAACTTACTTTTCAAAAACAGTAATGAATAACAAAATGATAAGCATCACTTGTCGATTAGGCGATTACCTATACAATCAACTAATCAACCGAATTCACTAATCAACTAATCATTCAGGAAATGTATTCTTTTATAAAATAATCTAAAATAAGTGTAACAATTTAAAAAGTCGATAAGATCTTATAAAATTGGAAGTGATATAATTTGTTGATTTAAGCGAAAAGCATATATTTTTGAAAAACCGTACATCAATTAATCAACAATCAATTAAGCATATATCACATTATTATTATTATATTTAATTTTTCGGCACAACGATCGTATTTTCGAATGTATCAAAATAAAATATCTGAAATACATGTTCCTTTTGTCTCATTCTACAAACATAAAGCCAGTATAATTGCTCGCTCAATCGTCAGGTGATTTTTATCTTTTTATCAAGAAAAAAGTGAAAAGAGATTCATTTTCTGTTATTTCATGGATATAAATTTGATGCGTAGAGGTTTAGAGGACCGAAAAATAATATCTCCTATCAATAAGTCATTAACATCAGAGATTTCATCCATTGGTTCTAAGTAAGAGTTATGTATTATTATACGTATGCTGTCATTCATATAATATAAACGATTGCAGATTATCGACCGAACGAAGAAAAAGGAAATACAGAAGCTTTGATCTTACTTTTGGCAAATTCGTTGCATATAGATAATTGATCTTCTTCTTATTAGAACTTTGATCGCTGAATATGAAGAATTAGATCTAAGGAAATATTTATCGCTCTATCAAATCTACGAGCTCTTGCTACTTTTTTGATATCATATTTACAATCTCATTTGTCAAAAGTCATTTGATCGAGTACAAAAGGAACTGTTGAAAATGTTGTATGGATTTTTAAAAAAGATACGTTACTCGTTTAAATATGTAAATTATTTTGATCTTAATTTTGTATTAATATTTCTTCCGAAAGGCCCGAGGGTAATAATAAGAGTATACTGATAGTTGAATAGTAATGAATCACAATATTAATATGAATATTTGAACTTTTTTCTCACGGATTCGATACACAAGAAAATACTTACCATGACAGATCTACTTATGTGTAACAGCATCTCTGAACGATAATCAAATCGTTGAAAAATGGAAATCATGAATTAGTTAATACTTTCATATTTGATCCAGGTTGTAGTATATTAATTTATTTCGAATAATATCTAAGGGAAAATGAGAAAATAATCTGACGAAAAAAAATCTTCGTAGACAGTACGGCAACAGCATTGTATTCTATTTTGTGTCTATTTGCAAAGGATAAAGATGTACAGTTAATGTTTCCAATCCCTAAGATTGATCGAAAAAGGTGCGTTTTGTATCTATAATGAATAATTAATGATCTAATAATTTATAGGAAGTTATATAAGATGAGATAAATATGTTTATGCAACAACGAGATGATAAATCAACGATATCGATGGTAATAAAATTTTTATATAGGGAGAGATTTTTCAAGAATCTCTTCGTTTATAGCCAAGCTTTCCTTCTATTTCGTTATATGTTTCAATATCTCCAAGTGATCATGTAATATGTACTAACATTTCCCAAGGTTTTCCGTTTCATCGTTTCAATCAAATAATTAGTTATATATAAATTTTTAGAAAATCATTTAGTCCCAGTTGATTCGAATTGTAATGTGAATATTTACATTATACAAAAGAATCCAGAATATTGGCCAAATCTCGATGTTTTCGATCCCAATAGATTTTTACCGGAAATTGTGAAAGGACATAATCCTTACATATACATCCCACTTAGTACAGGATTAATAAACTATATCGTTATATATTATATGCACAAATAAGAGAAAGATCGATGTCATTGTATTATATTTCTTTGAAAATCTATAATATGAAATTACATTGTATTATATTTATTTGATTACCGTTAAGAGATGCTGTTATAAGTAGATCCAGCATAGAAAGTATTTTCTTGAATATCGAATATGTGATGAAAAAATTCAATTTCGACTACTACCGAGGTTATGATTCATTATTAATAAACGATTACAATACTCCTATTATTCTCTTCCGGTCTTTCAAAAAATATGTACTTTTTATCTATTTCTTTAATATTTCATAAATATTTCCCATTAATTTGTTCATGGAAATGTTTTCTTTTCTACAATAATCTAAAATAAATGTAAGAATTTAAAAAGTCGATAAGATTTTACAAAATTAAAAGTAATACAATTTGTTCATTTAAAGAAAAAACATGTTTCTTTTTTGAAAAACCGTGGATCGTTTTCAATCATATTCTTTCTAATGGACCATTCGACGAGAATGCTAATACAGAATCGAAATAGTATCAAGACATTTATGTTCTAACGAATAATAAATAATAATAATAAATATTTCCTTCAATTTAATTTTCCTTAACGGTGGATCAAATTGATTTCTAATAGAAAAATTATCTGTACATCGTGTTTTTGCCAAGAGCAAAATAAAAATCATTGTGTTTTGGTTTTTTCGTTTTCTTCGTAGGTCAAAAATTCGCATTCCACTAGATCAAATCAGTGGCAGATTATATACCGCACAAGAGTTATTGGGAACCAGTGGATGAAAGTCTTACGTTAAAATGATACGAGATATTATTATACGCTCGTCTATACTGTTTCGCGACAAATTTATTTCCATGAAATGACAGCAAACGTATATCTTCCCATTTTATGACTTTCTCAAAAAAAAAAACTTTCAAAGCTAGCTTTTTTTATTTGTTTGATATTCCGAATGTGTAACTAACAATATGTGACATATTTATCGATAAACGTATATACCTATTTTCTTTTTTTCATTAGATGACATTGACGATTATCATTGAAAAATAGATAGATAGATAGATAAATAGATAAGATAGATAGATAGATAGATAGATAGATAGATAGATAGATAGATAGATAGATAGATAGATAGATAGATAGATAGAAAGAGAGAGAGAAAGAGACGGTAGAGAAAATAATTTACTTTGTTTCTGTCTTATCATCACTTCTTTCTTCATTTGCCGGACGAAATTTAATTAGTAACGGATGAAAGATAGACCATACTTTGCAGATCGCTCTTCGTTCATTTTCCAAAGTTTTTCAAGTAAATATTCTGAAATAGAAATAAAATATTTTTTGTTAAACAAAAATTCCATTGAATAAGGGGAAGTTACAAATTGAAACTATTGTACCTGATACGAAATTTTACTTACAACTAGAAAACGAAGCTTATTTCCTTTTATGGAATATGATTTTGTATCTTCAAATTCAATTTAAGATATTTCGCACTTTCTTGTCATTTTGTTGGAAGCGGTCCAATGCAATTAAAAATGGAATAAAACTCAATCGATATGTGTATAACATTATTATATATAAAAGAAATACGAAATTAATTTAATCAAAATCTCTATATATGGAATCGTGTGCGATGATGAATAAGGAAAAAAAAAAATGTCTATTGCATGTGTACAAGTGTATATTTACATGGATAGATATAAATAACATTTAATCAATAAAATTATTTTAATGGTGAAATGTGTACAAGGAAGTTAAATAAAAGATAAACAAAATTAAAAATGAAGAATATGTCGTCGTAATAAATTTGAACACATATACCAATGTCATTAAAACTTTAGCATTAGCATTTTAAAAGGAGATTTTGTGAACTAATTAATTTATTTACTACATCTTCATCAATGGATAATATATATACATATATTAATATATATGCACTAAATAAGTTTTAATATGTATAAATTAAATATTTTTCTTAAATATTATGAACGATTAGAAAAACACTAAAGCAATATTAAGTGTTTCCGGTAACAATGTATAATAAAAAAAAAAAAATTAAAATTAAAATAATTATACGGTACTTTTTGTTCGTTCGCGTTGCTATTTTTCTACAACAGAATCTGTGACGCATTAGTTAAACAGATATTCTTTAAAAGACTGGATCGTCGTTGAAACGTTGATCCAGTAATACTCGCGGAATAAAAGATATTTGAAGGAATATTGGATTTATATATAGCACTCGAAGTGTTTATGACAATCTTAACGGAACTAATCATGAATACATAATCACAAAGGCTACTATGATACATATTAAACATAACAATTTCCATACTATTTTAAACGCGACTTTTTTTTTAATCATTATACTGTATAAACATTGACTTAAAAAAGACACATTTTTGTAGATACATAAAATTCAAATAACATTTGAATTCATTAACACATGAAGAATAAAAAGAGAAAGTGTGCATTAAGAGAAATGGTAATGATTTTATTTTTTCTTATTATTACTCAACGTTTACTCAATACAATATTCAAAGATCACTTTTTTTTATAAGGCATACGTCAGAGGTCAGTCAGATCAAAAGTTTTTTCCGCTGCCATGTTATGCAAAAAAGAGCGCGTGTAATTTACTGACGGAAAATAGATATAAAATATAACAACTAGATATCGTTCTTATGGTCGATTATAAAACTTAATTTCATTAAAAAAAAAAAATGATTAAACCGAAGAAACCGCTTAAATTGATGATTGTTCACGACAAAAATCTAATTAATCCTCATGATCGCATTTTATAAAGTGGCAAGTTATTATTAAATTATATTTTACCGGTGATAGGACAAAAAATATATCGTGCATGGTTAAGTCAGTGTTACATTTTAATCATTTTGTTTCTAAGCTTCGTTACATCATTTTCT
Source organism: Dolichovespula saxonica (assembly GCA_911387935.1). Taxonomy (NCBI): domain Eukaryota; kingdom Metazoa; phylum Arthropoda; class Insecta; order Hymenoptera; family Vespidae; genus Dolichovespula; species Dolichovespula saxonica. Next base: position 2,170,190 of record OU427000.1, on the reverse strand, counting down.
AAATTTCATAAAGTTTATTAGTCATAACTTAACAAACAAATTTGAACTCGATTTAAAAGTATAAAAATAAATCCTAAAATTTTAATATGTTATATAGGATTTAACTTACTAATATCAATGTCATAACTATACTAATAATATATATATATATATATATATATATATATATATATATATATATATATATATATATACATATATATATAGTTTAACGTATGCCATGTTATATTAGATGAAATGTTTAATATACACCACAATTTTAATGTTAATGGCAATGTTACGATAATTAGCTGTAGAAGTGAATTATTTCAAATATTTGAGAAATATTCTCTAAATTTTACAGTAATAAATTAAATAAATTTAATGGTGTAAATAAATTTTTCGTTATATTATTTTTGGATGAGTAAAAGTTTTATGCATTTAATATTTTATAGATGCTGTTTATCGCACCGAACTATGACCTTAGCCGATTTTGCAATCTCGTTGGCTATGTGTAAGAGTTATAACAGTAGAATTTTAATATAGTATTTAATTTTTTTACCGTTACTATTATGACAACCGAATCGAGCAACGCGATTAGTCGGGAACGTATTTTTACTATCATGGCGTGCTCGCGCGAGTGCATCTGCATGACTTCAGCAACAAGTATAACAATTTAATAAATATTAATTTATTAAATTATTATAATAACTATTTATAAATTAATATTAAAATTAAATTTAGTATAGTTCGCACGCCAATTGAAATAGTTCAATAAACTAACCTAATTTATATTAGCGCTCCGATAGAGTAACTAAAAAGAGTTAAGTTTTCGATAGATAACACTCCACAATTTTTCTTACAAATTTTACAAATTTTCTTTCTTCTTTTTCTCGTTTAAACGAAATAATAATAGTTAGTTACTTTATCAAATGCATTATTTGTTAATATATGGTTTGTTAATAAAGGATGAGAATTTTTAGGATTAGAATTTTAAATGCATTGTTTGTTAATAAAGGATGAGAATTTTTACTTTTTCTGTTTTTTAATCAATAACAATCTACAAAATACCGTCGGTATAATGTGGTGTCGCAGTGTGCTAATCGCATCATCAATTACTCGTTGAAGTAAACAGATGGCGTAACGATGTATTTTCAACAGCATGTCTAACAAGAAATAAATTATCTTATCGACATGCATATATGTAAAATTATTCGTATCGTAATAGTCGGACGTTAGTACTTTCTTTCTTTCTTTCCTTTTTATCTTATTCAATGTTTTTATTGTCTAAATCATTTATCAGCTCCTATATAAGGGAGTTTAAATTCGACGTAAGACGTAAAATGAAAAACAGATAAAGTTAATTAACGTGTTATATTTTTGTAACGTTGATAAACTTTGAAACGTATAACCGAATCGTAAAACGATTACGTATCATTGAAATATACGTTTGATATTTTTGAAAATCACATCTTTTGACATATATATATATATATATATCCATATATAATCCATTTTATCTCTCTCTCTCTCTCTCTCTCTCTATATATATATATATATATATATATATATATATATATATATATAATCTATTTTTAGAATATTCGCGTAAAGTTAAAGTTTGTACACGGATTACGTCAGAGCTTCCGAAGGTTAAAACATTTCTCTTAACACGTTGAATGTCGCGTGGGCAATACCGGGTGGCCCACGTTGAACTTTCTATTCAGGGCAATATTATCATGAAATTCTTTATATCATCAGATGATGCCTAATAGACATGTAGCGCTCCGTCATACCATGGAGGATATCGATAGGTAATCCTGCGTGGTAATACGTTTTCGAATTACAAGAGGGCATACTTTCATTATCATCGAATTATCAATTGCGCCTATTTAATTCCACTTGTTGTTTCTTATTGCTATATACAAATTTACAACCCTCTCACATTCATAATAAAATTTAAAATGAAAAATTAAAAACCCATAAAAAATTGTATTGATAAGGCATCTGGTTTGAAAATATAGAATAAACATTTATAAATATTCTTATTTAAAATAACCAACATGATATTACAAGATGAAGGATATTTTCAAGTTTCAGTTTATTTTGAAAGTGGTGCAGGTCTATTTTTTGTTGTTTCGAGAAAATTAAAGGTTAGCAGATCATTCACTAAGCAATTTCTTTTATTGGCCAAATTTAAATTGAACAAAGCATTGGCATTTTTTAAAATATTAAATACTAAGTAGTTATAAACAAAAAGTTTACACTAAATTAAGCATAAATTACGTTATATCTCATTTTTTTTTAAAAAAGAACACACCACTTTCAAAATAAATGTATATATATATATATAAATATATAAGATAACATATTACATTTTTTAATATTCAAGTTTAAATATTTTCATCCATTTCTTTAATAATATTCAATTAAATTGTATTTATTTACTCAAATTTTTTTTATTTTTATGAGTTATTTTTTTGTTTTCTTTCTTTTTGTTTTACATATTATACAAAATGTCCGTCTATAGCTGTCCGTGCGAATATCTCGTAAATGGTTGGTTAAGTTTACAAGAAAGTTTATAAAGAAAAATTTGCACCGCTTTGATAGCCAGCAACAATGTTCGTGTAAACATTTTTCTTTTCTTTTATTTTTTCTCCTATGACCTTTTTGAGCTATGAAATTCAATGTATAGTTTCTTTCAAATGGATACATATAATACTTCTTATTTTCTTTATATATATAAATATATAAAAGAATATACTCCATGTTGCAAAAATACATTATTTATGAATCAAGCAATCGTGTATTTTGACGAATGAAAATGATTAATTTGTTTTTAAAATTGAAATATTGAAAACTAACTATTTGAATACATAAGATTATGATTGCAAAGAAATATTTATGCAAAAGAAATTTATAGATATTCGTCTAAAAAAAAACAAACTATATTTACTTTCATAAATGGAAAATGATTATGAGTAAAAAGAAGAAAAAAATTTCTACATGCAATTTTTGTACGACTCGGAGCTTAATGGTAATATCTCCTTAGAAAACCTTCTTGTAAGCTTTTAATGAGTTATAAGATATTTGCTCATACATCTATGAAAGGACATATATATATATATAAAACTTCGAAAGTATGATAGTAGTAAAAAAGTTTTCGAAACAAAAGTTGCATGGGACAACGGGGGCTATCATATGATATTAACATTTTGTTGCTGGGTGGAGTTGCATCAGAGATTTGAAGGTTAACTTTGCTTTTTTAAATAGAATGCTATGTTTTGGTACTTATTTTCTGATAGCGGCTATTGAGACGACTCCACTGATGTGTAACATTAAGGTTTTCGAAGGTTAACAAAGGTCCTATATAAAGATAATATATATATATATATATATATATATATATATATATATATTATATATAATAATTATATTTATATTATATTATATATTTATTATTAAACATATATATATATGTATATATATATATATATATATATATATATATATATATATATATGTTTCCTGTTTGTGGGATATATTACGTATTGACCTCTTTGCTCTGTTTATAAATTATTTTACTTTTGGTTTTATAAATATCATAACTCATATTTTACAAATATACAACGATGAGTGCAATAAAGTAAAACATAAGGATGATCCATACAGTCTGAAGTCTCGTAAGTCATGTAAAAGCGGAAATCAACGTGACATTAAACTTGTTAAATTTACATAAGAGCAATAATTCTGACAATATTATTCATGTTGACGGCTACTGGAGTTGGCTGAAGAACGCTATACGATCATTTAGTTTTGTTCGAGAAAATTATGAGAAATTCAATGCAGTAGCTAAAGCTGATATTAAATGATTTAGCTAAGTGCTAAGAGTACACGAAACGTTACATATCGCTTTTCAGCGTATGTATTTACATAGGTACATATATATGTGTGTATATATGTGTATATGTATATATATATATATATATATATATATATATATATATATATATATGTATATATATATATATGTACTTGGGTTGAAATATGTCGGTAGATTTATAGAGACGAAGAGTCGTTAAAAGCAATGTTAATTACTCGTCTCTTTTCCATGACCTCGCTGTTTAGAAGGATATTGAATATTTATTTTACGCGAATCGACATTTATTATACCGAGAGGAAAAGAAAAGTAAAATGAAATATTCTTTCTATTTAACACGAATGAATGTTATTACAATTGTTACAGTGTTTTCATAAGTTACGTATCAATGAACTGCAAAATGGAAGAAAATTTTATTTCATATTTCAATGAAAATTCGTACTCTGTTTTTTCTATTTTATCTTCTTTTTTCTTCCGTTTTTTCTTTTACTTATTTCATTGCATCGGAAAAATGTCATCCATGTTAGAAAGAAACGAAAAACAGAATATTAAAGAAAAATTGGACGAGAACGTAGTCGTAAAGTTGAATTTTATTTTAATTACCAAAACAGAAATGACAATTGTACATTACAATTGACGGTTGAGACAATTAGTATTAAAGTCGAAATTGCCTACCGTCGTCATTTGTGTAATTTAATTTGAAACATGAAACAACATTCTTGCTCTTGCTGATTCCATAGCTTCCACTTGAGGTCATATGTTCTCTGAAAATTGAATTGATGGAATCGTTAAAATAATTCGGCATACGAGTCGAAGAGCATTTCCTGGCACGATTCTCTTATCGCACGAGGTCTTATTGTATATATGTGTATATGTGTGTGTGTGTGTGTGTGTGTGTGTGTGTGTGTGTGTGTGTGTGTGTGTGTGTGTGTGTGTGTGTGTGTGTATGTACATATATATATATATATACATATATATATACATATATATATACATATATATGCACTATCATGTACGATGATAATAAGAGAAAAAATGGCGCCATATGCGTAATACGCTTTTAGGAAGATAAAACGACGTCTCTTTTATCTTTTCTTCTTTTTTTTATTTTTCATATATTGAAAAGGGGAAAGGCCATGGAGATGCGTCCCATAAAAAGACAATGACGCTTTAACAAAGTTAAATGCATGGACGTATGCATTTCATATATATATATATATATATATATATATATATATATATATATATATATAATTATGCATGAATTAAACTGTATAAAAAGATTCATGAACTATTACGATCGATTGTGAATCGATATGTAATCGATAATATAGAATAAATTTTGTAATAATTAGTACTCACGATTGGGAATTTTTTCGAGATAAATAATTGCACGTTGTAAGTTTGCTTTTGACCCGATACGATCGGGCACGAAGTCATTGTACAAGCATCTCTGTTCATTCCTAGAAACGGAAGATCAGTAAGAGCGCTGGCCCAGTATGCTGCAGTTTCTAATGTATCTCCGCTGAAATCTATACGAAAATTTTGTATCGATTAATATTCATTTCTTTCAGAAGATCATAAGGAAGATAACTCGATAATCGAACATTTTTATATTATTTATAGGTGATATATTTAGGGTTAATTTAAACGACAGAATGTTTTACGATGAAAAAATCTTTTAAATCGGATTGAAAAGTTTATTTTCCATTAATTTAAACAACCTACTAGGCGTATAATCAAAGCTTATGCTCGAATTGTATCCCCTCCTAATTCGGCAAGGTTTTTCTTCAGCGGCCTCTCTACAAGGATCGACACGTACTTCGTGTATAGTGCAGTTGGAGACTGCATCGGCTGAAAAAAAAAGAAGTGAAAATTATTACAACCTTTGAAATACCAATTGCTTCAGTTCGAAGAAACGTATAATATCTTCGTAGTTCAAGAAATAAAACTGTATAAAGTTAATTTATTCCAAATCTCGTCGAACGGTATCTAATATTTTCAATTGATTTCATCCTTTAAAATAAATTGATAATGAATTTATAAAATCAGACGTAAGATCTTATTCTAATCAATTTTATTCGTTAAAATTAACTGACAAATATAATTGATAATATGTTTATGTAATTAAACACTAAATTTTATTATATAAATTTTATTTCGTTTTTATAATAAATTTTTATAACAAATAAAATTCAATTATAAATTTACAGATGTTCGTTGAAATGAATTTGATAAATAAATTGATAATTTGTTAATAAAATTAAACATTCGATTTTATTACAATTACGCTCGTTATAAAAAGTAAATCTTATAGTAATAGGAAGTTGCAATAGCATAAAGAAATAATTCGCGTTATCAATTTCGTTTCACAAAATTACCGAACGGTTATCTCGGCATGACGTAATTTCGTCAAAGAACTAAATTAAATTAGACGAAACCGTCTAATTGACGGAAAATATATACGAATCGGTCAACGTACACTGACCCTTGCAACATTCGATAAGGAAAAATAAGAAGAAATCAACGGGCAAACATTTTTAATTGATCTCATGTTGTTCGATATCAGTACCGTCCAGTACAAATGTACTTAGAATATATAGATAAGCATTGTTTATCCTTGTAAGTAAATAATTTCCAATCAAAATAAGCTAATACAAATAAAAATAATCCTCGAGTGCATTCCGAGTACTATCAAACTTACTGCCGAAGGTCAATCGATTTATTGATCTTTCGATTGTTCCGAATGACATCGTTCTTATATTTTATTCAATTAACTGTTATTGGCAATTAAATATTTCTTCGTCATTCAATAATTAACGATCCCATTTTCTATTTGTACAAATATTTCAACGATACGACGCGACTAAAATATATATTAAGTTAAAATTAATATTTTCTTCCTTATGCATATTCATTAAAAAAAGAAAAAAAAGGAAAAAAACGATATTTGTTCGGAATTAATTAAACGATGATTCTGTTTTGAATAATTAACGTGTCTACGAAATCACTTGATCGCATGATTCATGTCGTGTCTGCGGAGTAAAACTCATTACTGATCGAACTACGTACATTGACGAACAATATCGTAGAATCAATTTATTCCTCATACTTATCGTTTCTTGATTAATCTTTAAATAGTACTAAACAAACAATTAAATAATATATATATATATATATATATATTAATCAACAAATTAGAATACATAAAACAAACCGATTCATTTTATGACATATACGAGAAGGGAAAAAATTAATCGTATGAAATTAAATCGTTAATCTTGAATTCAATAAAATATCGCCTAACGTTATATCTTAGATGACAAACTCCTTGGATGGAGTTAATCTGTAACTTATAAAAATTATTATAAAAAAGACAAAAGAAACAAAAAAATGATAAATGGAATCAATTACAACTATTATTTTCTTTTTCTCTATTTCTATATATTTATTTTTCTCTTTCCCCTTTATCAAATTAAATCGAATAGTATTTGATGAAACACACTCACGGGATGGTTTGGGACACTCGCGAAAATGTACGACTTCCGCGTAGCTCTTGAACGATGACAAAGCCAGGAGCAGAGCAACAAAGACGAATTCACTGTTTCCGTTCATTCTCGGTCTACGGTACAGAGACGAGTGAAAGAAAAGCATCGTCGAGGGTCGCTACAGAAGGCGGATAACGATCGAGATAAAAAGAGAGAGAGAGAGAGGAGAGAGAGAGAGTGAGCGAGTGAGAGAGAGAGATAGAAAGAGAGAGAGAGAGAGAGAGAGAGAAGGGAGACGAGGCCATAGGTCAATTGAGATAGTATCTTAGCTCGTAAGGAAGCTATATCGGACTTACTATTCGCTCTTCGTTCTCATCTTTATGACAAAGCCAAAAGTGGAACTCGTATAGGTAGTTACCAATCCGTTTTATATTTCCTCTCAACGTCAAACTTTATCGACGTCGATTCTGAATATGTAGGATATTCGATTACCGGGGATACTCCTCGAAATACGTTGGTTGGTAGATATTTATTCTCACGCGAATCAACGGACAACGCGTGACCCAGAAATGACGATGTCATTTGCTCGACCTCACTCTATTAAATTATCTTTCTCTCTTTTTCTCGTGAATAAGAGAACAGAATGCATGGAAACAATTTCTCTCTCTCTCTCTCTCTCTCTCTCTCTCTCTCTCTCTCTCTCTCTCTCTCTCTCTCTCTCTTTTGTCATTAATCGATACGATCCAATTTTGATTAAAATAATTTTCTGTATACTCGAAAATGTTATCCATACAAACGGGAATGTAATTATCTTTTATTCTTTTTACTTTTATTTATTTTACTATTATTATTATTATTATTATTATTATTATTATTATTATTATTATTATTATTATTATTATTATTATTATTATTTATTTGTTTATATTTTTTGACGACATGCCTCGATTTATAAATGTTTCCTTTAACGTACTTAGATACATAGGTATACCTATAAGTGTGTGTGTATGTGTATACCACCAAAGATATACATATACTTGGAGCATATCGTCAGACGTTTGGCACGTTGACCCGAAGGCAGCTCACCCTATTTCCTTCGCGGCATGAGATCGGTCTGCTTTGATTCGTCGCGAACATAACGAACCTGTCGTAGTTGACGATGATTGTTAAATAAGATGCTCTCCAACCCCCTCCGTTCCATCCCTTGACATCGTATCTTTTTATTCATCTACTTGTCCCTATAATTCGAAGCATTGTATCAAAAGAATTTGTCACGCATTACTATATCGAATTGATTTATCGCCGTCAAGATTCGTTCAAAGGATCACCGACTATACCTAAATACCATCTAATCTAATAAAATAACATTTAGCTACTTATGTATCGAATCCTTGAAAACAATAATGAAAGTACGCTAACGAGTGTTTGGCATTGCACTCGGCACTCAAATATTCTAATCGTCTCGGCAGTTCTTACTCGTCAATTTGGATGAGAATAATTATACCGATCTGTTTAATTGAGTCGATTAAGCATTTGTCTCAATTTCTATTACAACAAAATATTCCCCTTATCGTCCATCTCTCTCTCTCTCTCTCTCTCTCTCTCTCTCTCTCTCTCTCTCTCTCTCTCTCTCTGCATTTGATTGACATTTATATTTTACATCTATTAATATTTAAATAAACACATACTATACAGGGTGAGGTGCTAACTATTGCCACCTAGAATAACACCGAAAGTATGATAGTAGTAGAAAAGTTTTCGAAACAAAAGTTGCATGGGACAACCGGGTTTATTATATGACGTTGGTTTTTTATTTCAAGGTGGAGTCGCATCAGAGATTTGAAGGTCAACTTTGTTTTTTTTAAATAGAATGCTATGTTTTGGTACTTATTTTCTGATAGCAGCTATTGAGACGAATACAATGATGTGCAACATTAAGGTCTCTGAAGGTCAACAAAGGTCATTTTTTCTTGAGGGGATTCTTGAAAAACCTTGTTTATAAAGAAATTCCAACTACGCCTGAAGAAATGCAAGAGAGAATTGTTGGAGCATGTAATTCGATAAGTGCCGAAGTGATAAGAAATACTAGACAATCCGTGATAAGGAAATTGCAGCACTGCATTGATACCAATGGTAATTATTTTGAACACCTTGGTAATCACTTTGAACAAATGAAGTTCATTTCACATAAAAATGAAGTTTATTTTTCCTTTTCTGCCTCAAATGACTTTTGTTGACCTACAAAGACATTAATGTTTCACATCATTGGATTCGTCTCAATAGCCGCTATCAAAAAATAAATACCAAAACATAGTATTCTGCTTAAAAAAACAAAGTTGACGTTTAAATCTCTGATGCGACTCCACCTAGCAACAAAAGAACTAACGTTATATGATAGCCCCTATTGTCTCATGCAACTTTTGTTTCGAAAACTTTTCTACTACTATCATACTTTCAGAGTTATTCTAGGTGGCAATAGTTACTGCCTCACCATGTTTATATATATATACATATATACATATATATACATAAAACTATATTTGTATCTATTTATTTAATTGCTATTGTACTGTTCTAATGACGTTAATTATTATTTTGTAACTCTTTCTATCTCTTACTAAGCAATCCCCATATATACTTGTTTATTTCATTTCCCGTTAGGTAACTATACTTATTTATTATACTTATCACAATTATTTAACCGTAGTTATAACATATTTATTTGCATATATATAGATTTTAATACTTTTGATGCAATAAATGCGACCTTTCTCTCTCTCTCTCTCGTAACCACACACGCACCCACACACATAACAAACAAACAAGCAAACTCACTCTCTTCTTTTGCTAACCAATAATAGAATACGAAGTTTATCGGAGATTGAACTCATAAATAATTCCGAAAGTTTGTTCGTAGACGATACAAACTGACAAACAAAGAGAGAAAGAAATAGCGAGAGAGAGAGAGAGAGAGAGAGAGAGAGAGAGAGAGAGAGCGAGAGAGCGAGAGAGCGAGAGATAAAGAGCAAGAGCGAAAGAGAGAGAGAGAGAGAGAGAGAGATTGAATGAAAAATAAAAAAGTACGAGCGGGATTCGACGATCGCTCTTTTGTCCTCTTGCAAGGAAACGATCTTATCGTGTAGACTCGGAGAACGCGGGGAGAGAACTCGGCTCGAACGGTGGCGTGGCCTCGGGTGGCCAATCAAAGACGAGTCTGCTAGAAAAAATAAATGGCCACAATTGTTAAAGTGTGCATTTCCTGATAAAACTTACTTCTCACTTCTAAACGTTACCGATCGTTCGCAATTATTTCCGATTTCTTGGTTCTAAGTAAAAAAAGAAAAAAAATGTCAATATTCATTTCGAAATTTGCGAAAATAATTTTTCTTTCTCTTTTCTTATATATATATTCTTTTTTTTGGTCTAATTCGAATTCGAAATGACGATCGAAAGAGAGAAAGAGAAAGGAAAAAATAGAAAAGAAAAATAATGAGTCGCGTCGTCGATACCCCGATCGTTGCATTTGTATCGATGTCGTTTTCTCAACGTCATTAAAATCGATCCGTCGATGATCATAAGCGAAATAATTACGATCGTCGAGGCGTCAATTACGTTCTCTGCCCGAGGTCAGGGGCCATAATAACAGATCACTTTGCTCGACTTACGGAACGGCGGTGTTCACGTTGAGGGAACACTGTTAACGCGTGATTATTCAATTGAAGAAGATTCCTGGTCACGTAGAAACTTCGTCGGTCCGTCAAAGCCACCTTTTCCCGCCAAACTTTGAATTTCTATACTCGATTCGAACTTCGTTCGATATGTCTATAGATATATTCGATGTAACGAGGAACGATATATCTTTTGCTTGAAAAAGCTTATATCGAATCGTTTATTAAATACAAGATTTAACAACACAATAATAATAATAATAATAATAATAATAATAATAATAATAATAATAATAATAATAATAATAATAATAATAATAATAATAATAATAATAATAAAATACAAATATTCGTAGCTATATGTCGTATATGTCATACGTCTCTCTTTGGCAAACATACATTTGCGGATTTTCATTTATAAGATGAGCTCGCAAGATTACTTACGTACTGTTCGTTTTGGAAACTTTAACTACAATATATTATAAAAATAGCGCGGAAGAAATAACGCAGGTCTGGTATTGTCCCTTATGTTCGTATAAAATGATCGAGCCCTTTTTTCTTCGATATTATCGCTACTTTATAATAATACCTTAAATTAATAGATATTATAACCATTTACTAACATTACCAGCTGCTATTCTTATTAAGTACTATACACTTAATATACGCAAATAATAATAATAATAATAATAATAATAATAATAATAATAATAATAATAATAATAATAATAATAATAATAATAATAATAATAATAATAATAATAATAATAATAATATATATTATTATAATATATATAATATAATAATAATAATAATTATTATTATTATTATTATTATTATTGTTATTGTTATTACTATTACTATTGTCAAAGTGAATAATAATATATAAAAATGGTCTGTTCGATTTAAAGTCTATACGCTAATCCTTTCAGTCGGAGGCACGCACAAACGTGCGTTTGATCCTATGTACATTTTGGTACGCTTTAAAACCTGTCGGATTGAATGAAGAAGAAAAAATAAAAAATGAAAAAGAAAGAGAAAGAGAGAGAGAGACAGAGAAAGAGAAGAAAAGAAAATAACATCATATAATGAAAACGGTCTTGTTATCGACGAAGCGATAAAAGGGGGCGTATCGTTTCATACGACGTAAACAGCGTCCTTGCACACGGATATCCTTGCCTCCTGTAGGATTCTCAGCCTTGGTCCCAAGGGTATTCCCATTTTTTGTAATCTCTCCTCGCTCAAGTAGGGCAACTCCACCATACCGACCTTCTCCTTCTCGAAGGCACTCGCGTATTTCTGTGAAGCAGGAAAACCAGTTCGTATCGAATTCAATGAGTTCATTGGAATTCCTCCAAGTTACTTCTTTTCCTTCTTTTTTTCTATTTTCTTTCTTTTTTTATTGTTTTTTTTTTTTTTTTTTTTAATCATCCTTTACCAACCTCATACCCAAGTTCCCTGAGGAAGAGTCTGATGAGGGGTGGTTCCGTTCCGAAAAACTTCGTCAGTTTTTTCACCCTCGATGGATTGGACAGAGCTGGTAATTCGGAGTCCTTTATCAACGGCTGCGACTGCGATCTCACCATCGCCATGCTCGTTTGGGTTCGAAGTGCCGCGATTTCCCCCCTTATGTTCTCCATTTCCTGCGAAAACCTGGTAGTAGTGGAGTCTTGCGACAGTCGCTTCGATTCCCGTTACAATTTTCGCGTTCTCGCTCACCTGCATCATCATGTGCTGGGTTCTCATCTCCGAGCTGAGATGTGCCACCGAACGTGCCAACGTCACCACGTGGGACTCCAACAGTTGAAATCTTTTGTTGATACTCTGAAATAAAAGGGAATAAATTCAATAATTAATCCATCCCTTGCATATTATTATCATCATCATCATCATCATCGTCATCATTATCATTATTATTATTATTATTACTATTATTATTATTATTATTATTATCGTATTTCATTGACCCCTTGCTAACCTTGATGTCTTTGGCTTTTTTCATACGATCGTCAATCATATGCGATCTGCGTTTATCATGATGTCTCGTGACTGGTCTAGAAGATACAGATGACGTTGGTAACGAAGAAACGGAACCGTAACTGGTCAGACCTCTCGTCTTTCGTCTCTTCTTCACGCTACCACCCAACAGTTTTAATACCTATAAAGAACAAGGCGTAAAAGTTTGATAAGAAATTTGTTCAATTAGCGATTCGTATATCATAACTGGTAAGTTACCTCGCTGTACATATTTTCCAGGCCTTCCAATTGCTTCCTAATCGTTCTGGCGTCGTTGGTACTAAGATCGGAATCACTCCGGTCCAACATCGAGTCCAAATCGAGTCCGGTCGTCGTAGACGTCAGGTCAGCAACTTCCCAGTCAAAAACTAACGTAAGTTACATGCCGATATGTCTTTTTTTATAAATCATACAAAGTTTCTTTTGCTTTTTTGTTACGTTTCTTTTTGTTTATTTTCTCCTCTTTTTTATTTTTATTTTTATTTTTTTTTATTTATTTATTCATTTTCTTTTTGTTTTTATTTTTATTTCATTTTTCTGTAAGCAAACATAAATGATTATCCGTCAACTTACGATGAGAAAACTTTTTATTCGAATCCTTTTTCGATGTCGAAGCACCGCGATGTTTCGAGCTGCTTAGAAACCCTCTCTTCTCTATTGCTTTACCATAATCACCGTAACTCGGCTTGGAACCGTAAGGCAAGCTGAAAAAGATATTAATACTCAATCGATTATATCCTTTTAACGCTTAACGCGAAGTAAAGGGCCCCGATTCGATTTAAACTCTACAGTTAAAAAAAAAAATTCGAAGGTGAGCCGACGCAATGACCGGAAGTAGCATCATCGTTTATAGGAAGAAGGGATCCGTTTGAAGTCACGTTACCTCGCCGAGTATCGATTTCTTGGCGTCCGTGGGCTTTCATGGGGTGACAGAGGCGGTAAAGGCGGTGTCACGGACGATACACTTTCGGATAGAGTCGAGTGTGCCATCGCTGGAACGTCTCTTGGTTCTAAAATGCTCCTCAATTCGGATTCCACTATATCGACCCACTCGGAGTCTTGCGCTGTTATTAAGTAGGACAGAAAATATAGCTTCTATAATCTACTTTCGTTTTAATGAAGATTATCTCCTTCTTCATATATGAATCAGTCGAAATGATAGAGTTATTAGCCAAAGTTCTCTTTCAATTTATTAAATAACAAAGATTTAATAATATTTTACCGAGGAAAGCAATCGTCGAAATAAAAAACAAAAAAAAAAAGAAAAAGAAAGAAAAAAGAGTCATAAAGTATCGATCGAATAAATGTATCCTATGATTATATATATATATATATATATATATATATATATATATATATATTTTTTTTTAAGGTCACTCAGTAGAAAAATTGGATGAGAATGAAATACAAAGTACGAACCTTGCGTCAAATTTCGATCCTCCGGAGGTGGTCGCCTTCCACTGGAATAAACCGCAGAACCCCTTCCAGAATCGACGTTTGAAGAACTCTGACCGGCTTTATCGTAATCCGAGCCAGATCCTTGATTTTGAATCTTAAGCCGAGCGATACCCTGTTCCAATTCATCCTTTCGACTGTCAGATTTCGTGGCAGAATCTTTTCCCGAATAGGAGGAACCAGCTTCTAGTCTCTTCGAAACGTCCAATCCTAAAGTTTTCGAACTGGCTCCGATCCTCGTTGCCTCCATATCGGATTCTTTCGATATTTTACCAACAATCGAATGATTATTGTCGTGTTCGGTTCTCCTCTGCAACTCCTCGATCCTCTTTTGAACTGATATATTCTCCGGCGAATCTTGACTCTCCTGTTGAATAATATTAACCCCAGAATGTTCATGATCTCTCGTCGAGGATCTTATCATTTCGTCCCTATGTATACCAAAGCTAGTTTCCGGCCTATAATCCTCTTTTCTCTGGGAACCATTCCTACCAAACTCGTTCTGTCCTCGATCTTCAACGGTTATTTCGTATTTCTCCTTGTCCAATGGATCCATCGTGTGATTCTTTAGCCCATCGACCACCGGATTTCTCGATGCCTCGCTAATAGCTCGTTCCTCTTCATAAGAGAGCTGAGGTTGGGATGCTGCCTTCTCTATTCCCTTCGCTGAATTTCGCCTTTGGAATTCTACATCTTGATTGGATTCCGACTTCATGTAGACTTGTGGTACACCGTACCTTGGTCTCCCTTGAGCATAATGATAATATACCTCTTGACTGGATATCCTTAATTCTTGAGTTTGTCTAGAGGTACTCGGTAGATCGATTTGCGACCTAGACATAGCCTGTCTAGCTTGCTGATACTGTTGATACGATACGCTATTAGAGAAATATGCCTGTTGTTGTTGTTGTGGTTGAGCATTCCTTGCACCGCCTTGCTGTTGTCCCGCCATTTGTTGCTGATGCATCTGCTGAATCAACTGACGTTGGTGCATGTTCTGAGCGTGCTGTTGCGCGAATCGTGGACTTTGGTGATGATTTTGGTTCTGATGCATTAACTGTTGGGTGCTTTGGTACGGTTGACTCATGTGCTGCATGGTATTTCCTACTTGTTGTTGTTGTTGTTGCTGTTGTGGCTGTTGTTGTTGCTGCTGTTGTTGTTGTTGTTGTTGTTGCTGTTGTTGTTGCATCGGTAATCCGTGCTGCTGCTTCTGCACCGTGCTATTTTGGCCCTGTTTTATATGTGTCAAAATAATCTAGTTAGATTATTTGTATATCGTGATTTAAACGAAACTTCGACCATTATACCTGTCCCTGAGAAGGATTCGAATGAAGTCCTTGATGCGATTGTTGATTCGTCAATTCGACCGTCCCTGGAACGACGTAATCTCTGGCGACATTTTGCACCTGTTGACCACCTGGCGTTGATTGCCCGAAAGAGGGTAGTTGAGTTTGATGGACTGTCTGTACTCCACTAACTGGAGCGTGATGAGTTACGTGAAGCTGTGCGCTCTGTCCCGGTAAGTTCGGCTGAAGTTGACCAGGTAGTGGTACGTTTTGTTGATTGCTCTGGTAACTGTACGAATGCCCGTATTGACCTAAATCATCGATATCATCGCAGATAGAACGTCTCCGATGTAACTACTCTCCGAGTACAGAACACGATCGAGGATCGAGGAAGTAACAGACAATCGGTCCAATTCTCATGCTGAAATTACAATTGTGTAACGAATATATATACCACGATAAAATCCAATCCAATCGAATCACTCACGCGAGAGTTCTGTTATTTATCGCGGGAGTTCGTTGCTCTGCGCATTGACCGAAGAAAAGTACGTAACGCGCGTTTCTCATTAATAAAGATGGCGCCGCTAATTATACCGAGAACATCGAGCTTCGCGATACGCTCGCTGTGCATGCTTATTATTATTTATAATTCCACTCGGTCATCTACCGTGTCTTCGTTTTATTACCATTATTATTATTATTTTATTTTATAAATCTTTTCTTTTTCTATTCGATTAATCATTTCATTTCTTTTTCTTTACTTTAACAATTATTTTTCTTTTCCTTCCTCGATCGAAGACCGATTGTTTTATCGATTGTACGATAAAAATCACGATCTAGTTCATTTTACCGTAAGCGTTTTTAGGATATTGCTGCATGTTGACAGGAGGCTCTTGAGCACGAGGTTTCCCGTAAATGGCTTCCTTCTTTTTCGCTTCTTCCTCCTCGATACTCTTACTAGGTTTCCTTAGCTCGTCAGCGGCGTTGTTCAAACTCGCTTCCGGTTCTGGCTCAACGTCCTTGCGATTCTGACCAAATCGACTGGATATCATATCCTTGATCGTGTGATAGGTCCTTGACAAGGACTTGGACTTCTCTTCGTCTATCTTTGTCGATCTTACGACCGCTCCGCTTGTGGTCGATCTAATAAGAAAGAAATCGTATCAAGATTTATTACGATTTTCAAAAATTCGATTGAAAACTTTTAATTCTAGGATTAACCTTCATTATCATTCGTTCGAAAATGTTAAATTATTTCTATCGTATATTTAAATCTAAGTTTGTAAGTTAAATAAATCAAACGCAATAAAGGTTATCCTTTGGTATTAAAAAATATCATTAACAGATTATTATCAGAACAAATGGAATATTTACAATGAAGATTCTTGCGATTGATAGTTCCTTGCTTGAGCTTCTTGCCTCACCTCGTGCATTTGATTCGCCTGGAAGGAGAAAAAGAAAAATAAAAGAAAACGAATAAGAAAGATATAAATTCGAATGCGCCGATCGAACGCGTCTCGTCTCACGGGTTCTAATACGTGAGATTTCTTTTTCTACCGCCCCCCCCCCTCCCCACCACGCCACTGCCATTATTTCTTCCTACCAAAAGCAATGTCATTTCAAGTTTGAAATTTTTCCTACAAAAGTGATTCCTCGGAATCCCAGAAAATGATTCTCTTTCGAAGAGGGCAGTGGACGGCTAATGGCTCGAGGCGGCTGTAAGAGCGAAGCGCGTGTGCGCTTAAGCCACACATGGAATTTCAAAGTTGTCGGACTGAATTCTCCGGTTCTTAGGAAGGGATGCGCTTGGAATAACAACGCTTTGCCTGGTGCAAAGCGAGAGAAAAAGAAAGAAAGAAAGAAAGAAAGAAAAAAGAGAGAGAGACAGAGAGAACCTAGCGTGGCTCTCTCAAGCATAGGGCCCTAAAGCAACGTATCGTGCATACGGAAAAAGCTTTTCTGACTTATGACTCTCTACGGATACCTACCGTCAGGATTACGCGCATTTCAAAGATAAAAAATGATTATTTTTGCCCCCAGAGAAGAGGCCGAAAAACGTCATCCCAACGGCCATCCTTCACGAAATTCACGATCTTAACAACGTAAGTCCATCCTTCTCATCATTTCTGATATGATGATCCATAATTCCAAAGTTCCGAAGCGAGAACCCTTTCGTTTCTTCTTTACTTTTTTATTTCTCAACTTTCCCAAGTGAATTAATCCACCTATTCGTTTTTATTTTATAATTATGTAAATTTAACTACGTACATATGTAGGACATGTGTATGTAATTATGTCCTCATAGAGTTATGCAGATACTTTAGTTTTTTTCTTTTTCTCTTTTTTAACTATTTTTTATTAGTTTTCTTCTTTTTTCCAAAGCACTAACCAAGTAAACTATATTCTATGTTACAATGGGTATTCACTTTTTCTTATTATTATTACCATTATTATCTTTCGTAAGACCATGTTAATAACATACAGTCTAATACTATATTATAACGCAACTAGAGAAATTTAATATAGTAGAGAGGTAGAAAGGATTGCGTTAATGAAAGGATATTGTAACATGTTCTCAGCGAGTTGGTGATAAAAATCTGAAAGAAAGCCTACATATCTCTCTCTCTCTCTCTCTCTCTCTCTCTCTCTCTCTCTCTCTGTCTCTCTCTCTCTCTCTCTCTCTCTCTCTCTCTCTCTCTGTCTCTCTTTCTCTCTCTCTCTCTCTCTCTCTCTTTCTCTCTCTCTCTCTCTCTCTCTCTCTCTGTCTCTCTTTCTCTCTCTCTCTCTCTCTCTTTCTCTCTCTCTCTCTCTCTCTCTCTTTCTCTCTCTCTCTCTCTCTCTCTCTCTCTGTCTCTCTTTCTCTCTCTCTCTCTCTCTCTTTCTCTCTCTCTCTCTCTCTCTCTGTCTCTCTATCTCTCTCTTTGTCTGTCTCTCTGTCTATTTCTTTCTTGTCCGCCTACAAATAAAACCATTCTCAAACAATTAGTTTTACGTAGGTTTAACTATCTATCATGATTTTTTTAAATAGATTTTCGTACGTAAATGATTCATTAATTAAAACTGCGTTATTCTATCATGAACAATTAATTGTCTCGAAATTGGCGATTTATTCGTTTTAACGATACACAAAGGTGTTGGTTAGAACGAAAAAAAAAAAATGATTATCGTTAATATCTCTTCTTACCTCTTGTACCCAAGCCTGCTGCTTGATAGGAGCATCCGGTGCGATCGCTACTCTTCCGGCAGTCCTCTGTTTGTACTCGTGAAGAATGGGAATCTTTGAATTCTTGTCCCCCGATGACAGGACCACTTCTCGTTCTATCTGCGATTAGAAATGTCGAAATTTCTCTTATTTATCCTATTTCTATTTCTATTTTTAAGTCTAAATTAGCAAATCTAAATTTAATATTGAATTCGTCGATATTTTTTTTTATTATATTCATATAATAAAAAAGAATGTATTCACACACATTTTATTCAATCTATTAAATTTAATTGGATTTAACTTATTAATAAATGCAACTTTTTTTTCGATACTATATCTCCTTGTATTGTATACGCAATAGATAATATTATTAACATGATATATACAATGACGGATTTACGTACAAGCGAAGGAGGCGTTCATTTAGAACCCCATAGGACTGTGATTTCCGAATACTATATAAATTTAACAATATAAATTTATATTATATAATAAATTTCATTGAATAATCTATTAGCCGATATATAATATTTATTTCAATATTTCCGACTATAATCGTATTTGGACGATTTATTTCACACTTCGTCATTTGCATAAATAGTCGAAGCGAGAAAATATATATTATGCATAATTAATTTACTTTAATGGGGCCCCCAAAATTTGTCAAACGCCTCAGGCAACTTGAAAGTTAAATCCGCCAATGTATATACATATGCATATATATATATATATATATATATATATATATATATATATATGCATATATACAAAACATAGTTTATACCATTGGATAAATAAAAGTTAGCATATAAATTATTTAAAAAGAAAAAAAAAACGGAAAAGGACAAAATTAAAGGAAAGCAAATAATATCCATAATTTCACTAACTTCAAAGATTAAATTTGAAATCCGTTAAATCGACGAGTTCCGTAAAAGAATCTAGTGTTAATGGATAAAAGAAAAAAACAAAAAAGACAGAAAGAAAGAAAGAGAGAGAGAGTAAAAGAGAGAGAGAGAGAGAGAGAGAGAGAGAAAGAGAGAGAGAAGAAGAAGAAGAAAAAGAAAAAGTAAAAGGATAAATAAGCTTAACACCGAGTTTATTCTAATTAAATGACGAGAGGAAGAAACGTGCGTGCAACGAAGAGTTACAAAGTAAATTTTGAGGAGACGCCTAGCGTACGTGTGTTGTTGGATGGTGAAAGGCAGTGAATTCCAATAAAGAGAGAGAGAGTGAGAAAGAGAGAAATAGAGAGAGAGGCAGATAGAGAGAGATAGACAGAGAGAGAGAGAGAGAGAGAGAGAGAGAGAATGAAAAAGATAGAGAATGAGAGAGAGAGAATGAAAAAGATAGAGAATGAGAAAGATAGAGAATGAGAAAGATAGAGAAGGAGAGAGAGAGAGAGAGAGAGAGAGATTCTTCGCTCTAGGAACATGAAAACGGAAGGAACGAGATCGTCGCGACGCGTACATATTTTTCTTTTCTCATTGGCATTCGAGATCTTTCTTGACAATTTTAATGCGAGAAAAGACGAGGATGCACATGCGCTCCTTACCGAACGATTCGATCGGAAGGTACTTCTTGCTTCCATTCCCATGATACACGAGGAATCCCTCGGAGATGCATCGAGACTAACCTCGACGTGTGTTCCATATACAGGGTGTTCCATTAACCGTTCTTAAGGATCAAACAAGAGTCTTACATAATGTAGGTCAATCGATCTTTCCTAACTTATTGAACGTCGAACATTCTTAAAACGTTGTTAAACGAATATTATTCAATAAACGCAAAAATAATCGTCTGTGTTAAATATAAAAACAAACAATTTGAAATACATTCTATTAGAATGTAGAGATTTCGAAAAATTGTTTACGCTTTAGATCTTACGTAAGAGATTTCTAATTTGAAATAATGATGTTAGCTCGGACAGTTAGTTTTATATTTTCTTTTCTTTTTCTTATTCTTTTTCCTCCTCTTCCGGCAGCTATCATTAATTTTATTTTGAATATATTCTTTTTTAAGTAGACGTTAACCGAATGTACACCCCATAGAAAGATGCATCTTGTGCGTAGGTGTCACCGAACCGAGATATACTACTTCGGTTTAAAAGCACTTAACCGTACACGATCAGTAAAAAAAAGTGCGAACTCTTCTGTTATGATATTATCGCATAATGGAAAATCAAGTAGGAAATACGACGGTTATGGATAATTGGGATGCGTATTACTGTATGATCTTACGTGTGCGGGAATAACTCTAGTTCTAATATGATTAACTCGCTCACTCGTACATTCTTACTATGAGAAGTGTGTTAAAGTCCATCCAGTTTGCCATCTCCCTTCGATGATAGAATTAATCCAGGAAAGCTTTACCGTTGTCGGACGTAATTTTCATCGTAACGCGATTACTTTCATGGACGGATAAAGATCTTCCTTGCGGTTGGCGCGGAATAACGCGCTATCTTTCACCATCATAATTTCGACAAATACGTAGAAGGGGAAGTTCCATATTTGTTTCGCGCGAATTCCATTTCCGGAATATGAAAGATCAAGAAATCCGGGAACTCGTTTGTTAATGCGATTACTCGAATCTCCATAATCATCTTGAAACTTCCGTGTTTTTTCATTTCAATAAAATTTTCATACAGCGTAAGAAAAACCATTTTGAAGATCACGATATTTCTTTTTACTTTTCTTTCCTACATTTTTTTTTTACATTAACACGTTGAATATTTCGCGATCGTCGATAATAAGAGTATTAAATTATGCAGATTTTTTAATCGCAATTAAACGATCAAAACTATACCTTTTTAATAATATAGTAAAACTTATTACGACTAATCCTAGTATCTTTTATTTACAAAAAATTATAAAAGTTATCGTTAACACGTCGAATATCTTAAAGATCACTAAAATTCAGGCGCTGAATATTATGAATTTTATTGAAAATTTTTCTTTTTTTCTTGAAATTTCTTCCCATTTGAAAGATTCGAAATATACTTCCCGACAATAATAAAAAAAAAAGTGACAATGAATTCTGTAATATTTTTCATTTTATTTAAACTAATAATACGCACATTGATTTAAAATCTTTTAGATATCAAAATATCCGATGAACTAGAAGACTGTGAGCCTGATAAAATAACGTTAATAATTATAACGACCGATACAAGATGACAAAGAAGAAGAATTCAAGGAGAGTTTAAAGAGACGATCAAAAACATAGGAAAATCGATGATGCGTCAGACTATTCATCGATCGCGATCTTCTACTCGATTTCTTCTCGCCTTCGGGGACTCGTATAGAAAAGTGGTCTATCTGAACGGCTATCGCAACACTTCTGGCTTCCGGTAAACGGTAATAACGACCGTATGATGCCCCTCCCCCTCCCCCCCTTTCCCTTCACCACTTTGTACCAATGTAGTCCTCTCTGAGAATCTTCCCAAGAGTCTACGTACCAACATACAATGAACTACTATTTGAAGATTTCACTTGGAGTCCGGTGTCCGCGTTTAATTCGATCATTCGTACCTTCGTAATATATATGTATGTAAGTACATATACGAGCGAATTCACGACGATGTGATATGGAAAAAAGTATTATATGTGAGTACATATATATACATACGAACACGTGGGATTTCTCGATTTATTTTAATTTTGCATGTGCAAATAAGTATGTGCGAGTAACATGCGAGAAGAAGAAAGAAATAAAAGAATTATAATTTCTTAAGTGAAGAAAAATCTCGAGTTGTTCGGGAACGTTATATCTATCTACCTACTTGCCAACCTACGTATAGTATAATATAGTCGTGATCTTACGGTGGTTTTACGGGAGCTCTTGAAATAAAGAAAATGAAATTATCATATCGTCTCGATAATAATTTCACTTGCGGTTATCGAGGCTGGCAGTAAAATTTAGTGACACGCGGTCGAGTTTGTTCGTTTGGATATATATATATATATATATATATATATATATATATATATATATATATATTTATATATAAAAAAAAGGAACAAAAAATGGAAGAAAAGAGAAGAAAGCATAGTAGAGAGATACAAATACGGTTGACGTCGTAGGGTATATCGTGTCGTAGGTGCTTCTCCTCATATATACATGTAGAGACCCACAGATAATACATACACATACTCGTCTCCGTTCGTAAGCATGTGGAATAAATGCAGTCGGTCCCTCGTTAATTAACTTACCGCACCATCCATGACGCGTACTACCACCTATGTTATTCTTTACGTACTATCTCTCCCCCCTTTTTATTTATTTTTTTTTTTTTACTTTTTTTCACGTTCAATCTTTTCTCTTCTCTTTTCCATCGAAATAAAAAGAACCCAAAGATCGTAAAAATTTCTCTTTGAAATTTTTCTTCATCGAGATAAGATTTCCTTTCTTTTTTTTTTTTTTTTTCTTTTCTTTTACCACATTATTTCTGTCTCATTTTAAAATCGTCCTCCTCGAGATTCTCCGATAAAATGTTTCTAATGAGTTCTTGCGAACGAAGATTTCAATCGATACATTCGTTTACAAGGAGTACACACTTACCGGAAACTTGCTACTGTGAGTCTGCAGACTGGCCGCCTGTTGAGCCTGACTCGAACTCTGTTCCTCTCCGTAGAGCGGTGGCATCCTGTATTCCGGTGCAAAAGGAATTTGCCCGGAATTTCGGATCTCTGTCCCAACGTGATTCGCGTCTCTTCTTTCTGCACCGGAAGTTGGTACTTGCGGATGTGCTAAGGCTACCGCTCGCCGATCGTCCCACTGTAGGCCGTTCTGTTTTTTCTGATTGTTCGGCACCGGTTTCGGTGGTGGTATTGCCTTGTAAGGTCCCTCCTCATCTGTAACGACGACAAACAAGAACTCGCTTTATTTTATCGCCAATTAAATTAACGTATTCACGCCTTTTTTTCTTTTTTCTTTTCTTTCCTTTTTTTGGTCGAAATAAACGCGTATATTTTTATCAAGAAATATTTATACATCGTCGATCCAATCCATATTTTCTTGCCCCTACATTTTATTCCGTAACGTCCTTTTGTATATAGATATATATGTATATAGATATATATGTGTATATATATATATATATATATATATATATATATATATATATATATATATTGTATAGCGTTACAAAACTTTATTATTCACTGTCGCATGCAAAGAGAATATCAACGGAACACACAATATATACATATACACAAAAACATACAGAGAGAGAGAAAAAGAGAGAGAGACACACACACAGATAGACACAAATGTCATGCGCGTACACGCAAAACACATGTACCTTGATTCTGATTCTGTCGCCTAAGACGATTCTCCTGCTTTACTTTGCGAACGGTAGTGGCCATCGCGTGTTGGCTGACCATCTCTGAAGGGTGGTTTCATGAACGTACGGATCTCCTCTTCCTCCCCCCACTCTCACCCTCCTTACAAACGGATCCTTCGCACTCGCTCGAGAGCACGCGAGCTTCCCCTTATCACTTTTCGCGCCTCGTGAAAGAGAAAACGAACGATGCGTTAAAACTTACATACATCCGAACACGATTTTTCATCTAATACGACAAGATTTCGAGGATTTAATCGATTTATTTCTTCTTTTTTTCCTCTCCTCTCGGTTTTTCTTATCTTTTCTTTCTTTTTTTTTTCTTTATTATTACGTTTTCCCTTAAAAACCGTAAGGTACCTCAGATCGAAGAACAATGTGACCACTTCTCGAGCGTACTGAAAGAAGTCTAACTTTCCATTGAGTGAACGTCTGGTTCCGCCATTCTGACTTCACTTCCGGTATCGTCCCACCACGCCACGAGAAATCATTACGGACTACGGAGGGAGAACGATCGAGCTGAGGAAAGAGAAAGAGTAAGAATAAGAGAAAGAGTAAGAGAAAGAAAGAGAAAGAGGGAGAGAGAGGGTGGGAGGAAGATGGACGTAGCGGAGAAAGAAAGGAGACTCGTCGAGGATGAAAAGAGGAAGGAGACATGGTGGGAGTGAGTGAGTGAGTGAGAGAGAGGGAAAAAGAGAAAAAGAGACAGAGAGGGAGAGAGAGAGAGAGAATGAAAGAGAAGAGACACAGACGCCGAGATAATTTATTCCAAGTCCATACTCAGCCGGACTCCGTGGCGCGCGTCGGACGAATATCAAGCTGCCGCTACTGTCACCGGTCAGACGATCTTTCGATCCTCGATAGATCTTCTGGTACAGCAAGAAGAAGGTACTTACATACATACACACATACACACAAACATATATACATACATACATACATACATACATACATATATATATATATATATATATATATATATATATATATATATATATATATATATATATATATATATATAATGTATATACGCACAAGAGAAAGAACGAGAGAGAGAGAGAGAGAGAGAGAGAGAGAACGTGTGCCATCTCGCGTACTCCACTTTCTTGATCTCTTTCCAAGAAGAAGAGGAACGATCGAAGCTTCTACTTTTCTCCGTGAGTTCTTCTTGATATTCAAAGAGTCTTTATTTCGAAAATTTATCGCTTTGAATAGAATCTTACGAAATTCTATCCTTGACGCGTTCCTCACGACAGTGTAATATTGAATATCTTTTTCTTTCTTTTGGCTTTTTCTTCTTTCTCTCTTCTTTTTTCTTTCTTTCTTTCTTGGAAGAAAGGAAGAGAGAAGTGAGAGGATCATGTTAGAATGAATTTGAATATGTTTAGAATTAATTCAACGAGCCCGATAAAGATAACTCGTTCAAAGCTAAACAACTTTTATTGAAGTTTCTAATTGGGTTTTAATTAATTTTATTTACAAGTGTCTCATTTAAATTGAATAAACTGGAAATCAAATTGTGTGGATAGTGCATACGAAGTAGGGAAAAAAAAGAAAGCATAATATTTCATTTGAATATCAAAGAAAAGATAAAGAGAAAAATTAAATACATACAGGGATTTTGTATTAGATTTGATTTGATTAAACGTAGGAGATATTCAATCAGTAACAACTAAGAAGAATTCATATAACGACACATTCAACGAATAATGAATTTTAATAGAATATAAATTCAAATTAGATTACTAATCGATTAATATAGAATCAAAAGGAGACGAGGAATAGGGTGAGTTGGTGGGTGAAAATTATTCTTTTCCTTTTTCGCACAAACTCGATCGCGAGAAGGAACACGAAACACGATAATGATGCCTCCGTCCGATAAGATATCAATGAACAATGGTACATAAAACGCAGAATGGCCGTTAACGAAGGCCAACGTTCTTCGAGAAAACGAGAAAGAGAGAGAGAGAGAGAGAGAGAGAGAGAGAGAGAGAGAGAGAGAGAGAGAGAGAGAGAGAAGAAGAAAAAGAAAGAGAGAGAGAGCAAGAGAGAGAGAGAGAGAGAGAGAGAAAAAGAGAGAAGAAAATAGGAAGGCATCGTCCTGCAACGAAGAAATCCTTCGCTCTTTTCCTATTTTCTCCCGCTCTCTTACCTCTTTTCCACGAGACTCGTTTCGCGCTTCTCTCCCGTCTTTATTTCTCTCTTTTTCTCTATCGTGTTCACCTGTATAACACGCTCAAGCACGAGTACACGCGCCAAGGAGAGGGGAATCATGCATGGTTGAATCGTTTAAACGGCTCCTACCTTCCGAGTCGTTCTAGCTCTTATGTTAGAGTTTTACTACGTTCTCTACCAATAGGGCTGAATATGTGGATCACTGTAGAAGTCTTTCTCTCTCTCTCTCTCTCTCTCTCTCTCTCTCTTTCTCTCTCCCGTTCTCTTCCTTTCTTTCTTTCTTTCTTTCTTTATCGATCAAGCTAACTCCAACGTATTTTCTCACGACACACGACTCGTGTGCGTCATCTTCCTCTCTTTCTCTCTTTCTTTCCCCATTGCTTCGTATTTGAAGGAACCCTTCGAAAGAGTGGACGACACTTGTGTCTTCCGTTTCTCTCCCTTTCCTCCCTCTCTCTCTCTCTCTCTTTTTCTCTCTCTTTCTCTCTATCTT
The DNA here is from genome assembly GCA_911387935.1 of Dolichovespula saxonica. Lineage (NCBI taxonomy): Eukaryota > Metazoa > Arthropoda > Insecta > Hymenoptera > Vespidae > Dolichovespula > Dolichovespula saxonica. The sequence goes on along the minus strand of OU427000.1, from coordinate 2,143,207 downwards.
TTTCTTGTTTTCGCTTTCTTTCCTTCTCTTTCTTTCTCCCCATTTGTCGGTGTACTTCGAACTAAGGACCTTGTCACAGGATGTGGAAACGTCCTAAATCTTGGCCTTCCTGTTTCCTCCCTGACCTTGAATAAAATTTCACTGGGTATATCCGAATGTATATTTCGAAAGATATTTCTATTTCCGTCCATCTATGTACCATATACCCTCTATCCTAGTATTCTTTTCAGGCAAATATTATCCTTCTTCTTTCTATCGTATGAGAGAAAGCAAGAAAATATAGATACCGGGTTTATGATCCGTCACTCGTCTCCTTTCCCTTTCTCATTTTCTCATAAAAGAAAAAAAAAATAAATGAACGGAATAAGGAAATAAAATACAATCATATTCCGAAGTGACCCCTCCGAAGGGAAGAAATGAGAATTTTTTCTTCGTTCGTTTCTCCCTTAACTTTTTCCTTCCCTTTTTAAATTACGACTCGTTCGGATAACAGCTTTTTCCGTGAAGGGGATAACAAGCCGGTGTGACGATATCGATCGCATATCGTAGCCGTAAGCAAGCGCAATAACAATCACAATCGTAATCGCAATCGCAATCGTTCGTCTTTCGATGATTTGTTATTTTTTTTCTAGTGTCGTCTATTCGATCCGCGATCTCGGCTAAATTTTACAGATTGATCGAAGGAATTACTGCTTATCCCTGTCTCTATCTGTCTGTCTGTCTGTGTGTGTGTCTCTCTCTTTCTCTCTCTCTCTCTCTCTCTCTCTCTCTCTCTCTCTCTCTCTCTTTCTCTCTCTGTCTTTCTCTTCAATCCTCGGACTCAACGAAGCTGCCAGCAATTTTTTTCCTTCTTTCTTTTTTTCATCTTCTTTATCTCTTCTTTTTTTTAAATCATTTTCTTATTTTATCTTTCTTTTTCTTTTTTTTTCTTTCTTGTCTTTCACTTTATCATCGCGTCGAATGGGATATAAAGAGAAAGAAAGAGTAAGAAAGAGAGAGAGAAAGAAATGAACGAAGAGATAAAATGCAACGAAGTATTCATAAGAAGTCGTATTTCGTAGCTAATCGTCATTAAATAATCACGTGGTATAAAATCGTAACACTTTATCGCTACGTTGTTACTCTCTCGCGATTGACGCTTCTACAGATACGATTATATTACTACATACTGTGTATGTACCTGACATACTAAACGCGTGTGCGTACTCACGAACGGTCAGTGTGGTGTTCACCAATATCATTTAAAAGAAAGAGAGAAAGGGAGAGAGAGAGAGAGAGAGAGAGAGGGAGAGAGACACACAGAAAGAACGTGAGAGTTTCGGTGTGAACCGAGCTTTCTCCTTCGAATCCAACGCGTGACGTTGTTCGCCGCTGGGCAACACCTGAATAGCCAATTTTTTTCTCGTGATCATGGTAAATTCATCGCGTTCACTCGTCTCTTCTTAACACCGACGACGATTTTTCGTAACGTAATTTGAATAAAAAGGAAAAACAAGAAAAAAAAGAAAAAGGGAGAAGAAAAAAAAGAAGAAGCAAAAATAAAAAAAATAAGGAAAAGAAAAAAAATTAATTTTCAGGAAATAACGATATATATATATATATATATATATATATATATATATATATATATTCTCAAGATCGAGATGTACATTAGACAGATATGTTGTTACGTTTCTTTGCGGTAAGTAATGCTCGTGTAACACCGTCCTGTGGTCAGTAGGAAAACACTTTCGCGCGATTCTTCGACGGGAGTATCACAACAACGATCGGTGGATTATGATCTTGAGATAAGTTTAACAACGGGGAGTCCAAGGCTTGTTGACGGCTTTTTAATATCTCTCTCTCGTCGACTTTCGGCGGATACTATTACTAAAATGACAGTTTGTGTTAAGAAAGACAAAAGAAAAGAGGAAAGGGGGGCAGAGGAAAAAGCGCAAGAAAATTGAGAAAATGTTATCGGATCGATTGAAGTAACGTGATTCGCAAAAATTTTCTGAAATCTTAATCGAATAAATGTAATGTTTTATTATTTCTTTCTTTCTAATTTATACACAACGAAAAATATTCTCTCTTTACGATTATCTTTTCTATGAATTTCCTATGAGTATTTTCCCCTATGAATTATTTCATACATATATACGTACTATTATTAATATAATAATAATAATATAATCAAATATATTTATCCGTAAATTTTTTTCTAATCAATTAATTAAAAGCTTCCCATCGGCCATCATTAAATATCAAATCGAAACATTAAATGTTAAATAGAAAAAGACGAGGGATATAAATAAGGATAAAGAGACAGGCGACAAATATCAAAAGAAATCAAAGATTTTCTCGATCAGTTTAACGCGCTTCGAGTAGCTCATTGCCGGCTCATCTCTTCGTCGTCTCACTTCCGTTTTTATTTTGCTCCTATTTCGTACGACGTACGTTCCTTCTCCCTCTCTCATTCTCTCTCACGGTCTCTGTCTTTCTTTCTCTCACGTTTTATCCTGCAGGGTCTCTCCTCTCAACTCGTCGTCTTTCTCTCCTCTCATCTCGTTTTTCTTTTTCTCCGTGCGCTACAAACGGCCTTTGAATAGCGTCTAGTTTTTGCCGAACAACTAGTTTCACCGAGGGTTTTCATTCTACGCTATCGACGTAGCCAAGCGTCCTTCGTCTCTTTCTCGCATCGAGACGCGTCGTGAGAATGAATTCTTTCCTTTAAAATGAATTATACTACAAGACATTACATGATTCCTTTAAAAAGAAAAAAGCAAAGCTGCTTTCAATCCGAACGAATTTTAATCCATTTAATTTTCTTCTTCTTCTTCTACTCTTTTATTTTTTTTTATCTCCTTTGATTTGTTATTCCGTTGGTTATTCATATAATAAAAAGCTTAAAAAAAAAAGATTTCGTCAAATTTCGAAAGATAATATTTAATAAAAATTGAAATTTGGAGAAATGATAAAAGATAGAAATTATTTTTCGAAGATAAAGAAGCATTTATATGTACATTGGAAATTTTCTCGTAGTATTACGACATATTGTTTTGAGATATGAACGTACGTATATCTAATGTCTGTCTAGATCCGATCGAAATTACAGCCACGCTACGATCCAACGCGTAGGAGGAGGACGCGGAGCGAAGCGTGACACGGAAATCGAATGAAATGCACCGTTAAAAGCCGTCACGTAAATAAACCTCTTTTAAGTCGATATGGAATTTTCGAGCTCGACTATGATATTTTCATACTCATTAATCTGCTTCGCGCACACTTCAAGAGAGAGAGAGAGAGAGAGAGAGAGAGAGAGAGAGAGGGAGAAAGAGAGAGAGAGAGAAGAATCTAAAATCGTTGATGCGTTTACAAATGGCTGCCATTTATACGCTAAAAATACGAATAGCTCGTCGAGAACTTTCGTACTACGTTAATATAAGTGCTTATGCACACATATAGATAAGTGCTAATCATTTTACAAATGACCGCAAAAAACCGCATTTATATTAATATTTTAATATAAATTAGCTATACTATTAGTTTTAATAATTAATATATTTTTACAATTAACCAAGAAATCCTTAAAAAAAAACATATTAGTATAAAGTATATATAAGTATAATAAAGTATATATAAGTTCACTATATTATGCTATAGTGCTTATTACTTACGCCATTAATCATATCGACAAATTAATCATATAGATATACGATTTAAAATTCTTAAATTCGCCAAATTCGGGATCTAACGAATTAAAAGATGAATTTCTTTCTATCTTTCTCGATATAGTAACACACGATGATTCTTTCAATTCGTTTTTTCCTTTTTTTTGTTTTGCAAAATAACTCCATAAGTCTTATCATCCTACCGAGTTCATCCATGACCGAGTTTGCGAGAACGTAACAGATGGAAAATGAATTCAAAGCGTTCGATATGTCCTATGGAAATGACGATAGAAACGTTAGAGTGACTAGTACACGTTTAGTCGAAATAAAACGACGAAGTTATAACGTTTCCGAGTATCAAAAGATTTTATCAGAGAAAGGGATTTCTTTTATTTTCTTTGTTTTCTTTTTCTGTTTGTCATTTACTCGTTTTTTATTCAAATTAAAATACCCTCAACATAAAGGATAAAGAATTTCTTCGATGTATGCGATATTTTTTCCACTAAACCTGTCTAACCATTAAATAGTTCTTTTTTTTCTTCTTCTTTTTTATTATCTTTCCCTCCCTCTCCCTCTCTTTCTCTCTCTCTCTCTCTCTCTCTCTCTCTCTCTCTCTCTCTCTCTCTCTCTTTCTATCTCTTTTCTCTTCCTATCTTTTCCTTCTTCGAAAACAGGTTTTCATTCTCGTCCTATCTCTATAAAGAAAAAAGAAATTTAAACGAGCTCGATCCACTTTTCCGATCATAACTGCCCTGATATACACACTAGATTTAACGAGTACTCTTCTTTGCATTAATCCTTTAGGCTATGTTTCGTTCTTTCATTTGTTTATCGATTTGTAATCTGTAAAATAGAGCTTGTATACAGTCGATGATATATTTAGAACTAGAAAATACCTATAGATATAAAATTATTCCATTGCGTATTTTTTAGTCTTGAATAAATATACGTATTTATTATTCATGGATTACAAAAAAAAAAGAAGACGAAGAATTAGAAGCAGAAGAAGAAGAAGAAGAAGAGAAGAAGAGGAAAAAGAAAAGGAGGAAAAGAAAATGTGTTCCATACCTACATATTAAATTTATACTCGTAAAATGAATGAATACATTCTTACATTAATGGAGTTTAATGAATCATTGAATATGAGAATAAACGTTTGTCAACAGATTATACCTATTCTATGTCAATGATCAAATGATATTCATTTCAAGATTGATAGTAAGATTAACGATCAACATGTGCAATAATCCCATTCGTTTCTTCGTAATGCTCGCATTCTCTCGTCACTCCACTCGACCGTGTTTACTCGAATGCTTCTTCGGGAAGGTTGCAACAGAGTTCTTCGAGCACGACACCGTGAAACGATTTCTAGAGTTAGAAAGAGAAAAAAAAGAAACAAAGAGAGAAAAAGAGAGAGAGAGAGAGAGAGAGAGAGAGAGAGAAGACTATCTCGCACGATGACACGCGTCTTCAACGGTACGAACATCTGCTGCTTGCGTTTGTCTCGCGTTTCTTCGTATATCGTAGCTTAGAATCTAACTGTACAGGTTTACGCCAAGACTTCGATCTGTTCCCGCTAAATCCATTTTTAAGATTTATTTGTGTGACCCAACGATCTTCGAAAATATTTAAAAAATATATATATATGTATGAAGATATAAATATGGTTTTATATAGAATTTAATATCGATTAGCATTTAAAATGTATTCGCCGTTTTCCTTTAAAATTAAAATTGATCAGCATACGATTAGCCAATAAATAATGACGAAATTTTTTCACTATTTTATATATCTAAATGAACGTAATGTAATGTAATAATTTATTTTTATATACATATATTTAATAAATTACGTTATAGAGTAATATAATATAATAATTTTTAGTTGACCATTGTATAATGTCAGAATGCTCAGTATCGTTTATAATCCAACAAACAAACCGTAATGTATTAATGTATAATATATAATATTTATAAATATTTCAATAGACTACAGACTAGTATATTTTTACTGACAATTATATATTATTTTTATAATCGTTCTTTCGTTTTTTATATTATTATAGATCACTTTTTTTCTTCAGAACGAAGATGATCTTCATAAAAATCTTTCTTGTAATAACAATTGTAATAATCTATTCCACAATTACAATATTAATTATTATTGTCGAACATTCGATTGATCTCGCGTTGGAGTTGTTAAACGAGTATGATATCTGAATAAAAAAAGAAATAAAGAAGAAAGTAAAGAACTGTTTTATTAATATCGTAGATAAATCCTCGATAGAAAGAAAGATACTTATCTAAATTGAAATTCACGATAAAACAAAACGATTATTGGTCGGTATGGTCCTCGGAGAGAAATTATTTCGATACGTTTTACGTATTGTCAAAGCTTCAAATCTAATGTTATCTGTTCGTTCTCCGTCGTACATTTATAACTTCTTAGAACAAAGTTACGTTTAAATCACCTCCATGAAAATGTTTTTCATTACAAGGTTAGACTCTCCTATCGCTCAACTCAAGGAAAGGAAGAGGATAAATAGAAAGAGAGAGAGAGAGAGAGAGAGAGAGAGAGAGAGAGAGAAAAGACTCAAGAAAAAGATAAAAACAGAGAGAGAAATAGAGATGGATATATTAAAAGAAACTTCGCGTAAACATTCGTTCGAATTTAATAGTCGTTGAGAATTCAGGAACGAAGAGAGAAAATATATAGAAGGAAGAAAGTAAGGAATACGGTAACGAGAAGTGTAAAGTGAATTTCTCACTTTGCTTTCGAAGATGTCGTCGAAGCTCGTTTAGCAACTCGTTTAAGTATCGTTCTAACGTTTTCGCTACGCGTAATAAAATGAAGTTGTAACAGGATGAGTCCTTCCTCTCTTTCTCTCTCTCTCTCTCTCTCTTTCTCTCTCTCTCTCTCTCTCTCTCTCTCTCTCTCACACACACACACACACACTCATGCGTACACACACAAATATAAGCACACACGCGCACACGTTAATTCGTCCAGATATATTCAGTTTTATCGAAGTTTCGCAAAACAATTAACTCTTCGGCAATTAGCCACCGTTGAAACTCGCGTCAACGAATCTAATTAACCAGCAACGAATCGAAGCTAGAAACTCGAATGAATTGACGTAGCAAACATTTAGGTAGGTAGAACAAACGAAGCAAATGACTAAATCCTATGCCGTATGAACGATATTCTCATTTCTAAGAAGATCATCATAATTTCACGCTAAACAAATCCGTCAAACAGATACTCACACACACACACACATTTTTATATTTATATACAAATATATGATAATATATATATATATATGTATATACGAGTTAAATACAATAGTAGTCTGATGATCGACATAGAAATGCGTCTATTCCCCTCCGTAAAACTAGTTTTCCCATTTACCCCAGCTTCCCCACCCTGCGCTGCGCTATTTCTCATCTACGAACAGTTTCCCTCGACAGGAAATCGAGAAGCTTTTGCGTTTCCTTAATAACAAAGGGCAGATAGGATTTCTAAACGTTGCTAGACAATCCATACGCGATCTTATTGCCGCTTGAAGTATTTCCCTTTTTTTTTAACTCTTCGTTTAGATTTCATTCAATCTAATTAGCATTGACTATCTTCTGGCGTGACACTAATAACAAGTGGACGTATACTTAAATAATCTCTGTGTGTGTGTGTGCGCGCGCGTGCGTGTGCGTGTGCGTGTGCGTGTGCATGTATGTATACATATGTCTATATGCGTGCACGTATATATGTATATTCTGTTCACCTTCAATCATCTTACTTTTAAAATCCATCATCACGTATGCAACTCTTTTCTCATAGGAAGTCCACTGAGAAGTTCGTAATCTTCCTAACTGTTTTTTCTTCTCTTCTACGGCAGAGATTCAAAGATAATGAACATTTTTAGTTGGAGAAGTTGCCTAAGGGCTGCTAGAGAATTCGACGACGTGGAAAGAGGAAGAATATAAAAGAGTAGAAGAAAATTACACCTAATACTTGGTATAAAATCGTCTCATTTCCTGTTTCTAGCAACACGAATCGTCGAGCATTGGACGATGCAACCTGTTCGAAGACATTTTTATCATCCCCTATCGTTGAAAATTTTAAGCAGCATCCAATCATCGACATCGTCGTCGTCGTCGTCGTCGTTTCTTACGAAAGTTTCCTCGAGGCTTCCGATTTTTCGATGCGAAAAACTTGGCCGAGTGCCTCTCGCTTTACAAGATTCAATATTACTCGAGTAGATCGATTCGAAAAGTGGGTTATCTACGATCTAACACGGTCGCATCTCCACGGCCCCTTAGATATAACTGTATAGTTACTTTATTTCTCGACATGACTCAATTCCCTTGCGTTCCGGTATGCCGAATAAAATTGCGATTGTTTGAGAATAACTAAATCGATGTCTAGAAGGATACAGTCTCTTTCTCTCTCTCTCTCTCTCTCTCTCTCTCTCTCTCTCTCTCTCTCTCTCTCTCTCTTAAATTAATCATATCGAGATATAACCCCAAACACTTCAAACTGAATCTATAAAAATTTATTCGCGATGAAAAGAGTCTATAATATTTGATTAATATAAGCAATACAAATGATCACAGAATAATTACAGAATAATCACAGAAATGATTATAATCGTTAAATAAAATTAAACATTACAAACATTATAAAAATGATTATAACCGAAGTTCTTATTCTATCTGACTTGTCTTCGTTTTTATGAATTATTTCGATCAGATTTGCCTAATGAAAAGAACATTCAATCGGCAAAACATCGACGTGTTATGAAACGAGCATCGATTCGGAGGGTTGCACAATCAATAAATCCAACGTTGATTCATCCTACTGATTTTTACGTAATCGTCTTACTCTCGTCTCGCTACTCATCGACGATAACGCTCTTAACCGTTATAATTCTTTTTAACGAGAATCGGCTCATTCTCGGCGCGTGGCTCAATTAACTCGAATCGGTGGGATAATCAAGAAAGAACGATGCCATATCTCTCTCTCTCTCTCTCTCTCTCTCTCTCTTTCCTTTTCTCTCTCTCTCTCTCTCTCTCTATATATATATATATATATATCCCTTTCCTGCTCTATAGATCTGAAACTTTGAATTTGCAGTAAGAAGAAGAATAAGAAGAGAAAAAGAAGAAGATGATGATGATGATGAAGTAATGGTTGCCAGGTTATTGCACTTGAGAACAACTCGAGCGAAAAAACGAGGTAAATTGTTGCACGTTTAATTGGGTTATGATCCAAGTGCTTTGTACGACCTATACAACTTTAAACTCTTACGAGGTACTTTTATTAACATTGAAAGGAGTTTTCCGACGACTAGGAGTTAGCGTAACGAGAAAAGAGATTATCATTCTTACGCGCTCGTGAAAAGTCTGTTAACGTACGTTCTCCTCTCCTCATTTACTCTTTCAACTCCTCCGCCCCTCTTGAATTTTCTATGCCATAAGAAAATAGTAGAAAATAGGTTTTCTTCATTTCGAGAATACTTAGGTACCGATGGATGTAATGTAAATTAACGAGACCGGTTTCATCTCTTGGCTGTACCTTCCTTTTATATGCGAAGTCGTGCAAGGGAAATATCTAACATGTTTCTTCTTCTTCCTTTTATTCTTTTTCTTTATCTTCTTTTCCTTCTTCTTCTTATTCATTTTCTTTCTTATTCTCTTTTTCTTCTTTTCCTTCTATAAACTTTCTTGCTTCTACTGATTTGTTTTAGGAAATATATATACTTTCTCAAGTTTTATAGAGTAACCCGTTTTCATCAGATCCGTCAAATAGACTTTCTACTTTCTTTCTTTCTTTCTTTTTTTCTGCGATGATAAACAAAAAATAAAAAAGAATATACACATATACATATATAAAAACACACACATGTATTTATATATGAATATATATATATATATATATATATATATATATATGTATATGTATATGTATATGTATATGTAAAGAATGAAAAAGACGAGGGAACAGTCGAGCATTTGCCATTTCGCATGGTTCTATCGGAACACGCTCGGTCATCTCGGGAGGAAGACAATATTACCCCCGAGAACGTTGTCCTCCTCTATATATACGTATACATACATACATACATATATATATATACATATATATGCACATACACGCATACACATATACGAGGATAGGACGAAGCAGCACGTTATACGAAGGTATGTTGCGCACATGTTCTTTCGTAGCCGTTGCCGCGCGCCAGAGTTCATTCTCTTACGCTGATTCACCTGCTCTTAGAATTCTCCTCGGCTCTAATGCGATGTGATTTCGCCTCGAATCCTTGCTGAATTTCACACGAGCGGAGGAGGGTAGTGGGTGGGGTAGGTGGAAGAGAAGAAAAGTGGATGGGGTGAGGAGGGAGGGGAAAGAATCGACAAATCGGTACGATGATCGCGAGGCATGACGTAAGATAAAATACGATACAGATAATCGTTTTTTAATAGTACCAATCGTCGATTTTGTTTTATATCTTTAAAATGGACATTTGTATTACACATGGGGAAAGTAATTCGACGAAAAATCGAGAAGAAAAAATTAGAGAAATAATAAAACATTATTTTCTAACTTACCTCTTGGCTATCCTACGACGAGCACGTAGGGATTGACATGTTTGGACGTTGTCGATGATTCAAGTCGATCCGTTTCACGGAGAAAAAGATAGATTGATAAATAGATAGATCGAGAAAGAGAGAGAGAGAGAGAGAGAGAGAGAGAGAGAGAGAGAGAGAGAGGAAGAGAAAGAGTGAAAGAGGGAGAGAGAAAGAAAGAGGAGGAGAAAATGAAAGTGGGAACACTTCGGAATCTCACACAGAAATATTGAAATTCCCAATAAAGTTTCGTCGAAACACTGACACGAGAATCTCTTTCTCTTTCCTTCACACGAGCCACCGCACGATCCAGCGAAATCGAGTCGCGCTCATATTCAATCCTCGCAAAATTTTTCCTTCAACACCAATAATCGTGGTCGTTAACTCTTCTTCCTCTTCCTCCCTTTCCTCTCACTCCGATTTATTTTACGTGAAATCCCTCCTCGTTATTAAGACTTTGTCGATCGGTCGAAAAATATCTTCGTCCGATCGAAAATTTTTTTTTTCTCGAGACGTGATAACAGAGAACAAGGTAGACAGACAGAGGAAAAGAGAAAGAGAGCGAGAGAGAGAGAGAGAGAAAGAGAGAAGAAGAAAAGAGAGAGAAGTACAAGTTAAAAAGAAAAAAAAAAAGAAGGAGACAGTGAAAGAGAAAAAGATGAGGTAAAAGGGAATGAATGAACGTTGAGGAGGTACAGAGAGAAAGAGAGAGGAAGAGAAGAGGACGCGCACCGCACTCGCGGGGACCGACGCAGCACTCAGCGGCGAAGGTGCTTCAGGTGAGACGCCAGGTGGGTGTCGCACGATGGAAGGCAGCCGGCCTCCTCTCCTTTTCCTGCCCCACCTGACGAGCACGAGCAAGGTTTATGGGAGAATGAGCGGAATCTCATGTACTAGCTTTTGTCCGAGCTAAGACTGCCATGGCGCCTCCTTTCTTTCATGCTTACACACCATCCTTCGAAGGTCCTCGGACCCCGGTTCGCAGATCTCTAACTTACCGACCGCGTTCTAAGAAAATGGGCCCGCCATTTACCTCCACTTCGAATTTTCTTTTACTTTCTAACGGCGCATTCTTTCACATTGGTTCGTATTTCGAACGATTAGAATTAAAATAGATTGGCAAGAGTCCGATCCTTTTAGCAAAAAACAAAAGAGACACGGGCACCGTAGTTATTGTACTAATAGTTTTATGAACAGGTATAGGGTCTAGATTTCATCAAGTTCATGAAACTTTCATAACGTCGCATCTATTGCTCTACGCGATACATTCTACGCTGTACACCATTACGACTTTCGTGATTGTTCCCTTTCGTACGTTTCACGATCTCGAAATCGTTGTCTTCGTTGCCGGACTTGTTTCATAATGATTGAATCATTCATTATTCACAGATTCCTACAATATCGATCGATACATTTACTCGAATTCAATACAAAGAACCATCCATATTCCGTGTGATTTGAACGTACCAAGCTGGATTCTATGGAGCAATGATTCACGTTTAAATAGTTACCCACTCGCATTACAATCAACTCTAATCATTCTTATACCGCGAACTTGACACCTTATTCGAACACTTCCTCCCTTCGTTCATTTGATAGCGTCAATTGAGATTGGTAGATGGCAAAAAGAAATCAACTGACAGTCTTACGTATAAACAAGACTGCCGGAGTCAGAAGTGAAGAACTTCCTTCGGTTTCGTGACCCGAAGTCATTATATGGCGGAGCATTTTCTCACGAGATACCTCGCTCTAATTATATGTCTAGCTTGCTCCTGAAACCTACAGGTTTATTGTTAAATGTGCTGGCTTCAACGTATTCGGAAGAAAAATAAAACGAGAGAGAGAGAGAGAGAGAGAGAGAGAGAGAAAGAGAGTAGAAGAAGGAAAAAAAAAAGAAAAGAAATATCTAATTTCTACTTTGGCTTCTGTACTTTGCTCCTGAAAGAATCGTTTCGAATCCAATTCATGTGATAGATCGCAATACGGAGAAGATCAAGAGTTTTTTCAAAATCTAATCGTTTCTTATGTGTGGATCTTAAGAAATTCGTTTTTGAAAGCCCACGAAAAGAAGAATCTCTTGTAACATTGTGGTTTGTAAAAAGTAAACTCTTCGAACGAATTCGTGCTACTTACCTGGCAGGATATCTCGGCGTCAATTTTGCCGAAGATCGATCCTAATCCATTTCTTCTTTTTCTTTTATCTTTCACTTCCTCTCGCTCACTCTCTCTTTCTCTCTTTCTCTTTCTCTTTCTTTCTCTTTCCCTCACTTTTTTGCTACGTGCCGAAAAATTGGCGATGCTGGCATCCGCTCCCGTCTCGAACGTTTCGTTCGTTCCCGATAATTTCCACATCGATCGGCTCTTTTACAAGTCTTCGCCAAGAAAGAAATTTTATTTCTTATAATAGAACGAACTAACATAATTGGATGGTAACGATCTATTTAACTTCTCGTTTATATACAGTAAAATATTCACACGTACATGCGTGAATATGTATATGCATACGTATATGCGTTTCTCTATGAAAAATAAATGAGTGAAAAAAGGAAGGAACGTATACATATGATTTCTATTTTCTAAACTAACGTTCAAGGCCGTCATTAAAGAAAAAAATGTTACCTATGCAAATCATATTCAGTAAAATTATGCTGCTCTGTCCATTGTCGAACACGTAGAACTAGTTAACTCCGTAATCGGAACGTTGTATTCATGTTCGCACAACGATACGAATATGTACGCTTACTTCGCATTGAACGTGAAAGATTTAATTGCTTATAATTTATACGAACGGAGTATGATTATGCAGATTGCTCGTATATATTTTACAATATCAAATTGTTCGTTCCTCATCCACGTCAATTGGGATTTTCGATTAAACCAACGATAGATTGGTATATATGTGTATATATATACATATTTATATATATATATATATATATATATATATATATATATATATATGTATGCATGTATATTGATGGAAGAAATCGATAGAAATACTTTTACTTTTTAATACTTGTGTTGTTTATCAACAAACAGGATTCCTGTTCCTAGTAATAAGTGAATTAAAAAAATATTTTTTTTCTATCAATAAATTTTATGATATTAAGGAATACTATTCTATATTGATAATCATTGTAAGATATTTAAGTATTCCTATTATATATATATATATATATATATATATATATATATATATATATATATATATATATATATATATATTCACACATAAAATGACCAATTAATATTTCATGGTTATACAATTTATCGCATTGAATACGTATAATTGAACATATTTATATTTACAATCGTATCAACAACTACATTAGATATGTAGTTTATAACAACGTTTATGTATTAATTTTACTACAGGAAAATGTTTACAAATTATGTAAACAGATTATTTCATCGAATTATAAAAATGAATTTGTTGAACGTAAGACAGGTTTTCTTTCTCTCTCTCTCTCTCTCTCTCTCTCTCTCTCTCTCTCTCTCTCTCTCTCTCTTGTCGCTTTCAATCTTTTTGACAAAAAAGAAAGAGCGTTCGTCATTTCGACGATAAATAAAATATTATCTGAATTTGATCAAACTCACAATTTGTCCATTCGACACGAAAGTGGAACGGAAGAAGGATACAGTATTTTCGTTTTCGTTAACGGCGAAGGCGTCGAAGTAAACGCCCATCGAGTTTCGACCTCTCGAGGCCGCGTCTGTGCCTAGAATCATAATTTCAGAATGGAACGAGAGTTCTTGGAAGAATCCCCGAGGCATTCTGCCTACCAACTATGGAGAATATACAATTTGATCTACGATAAGGGAAGGACACAGTATTGGACACATTGGGTTACAAAAAAAAATCTTTCGTATTGCCGTGAAATCTTTCTTCACTTTCAACATCGCTCAATGTTCCTACTTTATCCCTCTATTTTCTTTTTCTTTTTTTTTACCATCGATATAACGCTATCTCACACTTTAGGAATAAACGTTTCTGATATTCAAGATTTTACATAATTAGATAGGTACATATATATATATATATATATATATATATATATATATATATATCGTCGATCTTATTCCTCGATTTCCATCGGAATGATATATACAAATAAGAATTTTCATCTCTAGATAACATATTTCATTGAGAGATAAAATTTCCTTACACCTTCTGTATTGATAAAAAAAAAAATATATCGTATAATCGTATCAAATGATCATAGAGACTCGTAATACCGATCGACTCGTCTAATATACATGGAATACGAAGGAAGAGAGAAAAGAAAATGGATGACAGGGAAAAATGGAAAGTGGCCTATTAATTGGTCTCGTAGCTTGTGGAAAACGGGATGAGGATGAGGATGAGGATGAGGAGGAATATAAAGAGAAGGGGGGCTAAAGGATGGAAAGGGTCCGCCGGCGTCGGGACGCATGCGTCGCGGAGCACTTGTTATGGGCGCCTCAGTCTTGGCTCGCCTGGGCTCTAGGCAATATCGTCGACGTGGAAGAATTGCGGTAAGCTCTTCGTCAGGGAGCCCCGGGAAACGGTCTAAAGATAGAAAACGGGAAACGCGGGAGAACGATAATAGAAACTGGTTCAATTTACAAATCTAGAGTTCGTTGTAAGTGAGAAGTGAAACGATAAATGAGTGATGAATGATACGTCGTTGAAAAGGTTTCGTAAATATGGACGATAAGCTGTGAGGGAAAGTAAAAATATCGAGTGTCAATGGACGACGAGATGAGACTGGACCGGATGCTTCCTTGAAGAGGATCGTCAGGATTAAATAGATACGATAGGATAGTTCCTTCCCGGTTGATCTTTTATTCTTATTCATTTCTGTCTCGATGTTATGAGGAGCAAAAGGAAAAGATACCAGTTATAACGGAGAGCGTCAGGTGTTCTCGATTGGCCCGATATAAACGAAGATAGGAAGAGAGGACAAGAATCGATTTGAGGGAGGAGAGAGAGAGAGAGAGAGAGAGAGAGAGAGAGAGAGAGAGAGAGAGAGTGATATATAGATATATATATACATATATACATATATATATATATATATATATATATATATATATACACACACACACACATATACACACACACACATATATATATATACACACATATATATATATATATATATATATATATATATATATATATATATACACACATATATATATATACACAACGTCAGCGAGAAAAGAGAAAAGAAAAGAGAAACAATCGTATTGGAAGAAATGATCATTCGATGAGGATACTCGGTATCTCGAGAAATACGCAACAGAATGAGAAAACGAGAGTAAGAGAGAGAGAGAGAGAGAGAGAGAGAGAGAGAGAGAGAGAGAAAGCTTTCTCCCGCCGACACTCGACCTCCTGTCAATATCATCATCCCTCTGATACTCGAGAGCAACCACCACTTGTACTTTCTTCACCCTCCAACTCCGCGTTCCTCTTACTCGAAATGAACATTGCCGATGTGACGTATCCTAAATGACGTGCTTCTTTCTCGATTGGCCTTCAGCGACTTAGTTTCGATTCATTCCAGAAAAAATTGAATCGATTCTAGTAATAACCAACGAGATCACTGAGAATCCTGTTCCATCTCAGTTCGAAGCTTAACGATGGAAGCAGGAGAAATTTTAACGACGAGCCAGTGCTTCGACCGGTGTCACTATTTCAAGCACGTGTTTGCGTGTTAAAGAGGGGCAAAAGTAGATCTTGATCGCGCGTGCGTGACGATGATGATGAAAATATTCCGATAAAATGATGATCGTGATTGTTAAAGAACAATCGATTTGTCGTCGTCGATGACGAATCGAAGGAAATTAGAAAATTTCAATTTTCTCAACATCATATTGGACCACAGTTCGAGTTCGACAGTTTTGCATATTTGTTATTGTAGACCAGCATTAAAAAGAGGAAGAAAAAAGAAACATTCCTGTGTTTTTTTTTTTGGGGGGGGAAAAAACATTTATGAAGGATAAACTTGACGTTAAACGGAATGCTTTCGATCAATAAACGAGACGAGAGAGAGACGAGCGTTCTCGATCGATGATCACCGCTCGAGGATTCTCTAGATCGCCATTTTGAATCTACTTGTGATTTAATCCACCCGAGAAATATCTCATAGTGTTTTCTCAATCAAGGTGAAATAGAAGTTGAAGTAAAGCAAAGAAAAGAAAAGGACGTCGCAAGGACGTCGTAGATAATCAACCAATCAAGATGGGCTGCGAACTTAGCAAGCTGACAGCTACGAAATCGCGAAATCAAAATGCTCGCGAAGGTTCACCACCACCTCCTCAAACTACGACGGATCCAAGACTTCCTCTGACAGCTAGACAAAAATTTACGGTTATGGCTAGTTGGAGGGCCGTAGGGAGAGCCCTGGAACCTACTGGTGTCTACATGTTCATAAGGTTTGTTTTATCTCTCTCTCTCTCTCTCTTCCTCTTTCTCCCTCTCTCTCTCTCTCTCTCTCTATTTCTCTACCTCTATCTATATATCTATTTATCTATCCTTTTTCTTCTTTTAACGAGAATACCGAAGAACGATCGAACGCTTTCGTGTCTCTTCAAGAGCGCACGTTTCAACTTAAAAATAGAAAGGATCTATAGTTACATGAACTATAATAGATACACGTCGATCGATCTATGCGATATCGTTGGTAGTACCAAATAAAATAGACCAAAAGATAGTTCGATCGAACTCGAAATATTCTTACAAATAACGTTAAAATAACACATGTATAATTCATATGTCTGTATTATTTAAAGGACTTTAAAATAATTTATTTCAAGTATCAAATATTAATTTGATAGATCAATTAAACGATACTCACAAAACTTGTCTAGTATTTAAATTTTTATTTATTAATTGTTATATCAATTTATATTGATATACCAAACATTTAGTAACGTTTAGCGTTCATCAAACTTTATATTATAAAACAATAAAGCATAATAAGTCATCACATGCAGTGGTAAATTAAACAAAATAAATAAAGATAAAAACAAATTGAGATGAACAAATATTAGTTTCGTACACAATTCATTTTTGATAAAAAATTAAGAGTTCGAATGATATTTTGGGCTTTTTGTTTTCCGAATTCATTACCGGTACAGTCCGAAAAAATTTCGAGCATCAATTTCTAATTTCGAGTTAGCGATTTTTAATAATGTTAGTAATTTTCTGTCTCTACTTCTCTTTCTCACTTTCTCTGTTGCTATCTATCTGTCTATCTGTCTATCTCTTTTTCTCTTTCTTTCGAGAGCACATACATTTTCCACGGTAGAGCAAGCCGTGTTTCTTCGCGTCACGCGCCATTACGTGATTAGCTGAGCGTTTAGGCTCTTCAAGGCCGCCATCAACGTCAAACACAACCCTGAAAGTAGGGTGGATAATTCACCGAACCACCCTGTTCCTCTGCTTCCGAACGACGCCAATGATGTGCTTTATTTTTCTCTCTCCCTCTCCTGCTCTTTCTTTCTCTGTCTGTCTCTCTCTCTCTCTCTCTCTCTCTCTCTCTCTCTCTCTCTTTCTCTCTCTCTCTCTCTCTCTCTCTCTCTCTTTCTCTTTCTCTTTCTTTCTCTCATTCTTTCCTCCTTTTTTCTTATAAAAAAAAAAAACAATAAAAAAGAAGAAAAAGAGTGAAAGTTGTTTTATCATATGTTGGCAAAAAAAAACCTTGTAACGTAACACAAGTCATACGTCGAAAATTTATTCCTTCGTCAATGAATGAAATTATTTCGGCTAACATCATAAATATATATATACACTATATATAATATCCGTTCTATGTGAAAAGTGTTATTCGTATTTAATGCCGAAAAATTAAAAAAAAAAAAAATAAGGGTATATATATAAAAGGAAAAAGTAAAACTGGAAAAAAGTAACTCATCCTATCATGGATAAGCCCTGTGATATTCACAGAGCTTTTTGAATTTCATTCTTATTAATCTTAATAAATTTTTTCTTTTGTGCGTATGTATACAGGGTGAGGCGCTATCTGTTGCAACCTAGAATAATTCCGAAAGTATGATAGTAGTAGAAAAGTTTTCGAAACAAAAGTTGCATGGGACAACAGAGGCTATCATATGACGTTAGTTTTTTGTTGCTAGGTGAAGTCGCATCAGAGATTTGAAGGTCAACTTTGTTCTTTTAAATAGAATGCTTTGTTTTGGTACTTATTTTTTGACAGCGGCTATTGAGACGAATCCAATGACGTGAAACATTAAGGTCTTTGAAAGTCAACAAAAGTCATTTGAGACAAAAAAGATGAAATGAACTTTATTTTTATGTGAAATGAACTTCATTTTTTCAAAGTGATTACCATTGGTATCAATACAGTGCTGCAATCTCCTTATCACGGATTGTGTAGTATTTCTTATCACTTCGGCATTTATCAAATCACATGATCTAACAATTCTCTCTTGCATATCTTCAAGCGTAGTTGGAACTTCTTTATAAACAAGGTTTTTCAAGAATCTCCTAGAGAAAAAATGACCTTTGTTGACCTCAGAGACCTTAATGTTGCACATCATTGGATTCGTCTCAATAGCCGCTATCAGAAAATAAGTACCAAAACATAGCATTCTATTTAAAAAAAACAAAGTTGACCTTCAAATCTCTGATGCGACTCCACCTAGAAACAAAAAACCAGCGTCATATAATAAACCCGGTTGTGTCATGCAACTTTCGTTTCGAAAACTTTTCTACTACTATCATACTTTCGGAATTATTCTAGGTGGCAATAGATAGCACCTCACCCTGTATATGTATGTATGTATGAGTGTGAGTGTGTGTAGCAAGCGAAAGCATGAAAATTACTTACCGAAATGAACCTCGTCGTCTTCTCAAAACATCCTTTTCCCAATCGCAATATACCCTTTCGACTTAATCCAGCATGCCTGTGTAGGTTCGCGTGCTCGTTTCGCATTCATAATTGAATTGGTTATTCGTGCGAAGTCGAATAAAGCTTTATGTGGTAAGTAATACATCGATTCGTATTTATATGCGTGTATCTACATACATATCTACGAACACGAATATATGTCCGGCTTCATACGTACACATAAGCGTTTAATATCGTTCCACAAAATTAAACAAAACGTGCCGACGTATTTTGCGAGTCAAATTTCCCGCCATCTCTCTCTCTCTCTCTCTCTCTCTTTCTCTCTCTTTCTCTCCCTCTCTCTTATTCCTTCTCATTTCCATCCTGTAAATATGAGAATAGATATAACGTTCGTAAAGGGAATTAATCTCTTGCGAGTGATTACAAATTTGTAGGAAAGTTTGAACAATTCTCAATACTTTCATTATATTTAACGTTACTTATTCTTCTACTTTTTCTCTTTTACTTTTTGTTTTTCCTTTCATCCTCCACTTTAAATACTTCATGCATAAAAGATGTACGTACGTATGGTACGAATGTATTATCGCGGTCGATGAAAAAAGAAAGAGCACGCTTATGTTCAACTTTAAACCTAAAAATTTCAAGAATACATACTTCTTAAATGCATATTCTATATATATATATATATATATTTGTCCTTTTTTACTTTTCGTTTTCCTTTCTTTAGATTATACCAAGCGAATGATAATGGTGATAAATAGATAGATGGATACATATCTTATTCTTTCTTTTTGCCTCATTCTCTATCTTAATAATAATTTAATAAAAGGAAAAGTAAAAAACCAAAAAAGGAGTATCAACGTTTCGTTGTTAAAATAGTTACTAAGAATAAAATAAATTTTTCCGAGCGTGTCTTTTTATCTCTTTCTCTCTCCCTCTCTCTCTCTCTCTCTCTCTCTCTCTCTCTCTCTCTCTCTCTCTCTCTCCCTCGAAAGTGCGTAACGATTTTCGATAGCGCAGGAGTAATAGCGAGGTAGGAATGAGGCCGGGTTCACTGCACAAACGTCGTCGGTACTTCACGAGCGAAGTTGACGTTTGTCGCAAATAAAGATCGAATCGTTTCATCAAGGAACTACGTTTTGATTCGCAAACATTTCCTCCCTTTCTTACTCTCACTCTCTCTCTCTCTCTCTCTCTCTCTCTCTCTCTCTCTCTCTCTCTCTATCTCTCTCTCTCTTTCTTTCTCTCTCTCTCCCTCTCTCTCTCTCTATCTATCTATCTATCTATCTTTGTCTATATCTGTCTTTGTCTCCGTTTCTGTCTCTGTCTTTCTCTATTTTTCGTTTTCTCTCTTTCCTTCATCTATCCGAGTCGTATGGCCAGCGTCCAAAGGAAAGATATAGCAATGTCTATAAACGGTAATACGATAAACCGATAAAACGGCAAGAGTCAAGGATTTCTAGTTGCCTTTTCTAATCTCTCGATATCATTTGCCTGTTTTTATATACATATATACATATATATTTCTTATTTTATCGACGAAAGAAGATTGACGAGTATATTAAAACAAAAAACCTTAACTCAACTTTACGTTCTCCTTTCCTTTACTGCTTCCTCTTTCCTTCTCTTTCATTTATTTTATTTTCTTTTTCTTTTTTTTTATCATTGCACAAGACAGACATTCAAACTCGTTTGTGTTTTCTCGTTTTCTCTTTCTCTCTTTTTTCTCCTTCTCTTTCTGTCACGTACATACGTTTACTTCTTTTATCTCTCTCTCTCTCTCTCTCCCTCTCTTTCTCCATTTCTCTCTTGCGCGCGCTTGCTCCCTCGCTCGTTCGCACTGGACGAACAATAGATTTTCTGGTATTGGCGCACTTTGGATATCCGCGTAACCGGAGCACCGAGCTACGAATGACTTCACAAGAGCGTACTCTGAACGATTCCCTGCTTTTTCACGTTTTCATAGAAAAAAAAAAAAAAGAAAGAGAGGAAGAAAAAGAAAAAAAGTGAAATTGTTTCGACGGACGTTTCGACCAAGTAGTAGGAGGGAAAGAGAGAAGGAGAAAGAGAGAGGGAGAGAGAGGGGAAGAGGGATGATAGTTTTCGATTCGAAAAAGTTCTAATTGATAGCTGATATACTTGAAATCGAGGCGTCTCTATTCCACTGGGAAATTCTATTGATGATGGTTTGATTTTGTTTTTTTCTTTTCTTTCTCTTTTTTTATTTTTTATTTTGTTTTTTCCTAACGAAGACAATTAACCAACTCGAGCATTCGTGACGAACACGTTTTGTTTCGTTTTTTAAAAAGTTAATCTTGTACAACGCCATGCAACGCTTTAATGCCACAAACTCACGTACAGCATGTATATGCATTCGTATTTACTTTTCATGTTTTAATTCCTTAACTAAACTAAACTAAAGTAAACTAAAAAGGCTCTTTAACAACAGCTTTAATCCTATTGTTTCATATACGAAGTTGATTGTTCGGTTGGTACTTTACTAAGTGAAGCATAACTGTGTATGTATATATAAATAAATAAATAAATAAATATATATATATATATTTCGCATCATATAATTTTTATTTAAACGCGAACGAATTAAAAAATTGGATTATAGAAGGTTAAATCTGGAATTAAATCAAGGTATCATCAGACTCTTCTAATTTTTCTCTCATCTCGTAAAACGTAATTTTCTTCTTTCCATCTCTCTCCCTATTCCCTCTCTCTCTCTTTCTCTCTCTCTCTCTCTCTCTCTCTCTCTCTCTCTCTCTCTCTCTCTCTCTCCTTTCGGTCGTTTACTAGTAGAACTACGGTGATAAGGACAACGAGCTTGGTCCAAGCTCAGACTGAAATTACGGTAATCGCAGGAAGATCTCGCTGGGATCGTTTAGACCGTTTTAGTTTTACAAGGTCTATACATTGATCTTGGGATTTGCGGAGGCTGCGCATTAGAAAAGGGCTCAGAAAGTTTGAATGGAATTAGAGAGTAAAAGAGAGACAGACAGACAGACAGACAGAGAGAGAAAGAGAGAGAGAGAGAGGTAGAATTCGAACGTGAGTCCTGACATTTTCAGTTTCTCTACTAGCGAAAAATAATTGAAACTGGGAAGCTCTCGCTTCCGCAAACTCTATGGTAACATTGAAGCTTACGAGCAATTAGTACTATAATTTCGTATATTTCCACTGATTCGTCGTCTTCTTCTTTTGATATTAAATTGACGGCTACCGGTCCCTTTAACCTGTCGTAAGTCATTGGATATATTAGACCTTGAGGTCATCGTCGAATTTTCCCCATTCCTTTTTTATTATTATTATTTTTTATTTTGGTTTTCACTTCATTCTCTTCTTTTTTCTTATCTCTTTTTCTTTTTATTTATTTTCCTTTTATTTTTAACGCGATCGCATAATACAGACGTGTAATATTAACGTGGGACATTTAAAAATATCCTCCGAGATTGTAATTCGATGAAGACGACGTGCGTTACGAAAAGTGGAACGTTTCATTTCTCTAACGAAATATTGGTCCAGTTGCAATTGA
Source organism: Dolichovespula saxonica (assembly GCA_911387935.1). Taxonomy (NCBI): domain Eukaryota; kingdom Metazoa; phylum Arthropoda; class Insecta; order Hymenoptera; family Vespidae; genus Dolichovespula; species Dolichovespula saxonica. Next base: position 2,120,532 of record OU427000.1, on the reverse strand, counting down.
ATTTATCACGTGAAAGAGCCGCGTTAATTTTGACATTGTTATCGAGAAGTAACGTGTTCGACATTAAATCACAATGATAACAAGCACGATTCATAATTTTCCCCGTAGGAACAATAATAGTATATTTCGGTGATTGTTACGATAAGTAAGTAGCACGTTTCATTTGTCTATATTATTACGTTCGGTTTTCATTACGTTCAGTTATGAAGGTTAAAACAAATTCAGATGTGAAACGTGCCACTATTCCCGAATAAAATTGAAACGTGCCTATTTTCCTGACGTATTACTGAAACGTGCTAATTATCGTACCGAAAAAGTACAACATTCTATTCTTCGTCGGAATAAATGAATACATGTTACTTTTCAAGAACGTTATAAATGAAAACTTACTGCTTTTTTTCTTTTTTTGGTCACAAAGTTCATGATGTTAGTCATCATAAGACAAATAAATATTACTAAACATACGTTACGTCGGATTATTTTATCCTAGTATTTTGTCTGACAACGAAATGAATTTTCATCGTTCAATTATTTCCCATATTTTGAGGTAATTCATTGGAAACAGAAATAACACGGTTATTAGCTAGATTCCAATCGGAAGAAGTCCTTCGAACCGTAGCACCCAACGATCGTATCGTCATTGCTTTCATGGCACACGCTAATATAATTAATGCAGACCATTATGGAATAAATTGCAGACTACAGGCCAGTAATTTGTTAAGTTCGTATCGATATTTTTTTGACTTACTATAGATCTTGGAAATTTTCCTTTAGAATGAGATTTATTTTTTTATTTTTGTTTTTTTTTTAATATTAATATTATTTCAAAACGTAGATAAATTGATTCGAATTTAATATTTTTGAATTTTAAAAATATCTCCTCTCATTGTCAAATGTCATGCGCACAAAGACATGGCAATTTGATAGGTAGCTTTAATGTAACTTAATTAAATTCGATCGAGCTACATACCTATAGGTATGTCGCATAAGCGACAAGCGTGAAAGTGTATATGCATTTGCTCCAGCAACAGCTTCGGAAATCAATAAACGATGTATGCAGATATGTGCGATGCATCGACGTTATCGTTAATAACTACTATGGTGGTTTCTTTTTTGTTCTCTTTTCCTTTTCTTTTTTTTTTTTTTATTAATGAAAGGAAATAAAAAAGAAGAATATCTTTCAATTTTTCCCCTTTCTTTTCATTAAGTAAATTACATATTGAGATTATATTAATATGTCGATAAAGAAAAAATATTTACGAGCTCCTGTACATAGACTACACGAATGTATTGCCTGTTATCGGGTTGCTTAAAGTTATCAACCAAGTACGTAATTGTTATATATCTTCAAGTATTATATATAAATTTTCGATTAAATTGTATTCATAAAATTAATTTTATTTCAGAAATAATTAATTTTCAAAAATAACCATTTTTTTAACTTTTCGCTACATCGAACGTTTAATAAAAGAACAATGTATTATTTAACACGAAATATCGATCGTTAATCGTTTCTGTCGTTCTAGAGGTGTTACGTTTTAAGACTGCAAATCGTCTCCTATTGATTGTTAATTTGTACATGTCTCGTTACATCGGGGAAAGAGGGAAATACTTACTTGAGTTGAAGGGAAGGACGTGTATCTAATCGATCGAATCAATCAGTCACATTCCATGAGGTTAACTCGACCGGTGATCGAATTTGTCGATAATACAGAATTAATTTCTTTCTTATCTTCGATTAAGTGAAATTTTACGTATCCAATCTGAATACTCAGATATTTTAATATTCAAACAAAATCACAAGCAACCCTTGCATAAAATGGTACTTAAACAACACGGTTTCAATAAAAATAAATACATCAATAGTTTTTAATCTTCCACATACTCTGCTGGCATCTCTAAACTTACCACAATCCATTCAGCGAAATTTTATTTTTTCCAAAACATTAACATACACACACGCACGCACACATACATGCTTTGTATGTTAACTTATACTAACTACTTGAATTAGATAAAAGTATATTCCTTTATTACGTCAATATCGTTTATATATTTTAAAAAAGAAAAACTTAAAACAATTTCTAACAAGAATTTGGAACCTCACTCTGTTTTTTATGTTATATTCGAGCCTCTAATAAAACGATTTATGTAACGCGGTATTTCAATGGAACGAAATACCCGTATTATATAAGGGTTGCCTGTATTTTCATTTTAACGAGCATACAACTATAACTTATATATATATATATATATATATATATATATACACACACACACACACACCTACATAGAGAAAAGGAAACAATTTAATAATAAAATAATAAATTGATCCAATGGATTGTCAAAATGAAAGGACCGCTTGATGAAAATATGTGACTTGTGTATATATGTATCACGTTGTATATTTGTATTTTTAGATTATTCGAGGAGAACGCAGAACTCTTGAATCTCTTCACAAAGTTTCGGGATTTGAAAACGAAGGAACAACAATCGTCGAGCATGGAATTGGCCGAGCATGCTAAAACGGTCATGATAACTCTTGATGAAGGAATTAAAAGTTTAGACGACATGGATACCTTTCTAGATTACTTACATCAGGCTGGTGCATCGCACACTAAAATACCGGGCTTCGATCGACAGTATTTTTGGGTATGTCTCGAATATGTTCGTACATTGTTTTTCTGTTTTTCGCTTTTCTTTCTTTACTTTTTTTATTTGTTTAATCTCATACTTATCGCACAATCATCATTGTGATAATAAATCAAAATTGTTTTTATATATGTATCATGTTATTATTTCTTAACCTTACATTACAGTAATCTACCTTACCTACAACCGTTAATAGCATATTAATCTGTCAGTTACCCTTTTGTCACTCTTGTGATAAATCACCTCCCTAAATATATTTTAATTATCTACTTTATTATATTTATATTATTATATTATATTATATTATCTTCTATTATTATTATTATTATTATTATTATTATTATTATTATTATTACATTAGAAACAGATTTTCTTTCCACGTTGTAAATTAATTTTATTTTCATATTTTCTCCGATCTATTTTTTTCTATCTCTTTCTTTACTTTCAAAAGCTTGAGTAATAAAGGAAAAAAAGAAAACGAAAGATCTGCTTTCAGAAAATCGAGAAGCCTTTCCTAGACGCGGTGGAGCGAACGTTGGAAGATCGTTATTCGGAAAACGTTGAGAGCATCTACAAGCTGACGATCAAGTTCATCATCGAGACACTTATCGATGGCTTTGACAAAGCACAAAGCGAGAAGGCCAAGTCCTAGTCGTACTCATCTGCTGAGAATCAACATCCTTAACGCGCTCTCTCTTTTTCTCTCGCGCACATAACGTACTTTGGTACATTTCGAATAAACATACACACACAAACATACACAAAAGAAATATACACAAAGACATCAGTTACGCAAACTGGAAATGTATACATAACAATCGAGAAAAAGCTTGCAAAACAGGAGATACTCGTATTACGTATTTTCACGATCGATCCGACTTACGGCGAGGTCCTCATCGTACCGTCTATATTTTTTTTTTTATATATATATATATATATATATATATATATATATATATATATATATATATATATATAAATATTCTTTTTTCTTTCTTATTACTTTCAAAGGAAGAAAAATGATTGGAATAAAACGGAACAACAAAGAAGGAAAAGGAGAATTCTTTTTGTTTTCTTTTCTTGACAAATGATACGTCATCGGTCGCAGCTCGTATCGTCGACCTCGGCCGACTTTCTTTTTTTTTTCTTTTTTAAGTCGAAATTCTGAAAAACGACAAGAGAGATCGTCCAGAGATTAAATAAAAGAAAAAAGAAAATTGCAAAAAGAAAAAAGCAAAATAATAAGAAAAGAAAAAAAGGAGAAGAAAAAAAGAAAAGATAATGATGCCGACACTTCGATGTAAACGTAGAGAAATAATATCGGCAAAGGTCGCGTCGTCGGTCGATAAAAAGAATTTGCACGAGCGTCTGTCCTTTTTTAATTACGCTCGCTCGTAATGTATGCACGTGCGTGCATGCATGCATGCATGCATGTATGTATGTATGTATGTAATGTATGATGTATGTATGATAAATGTGTGGTAATGTTGATATATGTATCTACAATGTCTAGTTATGTATGAGTATGTATGTATGTGTGGTTATGTAAGATGAATATGATATACCTCGTATATGTGAGTATACGTGTAATCGTATGCACTCCATTCACTTTTATACACCGTTCGTCTCGAGAAGATTCGTCGTCCGAGCTCTCTATCCGAGAAAATAAAAGAAAAGAGAAGTAAAAAAAATGATAAAAGAAAGGAAAAAATAAATAAAAAAAAAACCAGTATAAATAAAAAGGCAAGAAAAGAGAGTAAGAGGATGCTTCGAATACTTCATGGGTACCTAAACCTTTTCGACGTAACCGAGGCTGAACGATTTTACTATGTATTATGATAAACATATACATATATTTAAATACGACGCGATGTCATTGACCGACGACAAATATCGCATCCAAGTATGTATGTATGTACAAGTACGTTTTTACACGTAATTAAATAAGTCGAAAGTGACTCGAGAGGATGAAGAAGTAGAAAAAGATAAAGATAAGGATGAAGAGGAAAACTAAAGAAAGAGTGGATAATTAAGATACGCTCTTTCTCGTAATGTCAATTCCCTGATAGGCCCTTGAAAAAGGACCTTACTTTCTCTCTATATATATATGTATATATATTATTGTGTATATATATATATATATATGTATATATATAGATATAGATTATATATATCATATATATATAATTATATTATACATAATATATATATATATATATATATATATATATATATAATCTACTGCATAATATATATATATATATAGTTTATATATATAGTGTGTATGTATATATATATATTCTCTTTTCACTTTATTTATCTCTGTCGATATTTTCATTCGTACCGATCACAGCGCCCTACCATGGATGAAATAAGAACGACAATGTTATCGATCGCCGTTTTCAACGAAAACGATCGCGGTAACATCTTTTTCTAAAAAAAATAACATAAAAAAAGAGAAAAAAGAAAATAATAATACTACTATTACTACTACTACTACTATTACTACTACTACTACTATTACTACTACTACTACTACTAATAATAATAATAATAATAATAATAATAATAATAATAATAATAATAATAATAATAATAATAATATAATAATAATAATAATAATAATAATAATAATAATAATAATATAATAATAATAATAATAATAATAATAATAATAATATAATAATAATAATAATAATAATAATAATAATAATAATAATAATAATAATAATAATAATAATAATAATAATAATAGTAATAATAATGATGATGATGATAATGATAATAGTAATAATAATAAATGTTCGAATTTCGTGTGTTCCGTCGTCGTTGTTCGTTTTCGATTAGGGCGATGATCGGCATCGGAAAACATCAGGAGTACCACTCACTCATACCACATACATATACATATATTTTATCTCAGAATGTGTGTTTAAAATGACGAAGAGTGTATTAGAACAGAGATACTCGTACGTGTTCCATTATCCACGACTTTACTGTGTGCACGGGCGAAAGATAAAGCACGTATGTATCTACAAGAGAAAGAGAAATGTTAAAAAGATAGAAAAAGGAGAAAGAGAAAGAGAAAGAAAAAGAGAAAAGGAAAGATTGAGAGAGGAAGAGAGAGAAAGGAAAAAAAATTTCTTTAAAAGTGTTAACTCGCGTTAAAGTGTGCCTAGCTTACGTTAACTCGCATCTCGTCGATCGTGGGAGGTTAGGTTTGTTTAGATCGCAAGCGTTTTCGAAGATTTTATCTTTAGACGCCGTTTTATTTTTCCCCTATCGATTCCTTGTATCGTACAATACAATTTTCTTTTTTTTCTTATTTTGAACATCAATCGATCGTTTATTATTATCGAGAATAAACGTTCAAATTGAACGACGTTTAAAAATGGCGAGAGGATCAAAGGAGTCGAGAAACGTGAGGCAATGATGTAAAGAATAAGTATAGTTTTGTAGTGTGAAAGAAGGAAAGAAAGAGAAAGAAAAAAAGAAAGACAAACGAATGAGCGAATGGAAAAGGAACAAATGCACAAAAGCCGTACCTTCCTTTTTCCCCCCTTCGTGGGAGACCTATGTAACCGAATGTCTTCATTAAAGCGCAAGAGACGCATATACAAGGATTATAAAGAAAAGAAGAAAGATAAATAAAGAAATATATATATAAATATATATATAAATATATATATAAATATATATATATATATATATATATATATACATTTATATTGTAAAAGTAAACATTTTATATATATATATATATATATATATATATATATATAAATATATATATAAATATATATATAAATATATATATAAATATATATATAAATATATATATAAATATATATATATATATATATATATATATATATATATATATACATTTATATTGTAAAAGTAAACATTTTATATATATATATATATATATATATATATATATATACACATATATATACACGACTGCTAGATTCACACAAATGTTGCTTTGTTCTCTGTTTGTTCGTCTATACATACATAACATACATACATATACATACATACACATCATACCTATCATACATACATACATCATACATACATAACATACATCATACATCACATAGATACATACATACGTACATACATACAGCAGTTCCAACCGATGTATTTATTGTATCTAATGGAAAAAGAAAATGAAAAGAAGAAAAGTCGCGCCAATGTCATTTTTGTACTCGCTCGTACAGGGACCTTTGACCCCATTCTAAAACGTCACTAACATTTCATTTAATTCGTCCTCGTAGCTGATTAATAACGGGCCTTCACGGGGTAGTATGTCCTATCTGGGTTAAGCATGTACGCTTCTAATAAGGTAAGAGCCTTTGCTAAGTGGCTTCACTACCGACCGTTAAAAAGCGACCGCTTGGAACAGGGTACTGAAGATCTCGGTGCTGTGCCTGTCGAAAAACATGGAATCGTCGTTGTTTCGTGTCTCTTAAAGTTCAAAAAAAAAAAGAAGAAAAAAATAAAATAGAATATCCGTATTTATTTATTTTTTTATTATTATTTTTATTTATTTTTTTTTTATATTTTACTAATTATGCCCCAGTCAGTTTAAGATCGTCTTAATGATAAACGTAACAGTGTCGCGACAAAACCGGAAAAAGACGTTATGTCAAATAATAATTGCTTGATTGATTGATTATATACAAACGATCTGTCGCATGAAATGGAAAATATTTATGAACATTTCTTTCTATTTTTTATCGAGAATCTTAAAAAAATATCCCACACGAGCATCGCGATGGAATGAATACTCTGTCAAAGTAAAATAAATGTGCTTTTGTTATATAACCTCTCGTTCGTTTTTAATCGACCTTGACATTATACCATGTACTTCTCTCCTCAATGTGCAATTCAATATGCTTATACGTCAGCCGTGTAACTTTTTCTCCAGCTATTTTTTCTTCAAAGCGTGAATCCGATACTCGTCCGTTTTAATCCGGATGTTAATCCGGTTAATTGTTTTTATCCGAGATGAGACGGGAATTTACTCTATTTTAGGAAAAATCGATAAAACAACATCTTTCGAAGAAACGAAGATTAAAAATGATGTAACGAGAATGACCTTAGCACCGGTCGGTAAGATCAATACACTGTTATGTGATAACATGTTTTATAACTTTTATTTTATAAATATTATATCGGAATAAATATATCATCTGTGATCACCTTCAAATAGATTATAATTATTCTGTGTTTCACGAACATTACAGCGTACATTTATTTTTCTTAAATTAACGAAATAATATTATAAAGTATTATCATTTTTATTTCCTACCATATCAACCGTTTTTCTACCATACCGACTGTCGAAAATTATTGACAACAGATCGGTATTAATATTCTATAAATAAAATTATTACTACTCCGATAATATATCGATGGAACATTTCCAAGATGGCATTTGTATTAAACTAAAAAGTTTAGAGAAAACTTTTAAAAACTTCCTTATGAATCTCAGTAAAATAACAAAGTATTTTAGTTTCTTCCAAAAGTATCATCTTCGAAAATTATCATTATTGGTAAGTCGACAAATAATAAAAACGTAGATACGAGATACAAGATTCATATACATAAATCCAACTAGCGGGCCTCTTATTATTATCTTACTCGATTGAAGATATTTATAAGAATACTATACTATTTGCGAATTTGTCATGCGACGGAATCGTAAAATGGCTGCAAGGTGTAAGGCATTGTGAAAGCAAAAAAGGAAATGTGTTCGGACCCTTTGAAATCTAATTTCACTATGGACACGCAGGAAAGGTCACTAACTCTTTCTCCCATCCCTACCCTCTTCCTCCCCTTCCCCACCCTACCACACCCCATTTCATCCGTCCGATCGTCGAAACAAGTACTTCTCGCTGACTTCTCGACGCAGTCAAACTAATATCTCAATCGTTAAAGTGCTTTTCGTTGGTGTGCGAGTGGAATATGGAAGGGTCGTTCGATAAATACGCGCGAGAAGCCATTTTTACTTCTCGCTTTACGTATATACATGAGTGCATACGTATACATGTGTCGTCTCTCTTTCTCTCTCTCTCTCTCTCTCTCTCTGTCTCTCTGTATTGTATATATATATATATATATATATATAAGTTATATATTTGTATGTAGTTATATAGATGTGCGCGCAGGTTCGTACATAGGTATTGGGCCCGGTGTGTAAGGTTGGTACGCGCAGTCGTCAGAAAAGCATCGGCCATTACGACTGACCGTGTGTAGCGGTTCGCGCGGCGCGTCAAAGAGCGCTCATTAAATGCTGGCAATTAACTGCGGGCCAAGTCCGTAGGCCGAGGCTTCCCTTTTCCTCTCTTCATGCACGAATCGTATAAGAGAAAGAGAAAGGGAAAGAGTTTCGTATGCGTTTTCTACCTATCTCTCTCTTTCTCTTCGTTTCGTTCCGTTCCATATCTCTCTCTCTCTCTCTCTCTCTCTCTCTCTCTCTCTCTCTCTCTCTCTCTGTATCTATCTCTCTCTCTCTCTCTTTTTCTCTTTCTCGCTCGTTTCGAAACGTCTTTCTCCGTTTCTCGGTCGAACAACACGAGCACGAAGCTATAAGCGCGCGCAAAAGTCGAGAGCCCACGCGCTTTTAATGGCTCTCACCAACAAGAACGATTGGCATGCATGCCATCTATCGTTTCTGTGTGCAAAACTCGTTATATTTAATTTTACGTATAATCTAGATATCAGCGATGTTATAGATCAAACATATACATATTATTCCTTCGATCGTCCACGTCAATATTTTTCATTGAGGACAAAAGAACAATGGAAAATGAAAGAGGAGAAAGAAAAAAGAAAAAATGGAACGACCGGAGTTTCGAGAAAATTGGAAAAATTATTTCCTCTTTTTTCTGTTTTTTTTCTTTTTTTTTTTTCACGAAATCATCGATCGTCACAATGGATCACGCCTACCGAGTTTGACTCGAACAAATTGTTCGAAAGTCCTAACGTTACCGTAGGAGGGTAAACTTTTCGCCACTGTTTGGCACCAACAAACCCGTCAAAATATGTCAATGCGTCGTCATGAGTAATAGACGTACAGCTAACTCCACTTGTTCGAGCCAATGGAAAAGGGTTTCGTATAGTTGGTAAGAGGATGACACCGCTCGATTGTGGTGGTACTGCTCTTAGAGTGTCCTACGAGAAAAAAAGGACTGAATGGGGAACAATTAAGTGGATGCTGATTCCTTAGGGAACATTTTTCGAATAAGAAAGACGATCAGGATGGTGGGACACGATCTTTTATATCACTGACTCGATTCTGATCCCATGGGTACGTTTCTTCTCCGCAATGACAACGACCAATTGTCCTACATTATATAGCTGATATATGGTTAAAGAAATGTCTTTTATACGGAACAGTTCTGAAAATTCTCGAACTCTTTCGACAAAAAATTTCGATGTTCTTCAGAGTCTTACTACTCCTCTCGTCCATTATAACAATTTTAGAATACGACCTTCCCGACAGACCGATTGATCATCCGAACAGCAGGTGTTTCACGATTATTCGCCAACGTTTCAAATCTCAAGGTCGCCCCTGAGAGAGACCGGACACCTTCGAGGGAAGATAACGAATCTGTCGTTCGACCCACGAGATTACCCGACTCTGACGTCGTTATGTCTTCATTACGATCACGTTTTAGTTAAAAGTTATTGACGAATTTTTCGAAGATTTCATTTTCGTATGTGTAATAGTTAATATTATATATTTCATACGAGAAATAATTATAATTATAAATATCAAATGACAATCATCTTTATTTTACATTTTTTAATCGTCATTAAATGTTTCTGTATGCCAAAGGTTATGGCTAAGAGAAATGATAAAGTTTATGTAACGTAAAAATGATCTATTAACAAATTAGAGAATTATCTAAATTCTCTGTTAATGTTATTATTATTATTACTATTATTATTATTATTGTTGTTGTTGTTGTTGTTGTTGTTGTTGTTGTTACTATTATTATTATTATTATTATTATTATTATTATTATTATAAATTTATTAAAAACACTTGATCAAGTGAAGACATTTGTTATCAATTTTGACAACTTTTCTATAAGTGAAAAAAATAAAATAAAATTAACGATTCGATAAATCTTCGATCGATCGTGATAAATTCTCAAGTAAGTTGATATGAAAATCATTGAAAAGGATGCGAAAATCAAAGTCGTTTTATAGAAAATTTATGTTCGAAAGTGACGTAGGGCAAACGATTTCTGCTCGCGAATCGGACACGCTCTCGCGACCACGGCTGCTCGTCATTAGGAGTATAATGCATATCTTAATGATTACGAAACGAAACACTGACACTGGAATGGATATGTAAAAGGTGGAATGAATGGAGTCGGAACTCTCCAGCATGTTTCGTGGCGTCCACACTACTGCAACCGACCCACGCTCTCGACTGCAATCAGCTCCCCATAAACTACAATCACGACACGTGCTATCGTACCGAACTCAGCGCATCCTCCACCCTCTATGAATCGTCCTCCTGCTGTTTGACGATTGCACCCGTACTAAGACGATCTACGGAAAATTATTATCATTTTAACCCATTGTTTTATTCGATTTATTTTCTAAAGAATATATACGTTCATATATATTCATACAGATATCATTTTTTGGTAACATTTCATAAAATTATTTTGATGCTTCCTTTAAATACTTATTTTATGTTATGATTGATCTCTGAGTAATGTCAGCACATTATTAGTGTGTATATTTTGTGTGTGTGCGTGTGCGTGTGTGTATAAATAATTAAATATGATATAGATAATAGTATATATATATATATATATATATATATATATATATTTATGTACGGTATGACATAATAATATATTATAATATAATAATATGATATAAAAGTAGTTATGGTATTGGAGCATAAATTGGTGTATAAAATATTATATTTAAATATATTATATTTAGTATATAAGAATATAATAATAATAATATTATATATAAAAAATATATATATAGAGTATAATATATTATAAGTTATATAGATATATATTAAGAGAGAGAGAGAGAGAGAGAGAGAGAGAGAGAGAGAGAGAGAGAGAGAGAGAGAGAAAGAAAGAATAAAAATTAGTATATAAAATATATTATAATAGTATGTTATATTTATATATTACAAATATAATATATAAATATATGATATAATATAATAATATATAAAAATATAGGATAATTTATAATAGTGCAGTATTATTATGCAGATTGTGACAGATCGTGAAATATTTATTTCCTTATTTAATTAAGACTCTTAATCTTAACTGTAAAACGTTTCCATGATTTTGTGTATCTGTTTATATACCTACCTACATAAATAAATATTTATTAAAGGAATTAACAAAATAATGATCTCTTAGTTGTCATAACAAAATTGAAAAATAAAATATAGAATATCTATCTATTAAATAACAGTCTACACTGACGTACGATAAGAATGAAAGAAAGAACAA
>OU427000.1:2053362-2103362 GCA_911387935.1 Dolichovespula saxonica | reverse complement strand
TAAATTTATAGGAACGAACATTGATTTCGCGAAAATACAAAAAGAAAAAGAAAAGAAAAAGAGATCAATCGATTAATCGTTAATGCAATTAAAAATGATTAAGTAACGAAGACTAAATAAAAACTTAATCGTAAATGATTAATCGAATTAAATATCATTCATTCAAAGCTGATCTATCTTTCAATTGAAATTAAATAACAGAAACCGAAAAAAAAGAAAAGAAAAACAATACGGGCAAATAAATAAAAGAAAATTAAGGAAGAAAAAAATAAGCAATCGTACACCTTCTTCTTCTATTCCGTAATTCGCGCGAGTGTAGGGCGCGCATTCAAAGGCAAGTCCTCGTCATCGGCGGCGGTGTCGGCGGCGACGGCGGTGGCGGTCGGCGTCTTTTGATCTCGCCTGTAATCCCGTCGGGCCCCGCGGCCCGACTGACGTCACACACACGCCGGGACCGTACGGGGCCTGGCTCCCTCACGGATGTGTGTCCTTAGGATCCCAAACGTAAGAAAGAAAGAGAGAGAGAGAGAGAGAGAGATGGAGTGAGACGGAGTGAGACGGAGTGAGACAGGGAAGTCTTGCAGAGAGCTGACTCTGTCCGTTGAGAGAAAGAGAGAAAGAGAGAGAGAGAGAGAGAGAGAGAGAGAGAGAGGAGAGGAGTGGGGAGAAGGATGTAAATCTCGAGGCGTTCGATGAACGACGAAACGGGACTACATTGCCCTCTCTCTCTTTCTCTCTCTCTCTCTCTCCTTTTTGATAGGAGGATGGATGGGATCTCCTTTCTGAATCTCGTCCTCGTGATAATTAGCGGAGCAGACCCTCTGAATTTCTCATGGAATCCGATTAAACGAACTACTCGGGATGAATGAAATACGCGGAATCGTTTTGATTATTATTCTCTATGCGATAATGATTTATCAAAGTTCTTTTCCAAGAGACTTTTAGTTACACAGAGAGATGTTGGATAGATATACCTTCTTCTTTACGTTCCTTGTTCTTACTTCTTCTTCTTCGTCGTCGTCCTCCTCCTCCTTTTTTATATTTACACGCGCTAGGACGTAACTCCGTCTTCTCCGTCAGTTTTACTGCTTCGAGCAAAACCGAGGATAACCGTAAGGCACATCAGTACAGACGTTCGAACGCCTTCCTCATCTCGCGCCCGTTTCGCAAAAGGCACGCGAGCTCGTTCTTTTAACGCTCCGGCTTTCTGGTCCCCGCTCGAAACTTTCTCTCTCTCTCTCTGTTTCTCTCTCTTTCTTTCTTTCTCTCTCTGTTTCTCTCTCTCTCTCTCTCTCTCTCTCTCTCTTTATCTCACTTTTTGACTCGACTTGACTCGACTCAACTCGACTCGACTCGACACGAAGAAATCGCGCATCTCATTCGCTTCTTTGCTCGGTTGCCGCAAAGGACGCGTAACACGCGGTTTGTTTGACTTCGTGATTATAATTAAGTTAATTAAGAGGGACCCTAATTACCGGTAATTAGGAACGTTTGAGCGGCACCTTGCGTGTCACTGAGTTCTTCCAAACGACGAGTTCGCTGCACGTTGCAGGTCCACCACCTTTTTCTTTCTATTCGTCTCTCTCTATCTCTCTCTCTCTCTCTCTCTCTCTCTCTCTCTCTCTCTCTCTCTTTCTCTCTTTCTCTCTGTTTGTACGTACAGTAAAGCGAGTTTCGTTGTTCTTGCATTTCGTGCACGCCCTCGTCTCAATCCTTTGGAAATTACACTCGCTTCTATTTTACTTTCGAAATTTCATCTTCCTACTCCTTTCCTTTTGCTTGCTGCACGCCTCTTATCCTGGACAACTTAAAACTGTCTAACAAGCAATCTCTAGTTCAGATAGAATATTTATATACAAGATGACTATATTTAAAGAAGTAATAACTTTCACGTTGAGATAAGGATGTTCAAATAAAATGTGATGTATGTATGTCGAACATAGATAATAATACATTAATAAAAATTCTTTGCTCGGGGTTTCAGGACAAGGTCGCGTTAATCAGTTAGGCGGGGTCTTTATAAATGGCCGTCCACTACCAAATCACATCAGACTGAAAATTGTCGAGATGGCGGCGGCCGGTGTAAGACCGTGTGTAATATCAAGACAATTAAGAGTCTCTCACGGTTGCGTGTCGAAGATTCTTAATCGATATCAGGAAACCGGATCGATCAGACCAGGTGTGATCGGTGGAAGCAAGCCGCGAGTTGCCACTCCTGAAGTCGAGAGCAGAATCGAAGATCTTAAAAGACAAAATCCAAATCTTCTCAGCTGGGAGATCAAGGAAAGACTAATAAAGGTCCGTTGACATTGTCATTATAATATTTTTCCTTGATACCTATCTCTTTGATTATTATTAATTATTATCAGCTAGTATATTAACTGGTCCAACGTGGTTCTGCCAGCAGGATGGCGTTTGCGATAAGGCATCAGCGCCATCGGTCTCCAGTATCACCAGGTTACTTCGTGGTCCACCGAATAAAATTCGTCGCGTTGACGATCTCGGAACGAATCATTCGATCAACGGGATCCTTGGTAAGTTAATTTCTATTTGATAAACGTATAATACATATAATTAAGTATATTTATAAGAACCTTACGAATTCGATTATCGATTAATAAATGGAAATTTATTTACGTCAATTAGCGAAGCTCGTTGAAACGTCCAGTTGATTATCCGTGTAACTGTTACATCGAGTATTAAGTATATAACAAATCATTTCGATGGGACGCAACCCAACCGATGATACATCCATCTCATTGTCAGAATTATTCAACGACCGTATGTATGTATGTATGTACATACTTTAACTGCAGCCTTTCGAAACATATCATACGACGTCGTAAAATGCTACGTCCGAGTAACATTCTCTCTTCCGAGGAGAGAAAAAGAGAGTCTCGAGCTCCTGTCGGTCGTGAATTCCACGAAATCTGTTCGCTACTTTGATGTAATATTGAATAATATTTAATTTAATTAACTAATTAATGTTTATTTAAGCTGACGTTAATTATAGGATAACTTTGAATTAGTTATTTCATTATTGATTGGATCAATAAATGAAGTTTTCATCGGTTTTAAATTAATATTTAAAAATTAATCAAAACGATCATTGAAATATTAAGTAGGTTCGTCAAAATATGTTTGAATATAAAACAAATTTATTTAAATTCAGTATGAGTACATCATAAGTTATTGAAACGTTTAATTTGCAGACATGCTTCAAAGGATTAAATCGTTTTATACGTAGATATACTGTCAATCATAAAAGAATTAAATCTTGAATACCTTGAATATTATCGAATCGTTTTACGAATACAAAGCAGAATTATTGACGAATTACTTCATAGATTCATTTTCGTCTCAATTATCGTTTTTAAATGGTAATAAAAAGGATACATATAAGCAAATTTTAATTTCAAGACGATGAAAAGTAAAATTATTAATAATTAATCCAACTAATTATTATAAAATTAATTTAATCGTGTCGCAAAATTATCATAATTTTAAATAAAAATTTCATCCTCTAATGCGACTTGTATAATAAATTATTGCAATTGAAATCGTTAATCGTTGATTGAATTAAATATTGTCAAAGACTGTTTTAACATCACGTTAAAATCATGTAGGGGCTGGTCGTAAATGAAATACTCTGGGTTAATCGAGCGATAAGCCATAATTACAGTGAAGCCTTCGCGTTAAGTTAATTGAGTTAAGGCGACGTCGACGATAACCCGCAGTTGGATTCTCGCTATCAAGAATTTCGTCTCTTGTATTAATATTTCTTTCGGTGTAATATATAAGATCGACTGAAAATTATTATTTGCTACTTTTTTTTCTATATTAGGATATTTCAATAGAGACAACGTATATGAAAATGATAATTAATACATTTATTCGAAAATATAAGTAAATACTTAGTTCGATTAGGTGATACGATTATCGGAGAAGGAGAATACTGGGGAAGAAAAGAAGTGATTTCATGGCGATCTTTTAAAAATATTCAGAGAGCACAAGAAGAAAGAGAAGAGGATTAGCAGAAATATAGGTTTGGTCGGTAGAGAATACAAAAAGGGGATTCCTTCCTTTTTTTTTCGTTTCTTTATTTATCACCGACGGTAGAGCTCGCGAAGAAATATTAGGCGTCCCGTGGCGCGTAGATGTGTCGAGTTTATTACCTTGTCGGAGAGATTTAGTTTTGATTAGACGTATACTACAAGATTGCAACAGAGAGAAAGAGAGACTTCCAGCACTCTTAATTTTCAGCTTCGATTAACACCACCATCTTCGTAAACTCCGTTTTATCATTTTTACGGCGTCTCGCTTCGTCGCTTCTTTCCTCCTACAAAATTCGTACATATACATGTTGCACGTATATAATGCATGCCTGTAGACGATGACGAAGTCAAGCATGCCTGTACCAATGTACCTCTTGAAATTCGAAGTCAACGGAGAAGAGACCGTCGTCGTCTTCCAAGCTAAGAAAGCGAAGACCTAAAGCGAAGAATGGCGAAGCACGAGTCTACCCTGTCCGAAAAGGAACAATGAGATCCATCTTCTCTCTCTCTCTCTCTCTCTCTCTCTCTCTTTCTCTCTCTCTCTCTCTGTTTCTTTTTTCTTTCTTTTTTTTTCTTTTTTTTACACTTATTCCGAAGGTTCTCCAAGGGAGTTCTTTATTTGTTAACAACGAGCGATGGTTTAAAGGCGAGGTTTTTCGTCCTAACGAACGTGGACCGAAGAAAAGAATATATTTTAAGTACCCCTCGAATTAATATCTCCTGTCATCTTCTGTAAGAAAAATAAATGGGAGAAAAAGATCTTTGAAGTATTTTTCATCGGTGATAAAAACTTCGAAGTAAAACACAAACGTTCATTGCGAAACCTAGCGGAATGGGAAGAACGATAAAAGAGATCGACGGCAGAAGGATGAGATGATAAAAGAAGATTGGATGGTGTTCCTCGCGCGAAATAAGAGGAAGAAAAGAGAGAGAAAGGAAGAGAGAGAGAGAGAGAGAGAGAGAGAGAGAGAGAGAGAGAGAGAGAGAGAGAGAAAAGAAACGCGGTATACTCTCGCGGCACACGGCGTGTGGTCTTCGGCTCGTAGCCTGCCTCTAATCTTACAAACCGCCAACAACAGCTCGGCCTGCCAGTTTGTTCGAGGAATAGCAGCGCCCTCTATTGATTTAGATGTTCTTACTGCGGGGCAAACTTGCGGTCTTCTCATGATTGAGACGTACTACTCTCTTGCGGCTCGAGCGATGATGCCGTCCGTTTAAACTTTCTTCTATATATATCTTTGCTTTATTTCTCTCTCTCTCTCTCTCTCTCTCTCTCTCTCCCTCTCTTGTTTTTGATTCCTCGTTTACTCGTTTGCTTTAATTAGAAGAAATATCTTTTCTATAACGGCGATGGAATTCCCAAGATGATTTTAAAGAATCTTCATTGATGAACACGCTGATAGATCTCGATAAATCGTGACTTCCATCCACACGAGGATTTATGGCAAAGTTCGTGATATATAATTTTTTTAAAGGCACCGCTTATTTCTATTGGTGCTCGAATTTGTACAAAATTTTAACTCGAATTTGAGATATTATTCGACAAGAAGTACAATGTATATCTGCTTTTGTTCATCGAAATTATTTGGAAAAACGAAGTTAGTTTTCTCATTGATTGGTGAAATAAAATCGGAACGTACTACGAGTCTCCTTCATTTAGCTCGGGTGGGACGGGACATGTCAAAGAACTTAATTTCTTCACGGCGGACCCTAATTTCTCCGGTGTTTTAGTTTAGTATAGGTTTGGCTGCCACGGCTGTAATCAGGCGGGTCTTAATAGTGGGTTGCTCAGTCCGGCGTGTGAACTGTGGGCGGGTACGACTCGCTTCCTATCTTCGATATCTGACGTGCAGCACGTGCTGAACTGAAAGCTTTCTCTCTTTTTCTCTGATCTCTCTCTCTCTCTCTCTCTCTCTCTCTCTCTCTTTCTTCCTTCCTTTCTTTCTTTCTACCTTCCTCTCTCTCTTTCTCTCTTTCTCTATCTCTCTCTTTTTCTCTCTCACTCACTGTTATGCCGTTCGTGACACATATCAATAATACTCGGAAAGTTTGACAGGATCTAGTTCTGACAGAATCAAGTCGATTTTAATCAGTATGGATGTTATTTTTGTCGTTACTTCAGGTGGAAGCGATGGTGGGGACGATTCTGAGACGGAAAGCGAGCCTGGCATAGCTCTAAAGAGAAAGCAACGTCGTAGTAGGACTACCTTCACGGGAGAACAATTGGAACAATTGGAAGCAGTATTCATTCGAACTCAATATCCAGACGTTTATACAAGAGAGGAGTTGGCTCAGAAGTAAGTGAAGCTCTAGAAACGGATTTAAACGTGGAGAGGGAAAAAAAAAGGATCTCTCAACAATTCGAACTATCCGGCTTTGTTTCAGAACGAAGCTAACGGAGGCTCGCGTTCAGGTGTGGTTTAGTAACAGACGAGCGAGACTGAGGAAACAGATGAACAGTCAGCAAGCGAACGCGTTCAACACGATGAGTTTACAATCGTTTCAGAGTCAACACTATGGTAGCGCAGCGGAGAGTTATCAGAGTTACGGGCAAGCAAGCGTTGCTGCGGCGGCAGCGACAACGGCTGCTTATCCTCAACACTACAACTACGGGGAAAACTATTACGCTCAGCAGCAATGGTCCAGAGCGACGGCCGAGAACTACGGGTAAGTCGATCTTGAAAAACATCGATGTTCCTTTCCGTTCAAGTAAGAGAAAGTAAATTCCATGTTGGGAGGGCTTTCGATGGAGTAAGACCTCCCACGAGACTTCGTGTGAGATAGAAAAAGAGAGTTCCGTGTAATATCCGAACACCGCTAACGTTTAAAACGGTTTGAACCAGGTGATGCCGTCGAGAGAAAGCTGAGCAAAGGTTCGAGCCGCGTACTCTTCAACAATTAATTCAGCCATTGTGCCGTAATAACAGGTTGCCGGGGTGATCGCGTTGCTACAGTGTGCCATGTAACCTTGTGTTGTCCTCGCACACGTTCGAACCTACATCCTCGCGGACTCGTCTTTTCTACTCGTCCATGTTCGTGGCTCTTCTTCCCTCTTCTTCCCTTTTCCTCCCTCTCCACCGTCTACCGACACCGTTTTCTGTGTGGTCCTCAATTATGTTGCTTCGGCCTCCGTAATGAAACGCTACCGGCTAATAATCCTCCGGCCGCGGTCGATCTTCAGCCCCCTCAACGCGGGACGCATATTCTTTCGCGATCGATCTCTCTCTAACCGTCGCTACGAACGGATCTGTCACGTTTCTCGTTCTCTCGTTCTCTCTCTCTCTCTCTCTCTCTCTCTATCTATCTATCTATCTATCTATCTATCTCTCGAATTCAACCACGTGCATACATCGCCGTCATTAATAACTCAACGTGTCCCAAATAAGAATATAATTATGATCCGACTCATTTCCAGATCGACCTTTCTCGCTTTTCTTTTTAATTTTACTGCCAAGTCATTAACGCGGCATAGAGAAAGGGATGATTTGTAGTCGTTAGAGAGATCTACTCTCGATATTTAGAATTGGCTCAGCTGAGGGTAGAGAGGAAAGGGGACACAGTCGATAAATCGGTCGAGGCTTCCGCCACGATCTTCGCGTTTCTTTTCAAACTGCCTCCCAAGGAGTGTGAAAGAAAGAAAGAGAGAGAAGGAGAAAGAAGAAAAAAGAGCAGGGTCGTGCATCGGCACGATTTAGAGTCCTTAACGGTTCAAAAGGTACCGCGCTCGAAAGCGCGGGAGTCAAAACGTTCGGCACGCCCCGAAGAAACACACAGAACTCGTACGCCCACGCGCGTCTTTTATTGCTTTTGTAAACACCAAACGAACGACGCTTTGTTAACGAGATGCCAGATTGTGCTTGACTTTAAGATAATCTCCAAGATTAGTTGTCTAATCGTCGACGTTTTTCTCAATTTTATAGAAATTTTACAGTAGCATAAATCGAAAATAAAAGAAGATAAATATTTATATCGTTTAGAATATAAATTGTATTAACGTAGAAATATAAAATTAAATATATTTCGTATAATGATATCGCTTCTCATGTATACTTGGAATTCTTGTATTTTATTAATTTTTCTTTTTAATTAATTAGTAACAACAGGAATATGTAATGGTAAACAATTAAATATTCTTGGAGGAAATTAGAATAATTGTATTATACATAATTTTGATTCGCCTAAAAATACTCAATTCGACGAAATCAACACGTACCATTGTTTTTGACAAAAGATGGTAGCTTTTTTATATAAATCAACGAAATATTAATAATAATATAATTATTATAATATTAATATAACTATTGTTATTATTATTATTATTATTATTATTGTCGCAAAAAAAGAAGATATTTGATCGCTTTCATGACGAATAATCAGCAAGCATATTTAACTTGAATTAAGATTCAACAGAGTAATCGATCTCCTCTCGATCTCCTTTAGAAATCGTTGACGTACTTTGTTGCAGGATATTCAACGCCTCTCACTATGGTAGCAGCAATCTAAATTTGAGTAGCCTCGGTGGTAACGTCAGTCCAACAGCCTCAAATATGAGTGCTTGCATGGTACAGAGTGCGAGTTCTACGGTGCCAGCAAGCACTGGAGTTGCTCATCATCATGTTGCACCTCACAGTCCTGGCGAAGCCAAAAGCGGTTATCCATATTTGGGTGGAATTGACTCACAAGTTTGCGGAAGAGTACACGGCCCAGATTTCGTCTTGTCGACTGGCAGGTCGAATGACTTCAATGTTCCAGTCTCGCAGGCTCGAAGTACCTTAAACGGTTACACGAACGAACCACTTGATCAGAGTCAGCTTGCTTTTCTCAGCCGAATTGGAAGCAACGTTGAAAAGCGATAAAATATGTTTTTGGAATAAGTGTGTCTTTAATATAAACTCTGTGCTTTAAATAAAATGATCTTCGATAAAATCGAAAGGACATAATAATAACGGGAAAATTTCGAAATTGCTGTACATATGTGTAATTATATGTAAACGTAAAACATTCGTACTTAATAGATATCTACATACGTGTATTTGTGTACAACGTGTTGCCAGTGCAAATGATTAACGAATTTGTCGAACAATTTTAAATAGACATACAAATTCGACTTGTCGCTTGAATGTTTTATTATTTGTCGTGGACGACGAGGAGACGTGCCTTGTTAACTTCTTGCCTTAATGATCGCCTTAAATTAATATCGTAAGTAATTTTTTTATTAATATTGCTAATCTATTTATAAAGCGTTAAGAAATTAATATCAATCGTAGGCGTTATTTAATGAACGATATTAAATCGGCAATAATGTTAAACTTGATACTAAAGAGATCACTATCGTTACTATTTACTTGATGAATATTCTCAACGATTTATTTAATTGAACGTTATATATATATACAAATATATTATAAATATATTATACACACACACAGATGCATACATATATACATAATTATTGTACATAAAGGAGATTTTACATAATTCACATAAGAATATTTTCAATCGGTAGCTATAGCTATGCTGTAAAAATCGACGTTATGGAATAAACAAAGCTTACAGTCTGCAATCGACGATCTAATCGAATGCATCCTAATTTTTATTCACATTTGTGGACAAATTTTATGATTAGTCTAACATTTTATACGGTAAGTAAGTACTTACATTCGCCCATTTAATATTTTTTAAAACGTTATAAAATAAATATTGATTATATTAATGATCAACATTGAGCCTACCGTTCTTGAAAATTGACCGGATTCGAAAAAGAAGAAAAGAAAAGAAAATGAAACGCAAAAAGTGAAAAGTCAGAAGGAGAGCCGACAATCGGGTGTACAGTGACAACGAGCAATCAGCCTGCCGTATATCTACGAGTCCTGTCGCCACGCATTTGTGGCCCATTGTGTTCGCCAAGTAGGTGGTCGGACCTCTTCGCTTTTCTCTATCATGACATAAATATATCGTCGCGTAGGAAAGATACGGTTGCGTTTTTCGGCCCAATCTTACCGACTTTTTCCCGATGTTGTCCTCGATCCAATATAATATCAAACATCATAATAATATATTATAGTAAAATATATGAAAATGCGATCATGTGATTGATAAAAAAAAAAAAAACGAAAAAGAAGAAGAAAATTATTCAAGAAGAAAATATTATCGTCACGATCAATTCCAATCGGCTTTAATGTAACAATGTTTTGTCGTACGGCCCCTTGACCTACCGCATGAAATAGGAGGGTAAGAAAATTCTAGAGCAACAGATTGGAGGATAGTCCGTCGCATAGGATTGGCGATAGGGGCTGAAAGAAAGGGACTGAGCTCAAAGAAGCCGCTTCGAATGGCAACCCTAAACTGTAAGCTATGGGAGATAGGAAATGGGCGGGGAATCTTTGAGTTGGTTGGAAACTATATGTGAGGTCCGAAAAATTTACAATACCGTGGGATATAGAAGTTCTACTGGTATTCGTATTCGCTGATTGTTTTCAATTTATCAGATCTAGTCCTTCTTGGTAAAACTAATGAAATTTTCGTTAATTTGATCGTTGATAATTTCTTTAAAAATTGGAAAAAATTCAAGTTTAATTTAGACAATAATTTTTATTTAAAATCGTAAATACAATGAACGAACACATACATAAAAATTATAATTTCTTGGTCGATATCGAAAGATAATGTTGTATCTCATGATTTTTTTGAAAAAAAAATAAAACAACGTGGACCGTTCGTACAATACGAACATTCCCGACAGATGTATCGCTTACGAGTAACTTTAACGAGCGTAACGACCTATGAAACTTTGAGTTTGCACCCCGTGGATAGGAGGGGAAGTAGGTATATACCATGAGAATATATCACAAATTTAACATCCCGTTCGAGTCAAACTTAAAAAATATATATATATATATATATATATATATACACACGCACACACGAATGACGTAGGAAAGTATATCAAGTTCGTAAATTTGTCGAGTGTCACGATAAAATATGAAGAATAATATTTAAAAAAAAGAAAAAGAAAAAAAGAAGAAGATATAAAAAAAAATAAAAAACAAGAAAAAACACGAGATCTTTTTTTTTATCAAATCAACCGCCATTTTCCCTATAGGACATAGGACGCCGAGCAAACGGGGCACAAATCATCGTCGACTTAACTCGGCGGAAGGGGAGAGAAGAGGGGTGCAAAATAGGGAGAAGAAATGAAATGGGCAGAGCGAAAAACACACAAAACCAGTTCGGTCGTAGCTAGTAATGGCTGCTTGCACGTCTTCTCCCAGCCTTAATGGCAAACACCGTGGACCCCCCATACAGATGTACTTGTACACACATATGAGAAGGTCTTATGCCAGGCAGCCAATGGGACACGGCGGTACATTTCGAACAATGGTGCGACCGATTAGATTAATCAAACTTAACCGAGCCAATGAAAAGCGTGCAAATCAGGCGGCGTAGGGTAGCTTCGTTTGTTCGTTTCGTTGTAGAAACTCCGTGGTACGTAGGTTAGACTGATATGGGAATATCATGCGGTGCCATGGACTTTCCTAGTGTTACTAATTTAACGATGTTTAACGACGACTAAGCTAGCTTCCTACGGGACACGATTATCCCGCAGTCGAGCTCTTCCGACGATCGGATCTTACTTGGAGCACGATGAAACAAACTTTTAATGAAGCTATCAAGGTACACAGGAAGTAAGTACTTGCTTCCACGATCTATCTTCTTGCTCTTCTAATTTCTTCTTAAGTTACATATAACTCTTACGATGTTTTTATATAAAAGAATACATAAATACTTTTTACGAAATTTACTGATTGCCTAATCGTCTTTGAAATATGGTCGGTAAAAATAATGTTCTGATAAATTTACAAGAGACAAGTAACTTGCACAGAAATTATCATAACTTTCACGTATCTGCACGTGTCAAATTACTTAGTTCCATCGAATGAACTTTTCTCGATCTATTACAAAGAACAGCCAAAAGATCTGCCGTTTTTTATACATCTTTTAGTAAGCGATCTTTGTTAGGCCGCACGTCGATGAGAACAACGAGGAAACAAAAGAACCTTTCGAGACGATCGATAAAGGAAGAGGGATTTTCGGGTACGCTATTGCATCCTGTAACCAGGAGCTTGATGAATGAACCCAAGCTAGCGCTTTGGGTACGCGTCGGCTTGGTTGGCATTGCCCGCACGGCAGCTGGCTATGCTGCGCTGATTGGACGCGCATCACGCCGCGTTTGTCGATCTTTTGCAAAGCGATCCGCGCATATACATTCGGGGTACCCCTAACCAGCTCCCCCGTAAAACTTCCGACGTTCCATCGTCAGTTCCTTTCAAAAGGGCAACGTTGCAAACAACAACGAAACTTTCTAATGTTCGTCGATCCAAGTTTCCTATCGTTTCTCTGACTTTTATCTTTTTTTCTTCATAATTTTATGATTATATAAAAAGGAAAATAAATGGAAATAATCAGATAGATTTATTTATTTATATTTTTTATACTCCTTATTGAATTCGTTTGTTAATAATTATCCATCGGTGGAATAATATTATGCAGAACGTTAGATCTAATTTCTTCTGGAAAAATTTTATATCCGACATGACATTACAAAAGTTTATTGTACAACGGATTAAATATCAATCAGTACCAATGTGCTGCTTGTGGCGTTTATATTAAGAGATAAAAAGGCAATACCGACTTAATAATCGACGTGGCTAATCTAATTTCACGTTGAGATTCGATCGGCTGGCGCATAATTGGCCTAATCAAATTCTCCACCGATGCTAGCCACACGAAAAGCGTAAAAGCATCGCCGTCGAGTGCCGTAAGTAGGCATGTCATCACGCGTTATGAGCTTCGTTCTACCCAAAAGACTTCAAGGGGTCTCCCTTCCTAGTTCAAAGGCACACTACATTCCGATTCGCTGTATCTTCGCGTTACTTTTCATCCTCTTTCTCTCTCTCTCTCTCTCTCTCTCTCTCTCTCTCTCTCTCTCTCTCTTTCTCTTTCTCTTTCTCTTTCTGTCCCTAAAAGTTGAACGCGATCTTGACGATACCAAAATAATCGCGATTAAATACGGTCGTTTCTCTTTCAATGTTGTGATAGGTCAATGAATACTTGAAAGAAAACATGAGATGTAAGTAATATAATTTTACAATCTCTTGACTACGAAATAAAGAAAAAACAAATATTTTTCAATAGAACAAAGTAAAATATGTACTCTTTTTTCTTTCAAATATCTCGGATAAAATAATTCAGAATGCTTAACATGATACGGACTTTATGTAATTTAGAAATATTTAAATAGCCATATAATATATGCCGTTGATAAAAATAAAAATATAAATTTGCAATATATTCTCCAATCATCGTACGCCTGGACCGAGGAAAGTTATATCTGAGCAAGCCATTTGATTCCGTGAAACTTAATTAAGTCAGAATAATAATAGTCGAACGAACGTGCCTATACTAATGGTAGTTCTTGGTTCTCATTATAGAACAATATCCGTTAACACTTTAACGATCGTTTATTGCCTCTTGTCGGATACCACGAATACGACGTTTTATTGATTCTACGTTGCGATAACGTTTGCCATTATTTCAATGTTATTGCTGAAAGGAGATAAAAGAAAAACGTCTAAAACGATTCTTTAAATTCCAGAATTTGAACTTAGACATTTATCTTATCTTATTTCGTTTTTATTGTTCGCGTGAATCGATGAGTCAAGGGGTCACTAAGAGTTTTCAAAACTTCGAAGATAATCGGGATGATCCACGCTCTTCGCGAGCTAAGAAACAATGCCGTTGGCGTTTCATGAAATCCTTTTCAAAAAATATTATGGGTCAATGGAAAAAGAGATATAGAGAGATAAAAGAGAGAGAGAGAGAGAGAGAGAGAGAAAGAGAGAAAGTTGAAAGGTAAAGATATAAGGGTAAAGGTATAGGAAAGAGAACTCGATTCTACCTTTCTCAACAGTAAAAGATGATCGGCAGGTTCGCGAGAATGTGAAAACATCAAGTAGGCGGGACAGAGCTTAAGCATTATGAAACGACGAGTTTCGAGCCCGGATTACAACCCTTTTTATACTGGAAAAAGACTTTCTAACGTTGCTTACGAACGATAGACGAAGAAATGCGAGCTTTCTCGTCGGGTGGTCGACGTAGATCAACTTCGATACTTGTCAACATTTTCGGACATTGTGGTGACAGCACGGTGAGATGAAGCGATAATAATTTTTTTAGAGATACTTTGAAAAGAATAAGACAGAATACGGCAAATATGACGTCTCTTTTGTGACCCTGTATGAAGATTTTATTATTGTATTATATTAATTTCAACAGTTAACATTAATAAGCGACAAGGAGATCGAGAAAATTAAAATGGAAAGATACAAATTAATGAGAAAACGGAAAAAGAATTTTCATTTTAGCGTAGAGTTGTCACCTTTCGTGTTTTAGAACCGTTAACGTTGACATTAAGATCATGTAGGTTCTAACGAAAGCGTCTCAGTTCTTAGAGTTTCTCTCTCTCTCTCTCTCTCTCTCTCTCTCTCTCTCTTCCTGGTTCGGTTAAATATCCTAGTCAAAAGATTTCGTAGACCACGCAGCATCATCCCTCTTTTTCTCTCTCTCTTTCTCTTTCCCTCTCTCTCCTTTGACTTCAGGGTGGCGCACGTAGAATCGAAGCGTAGAAATATGATTTAAGCGTGCAGTAGTCGGCACCCGAAAAAGCAACTTTTGGGACAGAGCGAATCGGAAACACTTTTCAACCCCTAACGAATCTCGTCGAAAGCAACCACCCAGCTCGGGGTCCATGGTCCGTATACTCACACTAACGCACACTAACGCATTCACTTACTCGAACACATGAAAACAAGAACGTTTTAGAGTTTCTTTTTAATATTGAAAGAGTCCGTATACGTATATATGAGTATGTATATGTATATGTGAGAGTGAGTGAGAGAGACAGAGTAAGAGAGAGAGAGAGAGAGAGAGAGAGAGAGAGAGAGAGAAAGAAAGACGGAAAACATCGACGGTGGCCTCTTTTTCCGATATAAGTAGGTAGAACCAAAGGGACTCGGTGTGTG
This sequence comes from Dolichovespula saxonica, assembly GCA_911387935.1. NCBI lineage: Eukaryota > Metazoa > Arthropoda > Insecta > Hymenoptera > Vespidae > Dolichovespula > Dolichovespula saxonica. Next base: position 2,088,226 of record OU427000.1, on the reverse strand, counting down.
TAACATCCCGCGTTTGTCCTTTTAGTTAAGCTGGTTAAGATGGTCGGTATGGATTAGTCTCGTTTGGTTATGACGATGATATAGATATGGACATGATGAATTTGGCATTTCTCGTTAATTCCATGCAGAAGACGTTCATTCGCATAAACGTGTAGTAGACATCATGTATATGTAATGTTCACTAATTACTTTGAGAAAAATGTTACGTCCGAATACGATTTGTAATGCAATTTTTCTTTCCTCGAAAAATTCACAAGAGGTTATAATTTTGAGAATGCTTATGTATTTCTCTCTCTCTCTCTCTCTCTCTCTCTCTCTCTCTCTCTCTCTCTCTTTCTCTCTCTCTTTATATCTCTACCTGTTATCCAAAAAGCGGATTTCTTTTTCTCAACGAGGTTACTTTCGTCGCGGATTAGATGGTAAATAAACAAAGATTTAAAAAGTCAGAATGCACGACGGGTAACGGGGCTAGCGGAGTTAGTGTCAGGTTCGCTGCTTATCCAGCGGCTAAGTCGTACCTAAATCTTTCAAGAGGGAGAACGCAAGAAGGACGCATTATCTTACTGGGGGGTCCAGTTCGTTTGACGACCATCAAGGACCCCAACGATCTCTCTTCTCCTTTTTCATTTTCTTCATCTTTTTCTTTTTCTTTATCTTTTTTTTTTCTTCTTCGTTCCCTTCCTTTTTTCCTTTGCCATTCTTATTGTGACCCATAAGCACAGTTCTGCTCCGACTTATAATTTCAAAACGTTTGTTAGATTTAACTCTGACATTATCTTCCCTTTTATACATTAAATCCGTAGATCGTGTCCTTCTTCTCGTGTCCACCTAACATAAGGAAAACTTCGTTCTTCATTAAACAGAAATATTTAGACATCCTCGGGAAAGTTATTTTAGGATTCTCAGATCGTATGACAGTTCAGGTCATTCTCGAGTGTTATGCCAAAAGTATTACAAGTTTTCCTTTCACCTGTTAAACAAGTTTATCCTAAATCTATAAGAGTATTTTCAAATTTTCCTAAAAATCGATATATTTATTTGATATTGTTAGAAAAAATGTATTGTCGATGTAAAAGAAATATTAATCGCATTTTTAAATGAAGATCGCAAAATAATGTAATATCATGCCGGTTTTATCTTCGTGACATTTAAGAAATTTTTCGTTCAAAGGATCACTCGAGAATGTCCTCGAGAAGAAAATCTTTACATCATCATCATCATATTATTATTATTATTATTATTATTATTACTACTACTATTTTCATTATTACTCGACTCTCTCGATCATCGTTCGACAGATCAAGAGAGAGGATCGAGAACTCCCCAAAGAGGTACCGACGGGTAGCAAGTCGGGTTCGGATGTTTCCTGCATTGGAGAAATTTCTCCGCTCTTCTATAGATTAGTAACGGGTAGGCTAGCACTGTTCGTCGAGCGTGAGTTTGCCAGCTGCAGACCAGTAGCGAGCGAGAAATCATCGACAGGGATAGCTAGAGAAATTCACCGGCGTTCTAACGAAGAAGTGCGAGAATGGTTTCTCTAGCGGGACATTTCTGGGCTCTACCAGGCCGAGGAGGATACGGCGAATAATCGGTAAATGGGAGGACGTCGCGAGCGAGCGACACCGGGCCGAATCCAATCCGCGTTCACGAAGGAAGCGAACTGTGACGAAATCTAAGACTTCAGGAACCAGGGATACGGGGCTAGCTGAGCTAGAGAATCCCATAGATCGTTTTCTATTTTTTCGTCACTTGGCTCGTGTACATAAAGGATCGAAGGATCCATGGTTTTTATGTTTTCTTTTTTCAAGATGACTGATGGAAGAGAAGAGAAAATAAAAAAAAAAAAAAAGAAGAAAGTAAAAGTATAGGCAAAGGAAGAGAAGAAAAAAGGTACGCGTAAGCGGATACTGTTGTTGATCTTACTGATTAAGGAAAAAGAAATCATAAAGCAAAAAGTTAGATTTAAATAAAGCGAGAAACGATCGATTCGATTGACCGTCGATCGTAATGGCTATCGAATATCGGGCGAGACGCATAACGACGATAGTAGTGGAAGAACAAAGGCGCCGCCACGTTAGCGGGAGGTTTACTCACTGGTAAAGGCTAGACGTAAAATCGTAAGACGTATTACGCGGGCCGCGACTCCTACGACCACCACCAACATGATCATCATCACCGACAACACCAATACTCGGATTATTCGCAGGACGATGCATATCCACACGTGTAACTCGCGAAAGAACGGACAATGGGCGAGAGTCCTACTACTCCCTCTTTACTGGCGTGAGAAGGAGAAGCGTGAGAGACGGAAAGAGAAACCTAGGGAATGTAGATGGAGGGAGAAAGAGAAAGAGGAAGAGAAAGAGAGAGAAAGAGAGAGAGAGAGAGAGAGAGAGAGAGAGAGATAGAGAGAGAGAAAGGGTGCGCAGATGGGAGCTCGAGTTGCTGCCACAGGAAACGTTTCTCCCGCGAGCGTACGAACATTAATCCTCGAACGTTTATTGCAACGTTTAGCCTGCATTCCCTGTGCAGCCTCTCGCCAGATCTTTCGATTCCACTCGGGTATAATTAAACGAAAAGATCGGTATTTATCTTCGACTCGCAATACACAAATACTGTTTTGAATGACTGAAATCCAAGTATACCTAACTAGTGTTTTCCATAACCGGAATTCTCCGTTCCGGCGATCTATTATTATATACATCGAATAACATACATATGTAGATATATATCAACACAAATTTGATAGATCTCCCTTTTTCTCCTCTCTCTCTCTCTCTCTCTCTCTCTCTCTCTCTCTTTCTCTCTAACTCTATCTCCATCCCTCTCTATTACTCTATACAAGATAGATGGTAGATATAGAAAATTCTTTATAATAAAAATTACATATACTATGATAGATACTCGATTAACATCTTTTTGGACATGTTCATCGCAGGTTAGGTCTAAGGGTCTTATGAAAGACTATGAAAGACGAAAAGAGTAAAAAAACCTTTTCTCATCCCTTAACACCTTCCACCTTCGAGACATTAAAGTCACGAAACGAACGCGGAACGGCTAAACGGACGAAAGCTCATATTGTTCCTTCGGAGGTGAACGCGTTTGCCGATGTCTGCCTCGCGTCCGTTCTCCACAGGATCCTTCCTCTTCTTCGCACGTAAGAGAAGAGTGGTCCCGAGAAAGGTGAAGAAAAGAGAAGAGAAGAGAAGTTCGTATGTTCGTTCGTTCCTCCGTTCTTTCGTTCGTTCGTTCGTTCGTTCGTTCGTTCGTTCGTTCGGTGTGCCCGAGGGCTCGCAATTTTTCAGAGGGATTTATTAGAGCATCATTCTAAGGCTTTACGACCCACCTGGCCGCGGCCGGTTGTCTCCTTCCATCTCGACCACTTCCAGCCTCGTTTCGTCTCCCTCGACACTCTCGTTCCGTTCTTCTTAGCGCGAGTAGCGAGAGAGACGAAGGAAGAGAAGGCGTGGAGACGCGGGTTGAGAGAAGAGAACAAATGTGTGTGAGTATATGTATATGAAAAAGGGGGAGAGAGAGAGAGAGAGAGAGAGAGAGAGAGAGAGAGAAGAGAAAGAGGTATATAGAAAGGATAAAAGCGTGGGAGAGAGAAGAACACAAACTCCGTTTGTCGTGGAACGAAAAGAAAGAGAGAGAGAGAGAGAGAGAGAGAGAGAGAGAGAGAGAAGGCAACTCGGTTAATTATTTTATTCTCACGCCAGGCCGTCAGACTGCGCGTGCCTTTCATTAGACTTCCTCCACCCAACGAGTGCCTTAGGGCCACCGACCGTTTAGTAGATTTTCTTCGATACAAGATAACTCCAAAACAAAATGGATAGATTATTCATACGATTCAAATATCGTATAGAATCGTTTCGTACCAATTATTTCATATGATATTTTATCATAATTGACGAATCTTGTTTAGTACGTTTTAGCTTTCATTTAGTAACCTATCAAAATAATAATACAGGATTAACTCGTTAACTCAGTATTAATTAAAAATTGTTGGAAAAATCGAAAATAACGGAGAAACCGTTTTCCAGAGAAAAACCATAAATAAGGGGAAATGTTTCGAGTATTTTCTGATCCGATTAGTACGAAGAAAGAATCGTTCGCCACGTCATATCCAAATTTCAGAACGGTTTGCTCGTAGTCGTCGTAGTCGTAGTCGTCGTCGTCGTCGTCGTCGTCGTCGAGTTCGCCGCGAGTTATTTAAATAAAGCCCTTTGTCGGCTGGCTCGATCCCATTACCGAAGTTACTTTTATAGCCGCGCGTGTACGCCGATATGGCGAATTACCATTTCCTTTCTCGCTCGGCCCTACCCTCCCTTCCTACCACCCTCCCAACACACACTCAACCCCCGCCCCTTCGCTCTTATACTCCTTTTATATACCCTTTCTCTTCTCTTCCCATTATTTCTTTTTTTTTTTTTTATACCTTCCTCGTTCGCACTCTCTTCGCGTTAAATGGTCTACTCAGATGATATGACAAAACAAAAGGAAGAATTATAATCGAATTCGATGACAACGGTCAAAGTTCGTTTAAATACGTTAATCCGTAGTAAAGAACTATGCGTGTAAAAATATCATTCGATACTTCGCGGTGAATATTAGAAAGCAAGAGAATCCTTCTCACAATCGGGTAGATATGCAAAGTGTCGAAGGTCGTCACATATCTTAAACCACTTGTAAGTTATGGGCAAAGCCAATACCTATCGGTTAGTATAGATTTACGTCCACGAGCGTTTGCTACTGCACGTACGGATTATGTTCCTTGACCTTTTGCACTGGCGCCACATCAGTCGTTTTGCTTGAAAGTAATATAAAACGGTGAAAAAGAGGAAAGGCAAAGGAAAAACAATCATTCTTTTTGTTCTGTGTAATCATAATATACATACATACATACATACATACATACATACATACATACATACATACATACATACATACATACATACATACATACATACATACATACATACATACATACATACATACATACATACATACATACATACATACATACATACATACATACATACATACATACATACATACATACATACATACATACATACATACATACATACATACATACATACATACATACATACATACATACATACATACATACATACATACATACATACATACATACATACATACATACATACATACATACATACATACATACATACATACATACATACATACATACATACATACATACATACATACATACATACATACATACATACATACATACATACATACATACATACATACATACATACATACATACATACATACATACATACATACATACATACATACATACATACATACATACATACATACATACATACATACATACATACATACATACATACATACATACATACATACATACATACATACATACATACATACATACATACATACATACATACATACATACATACATACATACATACATACATACATACATACATACATACATACATACATACATACATACATACATACATACATACATACATACATACATACATACATACATACATACATACATACATACATACATACATACATACATACATACATACATACATACATACATACATACATACATACATACATACATACATACATACATACATACATACATACATACATACATACATACATACATACATACATACATACATACATACATACATACATACATACATACATACATACATACATACATACATACATACATACATACATACATACATACATACATACATACATACATACATACATACATACATACATACATATACATACATACATACATACATACATACATACATACATACATACATACATACATACATACATACATACATACATACATACATACATACATACATACATACATACATACATACATACATACATACATACATACATACATACATACATACATACATACATACATACATACATACATATACATACATACATACATACATACATACATACATACATACATACATACATACATACATACATACATACATACATACATACATACATACATACATACATACATACATACATACATACATACATACATACATACATACATACATACATACATACATACATACATACATACATACATACATACATACATACATACATACATACATACATACATACATACATACATACATACATACATACATACATACATACATACATACATACATACATACATACATACATACATACATACATACATACATACATACATACATACATACATACATACATACATACATACATACATACATACATACATACATACATACATACATACATACATACATACATACATACATACATACATACATACATACATACATACATACATACATACATACATACATACATACATACATACATACATACATACATACATACATACATACATACATACATACATACATACATACATACATATATACATACATAGGTGCTAAGGTATTTTTTCCCTTTTTTTGTTGGTTTTTTGTTCCGAGCGTTATTATTCTCGAGGAAAAACAGAATCCAATTAAATCTTTAACGCTAATTCTACAGAAACGAACATCGGTAATAATAACCAGGAAATAAAATGAGAGAGAGAGAGAGAGAGAGAGAGAGAGAGAGAGAGAGAGAGCATAGAATCTGTCCCATAGGACTTGTCAAGATTCATGAAGGACGTGTCCTTCCAGATGGTCCTAAAGAAAGAGGGAGAGAATCTATCGATCACACGATCGAATGTTACCGGTTACTTCTTCACACATTATGGGTGTTCCCTAGCGAGTCTAACTCCAAGAAGAAGAAGAAGAAGAAGAAAAAGGAGGAGGTGGAAAAGGAGGAGGAGGAGGAGGAAGAAGTGAAGGAGAAAGAAAAAGACTGTAACTTGGACGTGTTCTACGTGTGAGGGCAGTCTCGTGGGCCTTGCGAAGTATGCGCGGCGAAACGTCAAGGCACAGGGGTATGAACATAATTCAGCTCGTTATACTTGGACCGAGTGGAGAAGGCAGGACCAACGGAGTCTCGGAGTCCCTTATGGGCCGTACTCACAACGAAGGTCAGGAGGCCTCTGTTCCAATTTTGTGCCCAATAAGACTAATTCCCTCAAAGGTGCCGCTGAACTGATCCAGCCACCTCCGCTGGCCGAAAACTTATCGGCAAATTTTACGTCGATTATGCGACGCCACGGATCACTATACCGAATGACCGTTTCTATAGTAAAAACTTCACTCTTGGCTACGCGAAAGAGATCTTAGGTACTTTGATGTCGTCTCGACAAGAAGAGCTATAGATCATATAAACTTTTACGTAGTCATGATGTTGACGATCGATATCGAGATGTTTTATGATATCGAAATGTTAATAAATTTCGAGTTGCTTCGTTTCAAAAAAAAAAGCGAAAAGAAAGAAAGAAATGCTCTTTCTTAAACGATTAAGATCGGCTTATCTGTATTGTCCTGGAAAATAAAGGTTAACAATAGAAGAATTACGTTTGTTGACTATCGAAAACCACGTGACAAGGGAGCTTCTTCAAAAAAGACAAACGACGGTGTAATAATTCACAATGACGAGAGAGAAGAGGATTTTACATAATTTCTCTCTCACTCTCTCTCTCTCTCTCTCTCTCTCTTTCTCTTTCGTCTGGGTGGTCGTTGCTTTGCTAACACGTTACGAGTTCCAAAGTTATGCAAAAGACGCATTCATTCGGTCAATAAGCTAATCAGGAAGATATTCGGAGCATTTGGTAGTCTAACGAGGAAGTCACACGGTGCTTTCAGAAAGAGAGAGGAACTGCCCGTTCTAAAACCACGAGCTCTCCAGTTGTTTTTAAAGCGAGCTATTCATCCAAGGCTACCCCTATCTGTGCCGATGACGAAGGTCAAGTTCTCTCTCTCTCTCTCTCCCTCTCTCTCTCCCTCCCTCTCTCTCTCTCTCTCTCTCTCTCTCTCTCCATCCTCTCGAATATCATTGCATCTCATATGTCGCGAAAGATTTCTATCTATCACGACAATAATAAACGTCGAAACGTGGGTTCCCAATCGATATCTAACCTAGCTTTGAACGAAGAATCATGATGATACATACACTCATTCAAAACTTATGGATTATGCATCGTTAAATTTAAGCGATTCCAACGAAGCGGAAAGAACGAGAAGAAGAATATAGAAATAGAAAAAAAAGAAAAATATAGAGGAGGAGAGTGGTAGAGGTATCTCTCGACGGGCACATAGCACGAATTTCTATTAAAAGCGGCAATTAGTCTAAGTCCCGATAAATCTTTATGAGTGATACGCCGACATCAGTCTCGTTGTCAAAGGGGCCCGCGGGGAAGCCCACACCGATTTCCACTACGTATTCTAACTCATAGAAAAAAAAAGAAAAGAAAAAAAAAGAGAGATAGAAAACATTGAGGACTGATGTAAAAGTGAAAGAGATAGAGGAGAGGAGGAACGAGAACGAAAGAAAAAGGAATTTTTTTTCACTCGCTCTCTCGAGCCCTGTCGTTGTTATGTTAAACTAGGTGAGAAACTTGGGATATGCGTGGCTCCATTAGAATTTTTAATGCGCCCGTTTAGTGGGCGCGCTGCCCTCGAATTGGGTACCACGGCAGCGGAGCGCCGCAAGGAACTCCTAAATACTTCGTCCAGCTTCCCTTACTCATCCGCGTCCAACTGGACTTCTCTCTCTCTCTCTCTCTCTCTCTCTCTCTCTCTCTCTCTATTTCTCTCTTTCTCTCTCTTTTTCTCTTTTTCGTTGTTTTTCTTTAGCTCGAACCTAATACGAGCTGCTCGGCTAGTCCTTTTGATCATTACATCGTGCTCACCACACTGTCTACCTCTTTCGTTTCCATTTGCTTCTGCTTCCTCTTCTTTACTTTGAAACCGTTTAACAATAGCTCGAGATAGATATACAAAAGGAAAGTGATAGTATTGATGTAAGAATTTTCATAATAGAAAAAAGAACACAAGAAATGTGATAAGACGAAAAGAAGGAAGAATAAACAAATAATCGACCGAGTTGGAGTTTCATAGAATTGTCGTTAAAATCATTACGTTTGGGATCCTACGTTCCGACCAAGTGCACAAAAAGAAATAGAAATAAACCGTTTCTCGCAAACAATGAGAAAGACCCAATGGTAAGATTCTCGAAAAAGTCAAAAATCATCTAATCAATTTCTTCCGCGTTTAAGCGTGTGCTACCTGATTTGCTACTTGTTCTGACCAGTCTAGAGATCTCCTTCTTATTTGTGTGACCTTGACGAAGAGCACCGATTTTTATAGGTTCCCTTTCTTTCTCTTCTTGGAAAAAAGTTAGAACATCGGAGGAATTAGAAAGAGCTTCGCTTTTTCGTAAACCAAAGGAGACATCTTCGGGTGCAGTTCACGGCGAGTTTACCGTTTTCTAGACAATGCAGCAAAAATATTGAGAGAGTGGCTTTGTCTACACAAGAATTGCGAAAGTATACGGAACTAAGTCGAGTTCGAAAGACTTCTTTCTCGAGGATGACACGGTTCGTTTTTAAAGTCTAATCATCGAATTCCTTCTATTCTCTTTCTCGCTCGCTCTTACTTTCATTTCTTGCAGGTGTCTTTCTATTTTCGAATTTTTCTCGTCAATTATCAAAATTTGATTCCGGTTTGTCACACAAAAGTAAGCGTTGAAGTAACATCATTTCGTTACATTTTTATGTAGATCGATTCACGTAAAATGACTTCTATATCTTTCTTGTCTATAGATATTTCGTCACGGAAAGCTTTAAATCTTTTTACTTACCCCAAGTAATGAAACAGAACCGTCAGTGAAATATTTGCGGATATCTACCGTTGACCCAAAAGTATCGTTTTCCCTGTGGTACTAAAAGCCGTCGAAAAAATTTGTCAGATCTTACGCCGTTAATCCTAGAAACAATCAACGTGCAAACGATATACAAAACGTAATACGTTTTATCGATTTTTCGTAAACTTTCATATACTTACAGCAAATTTTACAATATATTCGACACGAATGAATTTTCAGGATCGACGGGCTAATTTAAAAGTCCTCGAAAGAATCTTGACTTAAACGCACACGGTCCTGAAGACCTCCTGCTGTTTCCACGGGCAGTCAACCAGCTTTTCGCTACCGTACGGAAAGATTTACAAGCGGCATAGGCACGTTTATTTGGGAAGATGAGCGAGTAGTAGGACCTTTGTAAAAATTTATACCAGTCCATCACGCGTTCATTATGATTTTACTTTCAAATACTGACGACTATAAATATTCTCTTATTTTTATTTACACGGTCACTTTCTAGCATAATTCCGAAGGATGATTCACTAAAAGCGCAGATATTCTTTCATTACCAATAGTACCAAAGTTCAAAACGAGAATCCCATTATCAAGATAAAATTGTTATGACTAAACACCATTTGCTTTGCCTGAACAATTGTTTGACACTTCAGAAGATCCTTGAGAAGAATCATGGACATTGATAGCTCTCGATCATACAATAAATCATTTGAGTAACGCTAAAAACTTGCTATATCAAACTCGTACTCTATCTTAACAAATCGCATTTGTAAGATATATTATCTAAGCAATGTATAAGTGAATATCCAACTGAGCATAGCTAGGAAGTTATATCAAACGAATAGGTATAGAAAATTCGCTCGCATAGGATTAAATGAAAATAACTTCGAATTTAGCTCAGTAGACATCAAGAGACTCTCTCGATCTGGCAATGTATTTACACACACATAGACAGGGATAATATAATATATCGAGAAATATGTGGGTAAGAAAGCACGTTCCGTAGGCGGTTCCGTGGGTAGAGCCGCCCATTGTGAAGTTCAGCTTTACCAACCACGTGGCAGGGCGTAGCCAATGAGCGTACCACTCTGGTACCATAAGTCCCAACGAGGCGACGGTCTCGTTTTTCTCTTATGTTGCTCGCACTCTGTTCCCTCGGGTCCAGCATGTTGAGAAGAGTGGGGTGAAGAGGGGTCCAGTACCCCAACTCCGACACGTTATTGCCGCGGTACCCCTCGCAACGAAAGCCACGCGTGCTCGCTTCTATTCCTTTTCTCTTCTTTCTCCCTACGTCATCTGAACATTTTAAGCTCTACTATACCGTCGATTCGACATTAGCAATCGTTAGTTGTCCAAATGATTTAGTTTTAGTTTTCAGTTTCGTAAATCGTTTTTATCATAACTTTCCGTGAACTAATCACGGAATTCCTTTGCCTCGGATCAATAATTCGACGTCATCCCTTGTACTTTCGGTTGTTTTGTTCATACTTCTATCAGTGTCAGTGACTCGTGTATCCTCCTCTGGACGTCACCTTCGGTGGGTTACAAGGAAGATTATACAGGCTTGCATACGAGATGGATGTCACCAGCGGAATGAGACCTATCTTTAGTGGATATCCTTTCCAAGGTTAGCTCGATGTCTATCTATTATCGTTGAGAATTGCGTCTTATTCTTTTTCGATCAATGGCGTTGTTAAGAGTCGAACGAAGATCATCGAAAAAAGTAAAATGCGAAAAGGAAGAAGAAAAAAAGGAGTAGGAGAGGACGGTTCTCGTGGACTTTATTGAATATGCAAAGGCTCTCTGAACGACGATTAAAATAATTGGATGCTTTCGTTGTTTACTCGGACAGCACGCCGGGCAAGCGTTCGTGATGCGTAAACATAGTAATTACCTCGTGCTGTACATCGGAACGCGCTGATGATACAGGTAGCTAATGTCACGTACGGAAGGGTGGCTAATTCGACTAACGATCCGACTTTATACTCGTTAGTCCTGGAAATGGCCGAGCACGCCCTCTCGTGAGCATAACTTCTTCAATTTTACGGCTGTTAACGTGGCTTTTGGTATCCTCCGCGCGAACGTATCCCGGCCTTACCGGCTGTTAGGCGATTTCACGTGTTCGCTCGGCGGATTCCGTAAATAATTTCAAGCTTATCGAGACAACGCGCTCATCTTTTCGTCCTAAGTATAGCTGAGACATCGATCGAATGTTCACAGGGCAAGGCCGAATGAATCAGCTGGGCGGCGTCTTCATCAACGGCCGTCCCCTTCCAAATCACATTCGCTTGAAAATCGTAGAAATGGCGGCTGCTGGGATACGACCCTGCGTGATATCGAGACAGCTTCGTGTTTCCCACGGTTGCGTATCGAAAATACTCAATCGTTATCAAGAGACAGGGTCTATCAGGCCGGGTGTCATTGGTGGCAGCAAGCCGAGAGTTGCCACGCCGGAAGTCGAGGCTAAGATTGAGGAATTGAAGAGGGTCAATCCTGGTATCTTCTCTTGGGAAATCCGTGACACGTTGGTGAAGGTAAAGGATTTGGCTTATCAAAGTCGATCAATGTTTATTTTAACCTATGTATAAATATAAAAGCATATTAACTCGTCAACCCTTCAAGAAAATCTTTTTATGCTTTCCGAAGAAATTAATAAATAGATTGATGAGAATCATTATTTCGTATGTTGTTGAAAATATAAGATATGCCTAAAAATAAACGTTAGAAATATGTTCATCATAATCGGAAGACTCGACAAAAATTTCGATCGTGGTCCTTATCTCTCTTCGAAGATCACTCTCAATGGAAGTTTTTAATGTTGCGCACGAGGCGTACACGAGGCGTGCACGAGGCGTGCACCAGCCGAGCAGGACTCTACGTATGTACGTGAGTACCTCGAGGCGACTCGCGTGTCCTTTAATACGTTACTGCTCGCCGCCTACACCCACACTTCATTGGCGTAATACCTTTCGTCCTCTTCATCGTCGTCGTCGTAGTCATCTTCGTCGTCCTCCTTCTCGTCTTCATTGTCTTACCTTTCGCAATTTGTCAGACGTGATTTCACATGCCTACGGTATCCTTACAAAATAGAAACTCAAGAGATCAATAGTTTGTCACGTCTACTTAGGAAAAGTCCAATTTCCAATATTTATTATTGACATTTCTACCTTTTGATTATTTTTTTTTTTCTAATGAAAAACAAAATAAACAAATTTCTATCTATAATATTCTAATATTGAAAGACTTTCTCTTTACATTTTTAAGACGAGAGACATTAAGATAAAAAAAATAAATAAAACACTAACATAAGGGTACTCCAATTGATAATATAAATTCAATTGAAAGTAATTAAGTTTTCGTTCACCGAACGATCTTGAAAACTTTCGATAATACTTTCGATCGTTCCTAAAGTTTCTTTGATAAAGATATAAATCTGAAAAATCTGCAAAAATTAGAAAGATATGTATAGAAAGTAAGAAAAGAACTAAAGAAAGAGAAAGAGGGAAAACAACAAAGAAAGATAGAGAAAGAAAGAGAGAGAAAGAGATTGTATATAAAGAAGAAAGAATATGAAAGGCTGAGAACGATTTTAGGAACACGTACGCCTCTGTGGAGGCAGGCGGTCGTTGCCGGCATTAATACGGCATTTAATGCTGGAAGGGGGCGTTCCGGGGCCTGAGGCCCCGAGGCTCTCTCTCTCTCTTCCTTCTTCCTCTCTTCTTTCTCTCTCTCTCTCTCTCTCTTTTCCTTCTTCCTCTTTTCTTTCTCTCTCTCTCTTCCTTCTTCCTCTCTTTATCCATCGTTCGTTTCATCCTTCTTCCTCTCTGAAATCATCCACCTCACCCACAATCCTTCCTTCCTTCTTCTTTCCTGTCATCACCCCGAACCCAAAGTCTCGACCACCACTGGCAGAAGGATCGTTATTGTTTCTGAGATCGGCGAAGCGAGAGATAGCGATCGACACCGACGACCCCCCTTTCCCCTTTTTTGCCTTTTAAATCCTCGGTTAAAGCGAGAGATCCAACCTTTTTATATCCCTCCTCTTTCTCCTTCTCCTCCTTCTCTTCTTCTTCTTCTTCATCATCTTCTTTTTCTTCTTCTATGATCTTCCTCTCTTCACTACATCTCTATCTATCCTCCATCTTCGCTCGCTTGCACGTGCGTTACGCTTTGTACGATCAATAAAAGAGATAAGCAGCTCGATCGATATCGATCGTCGAAATTTTCGCAACTTCTCGAGGTATCCTTTGATAGAAGGGTGTATATATATATATATATATATATATATATATACATATATCGATAATGATCTCGATACATGATCTTCATTCTCGAATTTTACTCGTTTGATATTCTATCGAAGTTATCTCGGAGAAGATATTTTCTTTCCTTATCTTCATCTTTCTCTCTCTCTCTCTCTCTCTCTCTCTCTTTCGCTCTTTTTCTGTAACACACTTTGTCAAACGATTCCTTTCAATTTCTTCAACGTTGGTTAGAGTTCGGCCGATCACGAAGTAAGAAAGCGAGCGTAGTAAAGGCGCGTAACGGTGCCTAGCTCACAATGCGTAATAACGTTGAATCGTCCGGGAAAATATGTACGTTGCGAACGAAAATAATCGCGCAAAATTGTACGCCTTGGTAGGCTGCAGTTGCGAAACTGCAAGCGTGGCCTTCGATGAATCGCGAGGGAACAACAGCTAGCTTTCACGCCCGTTTCAATCTACTCTCTCTTTATCTCTCAATCTCTCTATCTCTATCTCCTTCTCTCTCTCTCTCTCTCTCTCTCTCTCTCTCTCTCTCTCTCTCTTTCTTTTTAAAAGACTTTTAAGGGAAAATAAAAGAAAGAAAGAGAAAAGAAAAAAAAAGAAGAGGGAAAAAAGAAATTCGACAAGAACGATACGCATAGGTCCTCACTTTAATCTTACCTCTTTCAAAAAGGCCCCGTGCTTTTATTTTATTGCACGCAGGAAGGCTTCTCCGATCCACCTAGCGTCAGCTCCATCAGCAGGCTACTTCGGGGTGGAAGACCGGGGGACGACGGGAAGAAGGATTACACGATAGACGGCATATTGGGAGGCGGTGAGTAGCACTTAAGTACATTTCTCTTTCATCCCCGAGATCCGCATTGATCTTGATCGCCGTGGAAGGCACATTTCGTTTGTCCAAATTCATGGCCAGCATGCCCTCGACTTTACACTAGTAGTAAATCTTTCGAATTCGAACAATCAATCTATTTTATATAATCAGAATAGATTATAAATAATCGTAAGAAAATTTCGATATTGAAATATAAAATAAATTATAGAATGCTCTACCGTCAAATGAAAATCCTCTAGATCTTCATGATTTTCATGATTTTTGCTATTTGTTAACATCGATTTTTTTAAAGATGTACGTACAAAACTGTACGTGCACTCGTACGTAAGTATCTGCATTTACTTATATACCAATATGTACTTATGTAGTCATATTCTTATTCATACAAACCTGTATGAATAAGTATAGGAGGAGGAATAATGTCTTGGTACATGAATTAAAGAAAGAACAAACAAAAGGAAGAGAAAAATAAAAGAAAGAATGAAGGAGGCAAGAAAAGAGTCGAACGTTCGTTCTCTCATCGTCGGTCAGCGTCGGAAGCTTTTAACCTCCTGCTACGAACGAAGCGAGTTTGACGTACGCGAGCGTGTGTACGGCGCTTTAAGTCCGGTCCACTGTCGGATAGGCCGAGTTAGTCCGAATGAGCAGGGCAGACCGGCAGGATTTAATCTCCGGTGGGCGTGAGCAGGATTAGCCAGGTTGCCCACACGTCCGACAAACGGATTACAGGAGTGTCAATATCTTACGGGGCACGCATTATCCCTTTTCTGCTTCTTCTCCTTCTTCCTGTCTTCGTTTCTGTTCTTCTTCTTACTCTTATTCTTATTCTTATTCTTATTCTTATTCTTGTTCTTCTTATTCTTATACTTATTCTTATTCCTATTCTTGTTCTTGTTCTTGTTCTTGTTCTTGTTCTTGTTCTTGTTCTTGTTCTTGTTCTTGTTCTTGTTCTTGTTCTTGTTCTTGTTCTTGTTCTTGTTCTTGTTCTTGTTCTTGTTCCTTGCGTCCTTTGCGATCCTCGTTTTTAGATTTTTTCTTCTTCTCTCATATTTTCTTTTCCTCCTCGTCTTCGTAGGTATACTTATCTTTTTCTTTCATTCTTCATTCTTCTCTTCCTTCTCTCGTAACTCCATCAAACTTTCTTGCCCTTTTCGCACGGCTAAGTGTTTGCCGAACATTCTCAAATTGCTCGTGAAAACTGTCATTAGTTTTTGCTAAGGGAGTACTTTCAAGCCTCATTATTGATTTAACCCGGCGAATACCCCGAGCGTTAAATTTAAAGTACAAATTGAAATACGTCCTTTTTGCCTTGCTTCTCGACGACTGCCGCGAGTGTGTCTTCTTCTTTCTTGACTTCTCCACCTTTCTCTCTCTCTCTCTCTCTCTCTCTCTCTCTTATCCTATGTCGATACTTCTACTTCTGTTTTTTCTTTTTTTTAATTTTCTTGTTATTTTTAATTCATCCGTCTTTTAACGAGGACAGGTGCCATTCAAATTTCTTCGTCGATAATTAGCAAGTATCTAATTCATTGGCGACCAAACAAGTTTTTGTCTCATTTGCCTGCCCCAACAGGATGTAAGAATTCGTGAGTATCACGATCGGTGGTGGCGTTGGACATGAAAGAATTAGTGGGTACAGGTGTCCCAAAGTCTTAAAAGTTAATTCGACGAGGATGCTGGTGTGGTCGGAGAAGGAGTTGGAGGTGGATCGAGGGGAGCAACAGGGAATGCGAGGAAAGAGAGTCGAGGGCCAAGAGCGAAGAGCAGAGCCCGGGGCCTCGAGGCCCCGCGAGGGTCCCGCGGAGATCAAACGAACCGCCTGCCACACGTCGACAGTGGCGCTCATCTCGGACTCCGTTTGAACCACAGTCTATTTTAATTCGACGATTAATCGTTTCTCCTCGTTTATTAATTCCTTATCTTACGCATCCATAGAAGACACTAACAATCGTTTTTCTAATCGCCTAAATAATTCTGTTGATGTCAAATCGAAAAGTTCTTCGATGAAGAGTTATAATATTTCTTTACGATTTTCTTTGTTAAACCTCACGAGGAAAAAATTTCTCGACCAAGTGATCTCTTACGTTAGAGCGATAACGTCTAATGAATTTTAATGCAAATTCGCTTGGAAGCAGGTGTAAATGCCCTTCCGAGTAGGAGGATATTATCCTCGAAGTTACGTGTCGTAACCCTCAATTAAAGATATTTATCGCCTCGAATGTGGTTAATTATTCATGACCTCCTAAGTAATCTCTAGATTGTGTTTTATCGACTGGTCGTATCACAATCGTTGCGATATTTTTTCTATAAACCGTTTTAATACTTACCTTTAAAGATTCGACATTGAATCATCAAGATTATTTAACTATGAAATTGAATCATCATGATTGTTGAACTATAACATTAATCGTTAGAGCTTTTCTTTTTAAAGACAAGTAGGATATTAAATCTCGATAATCGAAGCCATTATGAAACACCATAAACAAGATCGTTCGAGCCAATTCGTTCTCTACTACGTTGAAACTACGTATACCACGATCAAGCAGGCAATCAGATCGCGAATAGCAGTTCTAACAGAGGACATTTGTGATAGAGAGCACCTCTGAACGGATATACTCGTAGCTCGGTCGAAGGTGTCGGGTCCAGGGTATAGGTGTCGGCAGGCCGAGCAGGAATGACACGTAGCCTGTGGCTTTCTTATTCCTTCTTATTCCGTTCCTTTGGCTTCGGCCGCCGACGAGGGATTAGCCTAATGGGTCCTGCCCACCCCTCTCACTGCACCTCCACACGCGTATAATATGTATATCCATCTCGATTCCTCTCTTTCTCTCTCTCTCTCTCTCTCTCTCTCTCTCTCTCTCTCTCTCTTTCTTTCTTTCTTTCTTTCTCTTCTTCCCACCTTCTTCATCTTCTCTTCTTCCTTCTTCACTATATAGGTACCAAACGATCGAAGAGCAACGTGGTCGATGAACAACGTCGCTAAGTGATTCACGATCAGCTTCATCGATTCCATCGACGTACGGTGATCCATCAGTTTCGCATTTTTACTAAACGATTTCGCGGATTTATCGCGAATACAAATATATCTGATCTGTTTGGATACACCATAGAAATACATCGTAAGATATGTATAGAATGACATGACTAAACCAAGTTGAAATCAGATCAAAAAATTTAATATTACTTACTTCATAGCAATCCGTGGATAATATCTTCACTGATTTCTATATGCGGAATACATCGGTATAACCGGATGTATTAGAAACAAAAAATGATTACATAAGACAGTAAAAGCTAGCAGGAAGAGTTAGGTAGATTCGAATTAACGTCGAAGCTGAATATCATCGAGCGTATCTAATCTACGTTACACGATCGAGCTTTAGCGAGCGTGCAATTCTTGTCGCGTGATCACATAATCCGCCGAGAGAGTCTAGTACCGACATATATCGTACGTGGCATCGGCTTGAACGCGTTTCAAACTCTTCCAAACTGCTACCCTCTTCCTCCTTTGTCTCCTTTCATCGTACCTTCGAAGGTGTACACTCCTACAACTCCTTCATTAAATCGGCAGATTCGATCGAGCTCAGTTAACACTCCGGGCACTGTACTCTTGTACTTCGTGGAAAATGTTAATTCGTTGCTGGTAGAAGGATACGCCAAATTTGCTACACTCTTGCCCGTTCCTTCCATCGTTTCCATCGTTCCACCAAAATACCTGCTTTCTCCAATCCGCTATCGTTGGTATTTTTTCGCAGGAGATAACTTTGCCTTTACTTAATCTATAACACGTTTTTATTTTTATCTACGACATCATGCCAATTATTAAACCTTAAAATTATTATTCTCGTCAACATATTCGATAATTAATCGAAATTTTAATTTAGATTCGATGAAAAATATTGTAAGATACGATTATAAGATGTCGACGTTATATATTTAAAATACAGTGAAAATTATTCTGACCGAGGCACAAAACGAGGAAACAGACCTTCGAACAGACCACCAGCGATGAAATTAATGGTTTTTCAAGGGCGGTGATTTTCCGACAAAGTTCACGAGTACCTAATGTGACCACCGAAAATTCATCCAACCACCGTTCTTTCCCATTCTCTCTCACTCCCACACACTGCTGAAAGTTTCCTTCTCGAAATAAGAAAAGCGAAAAAGTCGGCGTATTCTCTATAAAACTGGCACACGGGCGTTGACAGGAAGACTCACTGACTTCTCCAATGTCAACCCTCGGCCGTCCTCATTGTTAACCTTTTTAAGGACATTTGTTACCATTTAGGGGACCTCACGCGCGCTCCTACAGATATCCATTCCTCTTCTTCGGGAAGTACCGACTAGAAAAAGATGGGAATAGATAGAAGGAAGAGAGCACGACTAGATTTATAACCTACGAAGGTGCGGCATCTTTTCCGCCATTCAGAGCCCAATTCGACACACAGAAAGTGGAAAGGAACCGCGGTAAAAGTTACGAGGATGCACAAATGTGACAAGTAAACAAAAATTTCTTTTGGGGGGGTAAAAAGAAAAAAAGGAAAACGCAACTTTTTAACTGGATTGACGTAACAGTCTCATTTTATTAGGCTGATAATATAGCTTTGTTATCTATATCTGATAAAGACATAGATAAAAGTAAGCTGTTTTAGACGAAAACAATGCAATTAGCTCGTTATAACTTTTATCATACTTTTAAATATCATAAAAAATAATTATCCTTTATCATCTTATATGATAAAGTAAAGAAGTTAAATGCGCGCGAAAGATCACGCGACACTATGTAGATATAGGTACGTTCCAATGGGTGGTTCAGACCGGTATCGATAGATGTACGATCGGACACAGCGGGGATGCTGACCGGCACATTTCTCGATGACGTTGCTACGAAAGAGATATTTGCTCTCGACTCCGCGGGCCCCCTCTAATTGATTACACGCATCTTTTCACGCGATCTATTCAACCGATCGGGCGCTTTTCATCCCCAAGAAACCGATATTGATTGTGCCTATCAACGAGTAAACCCGGACGGCTCGCAGAAATAAGATAGAAATATGTGTATCTATAATCTAATATAACAATATTTAAGTGGGTGGCGTTCAATAGTTTTGCTTTTTTTTCTTTTTCTTTTTTTAACGATTGTTGACAAAGAAAGAAACACCTTTAATTTTCAATATAAATCAACTTAAGAGATAATTAATCTAAAGCACGTTGACATTTAAATCTCTCGGTAATCTTCCTCACAAAGTAATTGATATTTCTTTATGGATCGACACGACTAAACGGAACAAATGAATGAAACAATAGCTAAAGAGAGAGAGAGAGAGAGAGAGAGAGAGAAAGAGAGAGAGAGAGAGAGAGAGAGAGAGAAAGAGAGAGAGAGAGAGAGCAAGAGAGAGTGAAAGAGAGAGATAATCTATAAACCATTTCATCGAGTGCCCGCCTCCCTGTCTCAACCTGAGAGCACGTTCTCTCATTACAAGTCCAACATATGGGCACCTAAACGATCACACCCGATCTTTCCATCTCTCTTTTTTTCTCGAGCTCGCTCCCCTTTTTTCTGCTTTTTTCTTCCTTCCTCCACGCGCTCTTCGACTTGAGGAAGAAGAGAGGGAAATAGAGAGAGAAAAAGAGAGAGAGAGAAAGAGTGAGAGAGAACGATGGGTGGGCTCGTGAAGCAAAAGGAGATGAAGAGCACCTTCTGAAAGGACCGCCGATGTCAGAGGGCGCACGAAGGAATGCTGACTCGACTCCGACCTGCCTCCTTCTCTTTTCTTCGACGTCCTTCTTTCTTTATTTCTCTCTTCCTCTCTCTCTCTCTCTCTCTCTCTCTCTCTCTCTCTCTCTCTCTCTCTCCTGAGTAATAGCATCCAAGAAATACACCTGGAACACCAACTCGAACACCCCTTCACTCCCCTAGAAAACGAGAGAACTCGGATCAACACGAATTTAGAAGCCAAGTACGTCAATTGATTATCCACCAAAATTAGGTGGATCCTTCCTGATCATTCTTCTTTTTTCATTCGGTCGATACAGTCCGAAAAACAAACCACCAACGTCGAAGTCGTACATACGTACGTTATTATTATTCTATTGAACGGAGTTGTGTTCTATTGAAATCTTAGAGTGTAATGTTCCTTGCCAAAGTAACGTGCATGGAAGAAGAAAAAAAGAAAAAAAGAAATAAAAGAAAAGAGAGAAAGAAAGAAACATTGTTGGTCTTTTACGTTCGGAACGATTCGATCGCGAAGCACGTAGTGTTGCAAAGAAATAAAAAGAGAGAGAGAGAGACAGAGAGAAAAAGACAGAGAGAGAAAGAGAGAGAGAGACGACAGTGACTCGAGAGCAACCAAAGTCGAAGGCTAGAAATTTTCCTCGTAGATTTTCGAAGACGTCGGTGAATCTTTCGAGATATATTCCCTTTGGCGGCGTCTTTGGCGGCTACGGCTGCGTCTCTTCGTATGACAAACGGAAGAATGGGAAAAATGACCACGGAGACAAGTTGCATCTACAATAAAGCTTGTAGACCCACGGTTTAAATTCCTGTCACCTCGTTCGCCGACTAGGAAAGAAATGGAATTGTGCGTTAAAGTGTGGGGGGAAGGGGGAGTTGGAGGTGGAGGAGGAAAGTGAAAAAGAAAGAGAGAGAAAGAGAGAGAATAAGAGAAAGAGAAAAAGTCCGAGTCGAAGTGGACGGCCGAAAAATGTTCGACGATATTTCACAACACGCCTAAGAAACACAATGCCTTCAATGTTCATAAGAATGAACACCCGTTGTGAGTGGTATCTTTGAAAAGCCAAACTGTCGTAACTACAAACGACAAAAACCGATACTGAAAAATGAGGCTTCAAAGGGATCAAGTATTGTCTCTAAGCGATCTAACGAGCCTAATGTTTGCTTTTTTTATGGACGACGTTCGATAATTAATTAGAGATTTTTACGAACCGATGGGAAGAAAAAAGGACCGTAATAAATTTTAAGATAAGAAATTATAAAAGACTCCTTGTGTTGAAACTAACTTTGACTTCTTCGTAATAAAAAAAAAAAAAAAAAGAAAAATGAAGAAGAAGAAAAAGAGAAAAAAGGATCGCAGACCATCTTCAAAAGACTACCGCTGAGAATCCTCTTCGAATTTGGACTTCCGTCGTTGAATCTTCTCTTTACCTTTCGCACAAAGTGAAAACCGCAAGGAAAAGAGCGGCAGTTCGTATTGTATGCGTCGGCGTCTATTCGAGGCAGGTCGTACTGTGCTGAGGCAAAACAAAATTTCCTTTGCGGCATATATATATATATATATATATATATATATATATATATATATATATACATACATATATATATATATACCGACTTCGATTCAAATCTCACTACTTAGTTTTCTCTTCGTTCAGAAATAATCCGAAAGATCCAGACGGATCATAAAATTCGATATTATGAATATCGATATTAAATATTAATTAACGATATAAATATTAATTTACGAATTAATATAACACATATTAATATAACACATGACATCACGAACGTAGATTTAGAAATTTTTATTAAAGATTTTTCACAAAAAAAGATCATTTTTCCAACTGAAAAAAAATGTTGAATTAACCATCGTTTAACCACTTGAATAAATTGCGAACAAAGTGATCTTGATACTCGTTCTATTCTGTCGATCTTCTTGACGTTTTCCAATTTACCGTTCTTGTTATTTGTTGTGAAGTCAGGCGTAAGTAACAATTCCATTTTAAGGATAATCCGAGATAATGCCATGAATGAAAAGAAGAGGGAATAATATTGAACTGTGGAGGCACATCTGAATCTATACCGACATTATCCAATTTTGATCCTCATGTACTTTCTTTTACACAATAAGCTCATAGATGCTCGATTGAACGATAATAAGAAAAAAGTTGGACAATAAACGTTCACTTTAAGAGCAAACATAGCATCGGTGGTCACGATCGAGATCGAGTTTTTCTTACTTTTTCCATATATCTATCTTCCTTCTGTTCATTCTTTTATTAAAAAAAAAAAAAAAGGAAAAGGACGCACGAGCTACTCGTTGTTTCGCATAAATAAACATCAATACATTGGTCAGTGCGAACTCGCAAACCCAACTCGATGTTAAAAGGTTCTTGATAGGCTCAAGAAGGATTCAACGTTAGCAACGGTACGGGCTAAGTCCTTACTCAAAGATCAGACCCTCTTTATCTACTTGTTTAGATCTCTACGCGTAAGAATCAATAGTGTGTAAACAAACTTATTTGAAATACTCAATGGATTTCAAAATAAAGACACGATCGAAATATATATGTATATATCGACCTTTCTTTTTTATAGAATAGAACAAATTTCTATGAAATCGATCATTCGCGAAAGCGTTTTTCTTGACCAATAGTTAATATCTTGCGTATACTGCAGTATCGTGATTTTATGAGGAGACTTACCTGCTGATAGCTTTGAAACACTCGACAAAATGGCGTCTTGACCACGTCGAACAAGATGGCATGTTGGACGGTTATTTTACGAGTACTTTATGGACACCTTAATGACTGCGGCACACACATACACCTATGGATATTATCTGTGTGTGTGTGTGTATATATATATATATAAATAAAAGCGTATATATACATCTATATAAAAGTAGAGTCCATTTCACATATGATCACGTGAGTGCTCATTGCACTGACTTGTGACGCGATAAAATAAACTTTTCGTCTAATACAGCATGAAGAAATCAAAAGGAGAAATCAAAGAGGCTAGACGTCCACAAATATGGAAAACTCTTCTAAGTATTAATTAGTAATTACATGAGTTTTAACGAACTGTACTCAATCATAGTATTTTATATTAATTATTAAACTTCGTTTATTAAACTGCGTTTTAAACTTCTTCCTCCGTAATCGTGATTTCTCAGATACTATATATCACTGGAGACAATTACATCATAAATGATCCGATGACTTCGTCATCTGATTACGTTCTTTGCATATGGAATAGCTACGTGTGTATAAGATGTGGACGCAGAAGAATGCTCATCAATATCGTATTCATAGGAAAAGAGGCAAGTTCATCGGAGCAACGAGAACTCATGTCTCATGACGTTGCAGTTTTCGTCGAGGATTTATCGATTACCAATTATAGCCATTTAATCGTAGAAGCTTGTCATTTATTTCGATCGCTTTCTCGATCCTGTTTTCGACCCTATACGCTTCGTTGATAGAAAAAAATATCTAAAAAAGAATTATGATAATAGTATTGGGGAATTACAACGTAACAAACGCGATGACACCTATCTCTTTTTATGATTAGGTCGTTGCGGTGATGATTCTGATACGGAAAGTGAACCAGGCATACCTCTAAAACGAAAACAACGTAGGAGCAGAACAACGTTCACTGGAGAACAACTTGAGCAACTTGAGGCTGCTTTTCAACGTGCTCAGTATCCAGATGTTTATGCTAGAGAAGAATTAGCTCAGAGAACTGGTCTAACAGAAGCTAGGATTCAAGTGAGTTATTTACATGTCTTTAAAATTGCTCTCAATAATATCTGTGAGCAGAAAGATTGAAAAATAATTAAGTAAGAAAAATCATCTTCAAAAAGCGTCACCCGCCTCAATGTCCTTGTTCTAGGTCTGGTTCAGCAATCGGAGAGCTCGTCTTCGTAAACACGCAGGAAGCATAACACATTCTGTACCAAGTTTGCCCCTGACACCCTGTCAATACGCTGCAGCAAGTCATGAGTTGGCTCAGATTGCTCAAATACCTCAAATGCCAAGCGAAATACCTCAAGTACCAACGAGTTTGCATCACAGCCCGACGGCTCTGCACCAAACACCGAACAGCGTTCACCAAGTTGTTGGAAGTGTTTCCCAGATGACCACGTCAATGGCTCCAATCCCTACGACGATGAGCAACACTTTACAAGGACATGCTGTCTCCATTTCGGAACATTTGACTTCCCTCTCTGGACATATGAATAGCATGCAAATCAGTCAAGTGCCGTCCATTCAACCTCCGGTTGCTCATGGTGCTCCCACATCTTTGACTCCTAATACTGGTACCTTGACAAGTGTCTCATCGAATCTAGAATCTTAAAAACATAATATTTCATCATTAATTTATTGTTTTTTAAGGGAATACAGACTGGTCCAGGACACAGCTCACTTGGGGACAGTTCAATCATTTTCAAGGTAGCGAATATTCGTCAAGTCACGTGACAAGCCATCAACATGCCGCGCATACAGCTCATGGTACCCACTCTTCGAATACCGCGAATACCGCAAGCACAACGGCCGAATGGTACGACCAGAGTTACGACTATGCCCAGCACGCCCAACTCAACTATCATCGTAGCGTGGGTGGAATATACTAGCCGAAGATGTTTCTCGATCCGATGGAAAATCTGAAATCGTCGATCGAATTTATTTTTGTACATAATACATTTAAGCTTTATGATCAAAACCAATTGATAATTTGATCTCCTTCTACCTTATTAAATTACATTTAGGAAACCAAGGCTATATGACGAGACATTGACGTAACAATGAGAGAAATTCGCTTTTCTCATGTTGTTTGACGTTGTCAACGTTGTTTTCAAATAATTATCCGATCTCTGCTATTGTTGTTTGCATATGGATTCATATGGATCGTTAACGCTATCAAGAAAAATTATGATGTTCCGCGTTTACATATAATCTATTTTTCCTACCGATTTAAGTGCCTAACAAATTAAAACAGTTTGAATAAATATAAAAAATTGTTTTTCTGATTATCAATTCATCTTTCGATTTCATAATCGACGTATAATTTTTCAATGAACGAAGTAGTTCACTGTGTAGATATTTACTTACACAGGAATTAGAGATAAGAAGAGAATTCTTGGAAAACGTATATCAAGACAATAAATTTATTGCATATTCATTTTCAAATAGAACGATCTTCTACAAACGTACCGCGTCATTTGTTTAATTAACATATCGGTAAAGAAAAAATTAGGATTCATATAAGAGAACCGACGAGTGCAAGCACTACCAGTTTACAAGCTAGAAAATGTACGCGCTTCGATTGTTGATCGTGTGGGTAAGTAGATATAGTACCTACGTAAAAAATTGCATCGTGATTGTTGACTCTTAAGTACTTTCATTCGGACATTTCGAACGAATTTATCGAGCACGATAGACTTGAATATAAACTTTCTAATAATGGTTTCAGATATTCGTTATCCTCGGAAGCGTGAAATGTTCGATTTCGAGTATTTCTGATTACAATGAACCTACCATCACCATCAATGTAGATAAAACGATTAAATGCAAAGCAATGAGAAACTATATAAATTGCACGACATGCCAACTATGTTATCCAGATGTTTCACAACAACACGGATATTATCAGGTAGCCACTATACTTTGCGCTACTGATCCTTCAAAACCCTATTGTGATAAGGAAATTGGTGTCTGCACTAGCAGACCTCCAAACCAATGCCTTTCGAACGATTTCATCTGTCCTAGCGTCGACGGAGTGTACCCCGATCCAAACAATGGTAGTAGATATCACCTTTGTGCGAATGGTTATAGAACAACGAATATTTGCCCGCCTAACAACTGTTACGACGCATACTCGCAAAATTGCAAGCTATCTTATTCTCCCTCTAGATGCATTACCGTTAATTGCAGAGGTAGAGAGGATAAATTTTTCGCTTACCCAACAGACGATCGAATATATGGATATTGTGCTGGTGAACGCCCATTTCTTATAGGGCAATGCAAGGATTACGAGAAATTTGATGTTGATATGAATAGATGTGTTAGAGTTTGCAGAAGACTTGAAAATCAACCTACCGAGGATTGTCAAAAGTATGTACGTTGTGCCGAAGTTAGGAGAGGACAATACCTACCAGTTTTGCAATACTGTGCCTGCAATCAAGGTTTCGATAAGAATAAAGGTATCTGCACAAAGACAGCAGAGTGTTTGAAAGGGAATAATACCTGCGAAACGAAAACATTCCTTACCGATCTATTGGGTCTTCCTGATAACTACGATGAAAATAATGATTCCGAAGAAAACGAACAAGATCTGCAGCAGTCTGATTTTATCATCACTAACAACAATAACAACAGTAACGACAGTAACAACAATATATCAAATGGGAACGACGATGTAAAAGGTAATATTGTAAACGGCAATAGCAACCAACATAATTCGAATTCTGGGGACGGAAGTAACATAACGAGACCAGGAGTGCGTCAATTCATCAATAATTCAGGAAATAGTCAAGGTTCGAATACGGTGTCTAACGGAAACGATGAGAATAATAGTAATATAGTCAATGGTAATGACAATAATAATAATAAGAATGAAGATGACGTAAATAATATAAAAGAGAACAGACGTAGTATACGCCCTTTAATCATTAATAACTCAGGAAATAATCACGGTGATAACGATGTTTCTAACGGCAACGATAGCAATAATGGTAATATAGTTAATGGTAATGGCAATGCTAATAATAAGAACGAAGGTGACATAGGTAACATAGAAGCGCACAGACCTGGTCTACGCCCTTTAATTATTAATAATTCAGAAAATAGTCACAGTGATAACAATGTTTCTAACGGCAACGATAACAATAATGGTAATATAATTAATGGTAATAGCAATGATAATAATAAGAACGAAGGTGACATAGGTAACATAGAAGCTCACAGACCTGGTCTACGCCCTTTAATTATTAATAATTCAGGAAATAATCACGGTGATAACGATGTTTCTAACGGCAACGATAGCAATAATGGTAATATAGTTAATGGTAATGGCAATGCTAATAATAAGAACGAAGGTGACATAGGTAACATAGAAGCGCACAGACCTGGTCTACGCCCTTTAATTATTAATAATTCAGAAAATAGTCACAGTGATAACAATGTTTCTAACGGCAACGATAACAATAATGGCAATATAGTTAATGGCAATAAGAATGATAATAATAAGAACGAAGGTGACATAGGTAACATAGAAGCTCACAGACCTGGTCTACGTCCTTTTATTATTAATAATTCAGAAAATAGTCACAGTGATAACAATGTTTCTAACGGCAACGATAACAATAATGGTAATATAATTAATGGCAATAAGAATGATAATAATAAGAACG
This sequence comes from Dolichovespula saxonica, assembly GCA_911387935.1. NCBI lineage: Eukaryota > Metazoa > Arthropoda > Insecta > Hymenoptera > Vespidae > Dolichovespula > Dolichovespula saxonica. The sequence goes on along the minus strand of OU427000.1, from coordinate 2,060,120 downwards.
AAGGGGACATAGGTAACATAGAAGCGCACAGACCTGGTCTACGTCCTTTTATTATTAATAATTCAGAAAATAGTCACAGTGATAACAATGTTTCTAACGGCAACGATAACAATAATGGTAATATAATTAATGGTAATAGCAATGATAATAATAAGAACGAAGGTGACATAGGTAACATAGAAGCGCACAGACCTGGTCTACGTCCTTTTATTATTAATAATTCAGAAAATAGTCACAGTGATAATAGTGTTTCTAACGGCAACGATAGCAATAATGGTAATATAGTTAATGGTAATAAGAATGATAATAATAAGAACGAAGGTGACATAGGTAACATAGAAGCGCACAGACCTGGTCTACGTCCTTTTATTATTAATAATTCAGAAAATAGTCACAGTGATAATAGTGTTTCTAACGGCAACGATAGCAATAATGGTAATATAGTTAATGGTAATAAGAATGATAATAATAAGAACGAAGGTGACATAGGTAACATAGAAGTGCACAGACCTGGTCTACGTCCTTTTATTATTAATAATTCAGAAAATAGTCACAGTGATAATAATGTTTCTAACGGCAACGATAGCAATAATGGTAATATAATTAATGGCAATGGCAATGCTGATAACGCGAATGAAGGTAACGTAAGTAATCGTAATTGAAATTCAAGTTTTGATAATGTAGGAAAATGAGGCTGTAATATCTAAATGTAAACATATTTTAAATATGTATATAATATTATGTATTAAATATATATATATATATATATATATTTATATATATTAGAATTTAAAAATGTTTTAATATTTTCCTTTCCAAGCTATAAATAAAAATAAAATAATGTTTATCAATTTAATAATTTAATGGTTATTTCAATATTATTACTGCTTTATTGTCACATTATTTATCCATTACAGTATAATTAAACACATAATACATTATTTTAATGACAAAGAATCGTAAACTTATTTTTATTATATCCACAGCAATAAGTCAAAAACGCTCCCGAATGGAAAGTCTCGCTCGAAATTTTCTCAACGGGCAAACTATTTATTTTTGAAAATCTAACCTTTTCTCTTGATATTTATACAATTATTACGTACAACATCACATACATTTATACACGACGATTTCATTAATAATAGTCGAATTATGTGTAATTATGCGTACGAAGAAAAAACCGAATTCGTGTTATCAGTGCATATCATAATCACTAATTTGAGTTTTACATAGTGAAAGTTTACCCTACGTTCAAGGAGATTGCGTCGAGACTTCGTAAGCCGTTCTATCGTAGCAAGACGATGATCGATTCAAGAAAGGAATGTAGATTTAGAGTACAGAAGTTTAAAGAGATAGTTTTTCTTAAGAACAAAATGAACGCTTGAAAATTTTCCTTATAAGAATATAGTATAATACTAACAGAATAATCCTAACTGATATGATAGAAGAAGAATAAAAGTGCGGGCAGTTACGATCATCGAGCGATATACTTATTGTCTTATGAACGATTCTAATCATTCGAACAATATTAGCTTATAGTATCCTTAAGTATCGAGAAAAAAATTATTGTCGGTATTTATTGTCAGTCAACGCGTATCTCTCACGACGAAGGTTACATTTCTTTCATAATTAATAAGATGATATAACAAAGACGACCGGTAGTTTGTTCTTCTAATCTAATTCGTTCTAGAAAAAATAAATCGTCTACCATAGAATTGTAAGTGTAGAAGTGGAATTTTGAAGCTTTCATAATTTCAATAAACGTATATCATACATAGATAAAGAAGCACGAAATTTTAGGTTTACAAAATATTTACATCATCGGAGAGTATTCTTCCATTTTTCTCATCGTTTTTTTCGATACTTTGTAGATTGCGTATGATTCCATCGTGACGTTTATACGACGATAATTTAATCATCGATGATAATGAGCCAGTAATCAAGAATCTTGCACTTAATGATGGGTCTATCGATTCAGTCTTTTACAAGCTTTCGATTTCACCTATATCGCTGTTATTTTAAAAAGTTTTAATTAACATAATCGTTCTACCTCATACTATTCTCTTTTATAATAATTTAAAGATTAACATAGAAAGCGATTTTTCAAAGCTAAAAATCTTCAAAGTATCAGTAAGTATTTTATAAGTGTAACGTTAGGAATACATTGTTTATACCCATCGCTACTTGCACGATTCAAAAAATTAAAACAGTCGATGATGAAGAGAATTATCGTCCGTTGGTAATAGAACGGTATCTTCGGAAGCCATGTTGACAATTTCCGCATAAAGACTGGAGAAAGCGTATTCTGGGAGAGCCAGAACCAAAGATAGGCCTTAACGACCAAGTCGTCGAGTGGGAGGAGTAGTTGGACGTGGACCCATCTGCGGAATTCTCCCTGCAATTGATCGACGTTTTATTATACCAGAAGCGATTCCTACTTTATCGATACACAAATACACACATATATCTTATATCTAATCAGTCATAATTTCTATGTTCTAACACAGCTTCTATTTTTTTAACTAATCAACATCAAACATCTATCAGATAGTATAATACCCAACGACGATTTGTAACATTTTTTTCTCATATAATATAATAAAAATTTAGAATAAAAAAGATGATATATGTTCAAAGCAAATAATCAATTAATTATTACCAATCATCGTCTTAATTTATAGCGACATATAAACTATATTTATCAATCTATACTATTGCATTACTAATCAAATTAATGCTCGTGCAATTAGAGTCTAAATATATATATATGTATATATAGATTTTTAACCAGAAATTATGATCGATCGTGTGACAGCTTTTTCTTCAAACAAAGGAAATATAGAAATAGGGTTAATACAATGAAAAAAAAAAAAAAAAACGTAAGCACTTGATTAGAGCTTTTCACAAAGATAGGACAAAAGATCGTAGCATCTTGTTGGTTCTGCTCAAGACATTTTATCGAGAAGTCTGGACTGAATGAATACGTTTCAAGAATAGAGATAATTATTTTCGCCTCACATTTAGACTCCGCGAGCACTTCAGCTTCCAGCTGCCTTTAACATTCAACATCAATTACACCAATGGTATCCAAAGGAACCCTTGTGAAACAATGCAGAATAATTCTTCACTATTCATACCTTCCAATTAATTCTATAACAAAGTGTCAATAACACTGTTTTCTCTGGATAGCCATTCAATATATATATAAAAATTAAAGAAAAAAATGTACGAAATAATTACAGACATTGACCCTCTATAAAAAAAAGTAGCCTACTAACATCGAACTACGATCTAATGGCTAGATTCTAATCGATCTAACATCGAGGAACGACACCGAATGATATACATTTAAATGTTAACACCTATATACCATGAGGAATCCAAGAAGATGACACAATTGAAGAACGTAAAGACGATTGAAAGATTAAAAAAATATAGGGAAACAGAGACAGAGGAGCAAGAGAGAGAGAGAGAGAGAGAGAGAGAGAGAGCAAAAGAAAAAGAAAGAGATAGACGATTTCTGTAGGCGGTGAATTTTCGTAAACGATGCTCGTGAGATTAGACATAATACTGATGTTGTTACTGTTGTTCTTGTTGTCAGTTTCTGTTTCTAACGAGAACGAGATATTGTTTGAACAATTATTTGATATCGTTGCAACAATGGTCTACTGATTGCAGGTATGGACAACGTGATGACATCATATCGAAGTAGGAGAAAATATTGCGTAGAACACGAAGAGAATGAGGCGCACAGACGAGAGCCTAATGGTCTGACCTGTCGACCAGATATCGGGGTGATCGCGAAAATCGTGCCGCCCTGAGCGATGGTAGCAAACCTTGCCGCGCCAGAGACCCGATATGTCTCTTACTTGGTTGAAACGTCTCGACATATTCCATGGGAAACGAGGTGTCCACCGGTAACTCCAACTCAGCCGATTCCGTTCCTGAGAGTCAGAATCTTGTTTCTTTTTTTCTTAAGGAACTGTAGAGTAGATACGATAATTTGAAGATCCAATGTGTCGGAATAGTCGATTTGATTTTTTATTTTTCAAAAATGATCAAGCCTTCAATCGTTTTAACTGGTAATCAACGATGGAACACGTTGGATCTCTTAAAAACTTAAAACAATGATATAGAGACGATCTATCGATCTATACATTAGATTAATCTATATTAAAGTATGTACCTGAAAGAATCATTGATATTACTATTACGATGTAATAAATGGTAAAGATCGTTAAGGTTGTAGAGAAATTTCTAAAATCGTCCTTACCCATGAATCTCTTCTCCGTGTTTGGATACTGTCCGGTAAGGGCTTCGATCATTTCATCGTAATCAAGAAAGTTCGCATTCTGCATGATGGGTAAAGGATACTCATCCGAGAAGTCTATCTGCCTCTTCGTTCTCCTATCGTCCGAATCTCGCATCAAATAGTCCAATCGATCATTACCGAAGGAGCCAGAGGTTCCATCGTCTTGTCTCTCGGGAGCCAGCTGGTAAAGTTCGAACGGCTTGTCCTTCAAGGATCGTCCTTGACGATTCATAGTACGAAGGATCATACCGTAGGGTGGAATAGCATAAGCTCGTTTCACGGAATCAGGCCAGGCTGAATTTCTAGCCAAAGAGGCTACGCTTCTCTTATCTTCATCGTACAAAGAACGAAGAGGAAATCCAGATGATTGAACCAGAGAATCCAGGTACTTTCTTTCGATCGGTGACATCTCCTCGGGCAAGTATTCCCTTTTACCAGACTGTGGTAGCATATATGACCTAGCTAAGGCAGCAATATTTCTTTTGCCTGCCAAAGGCAAAGCTCGATCTCTTGCGAGAGAACCAATATTCCTCTTTCCACTTGGTAATGTATAATCGCGTGCCAAAGAAGCAATGTTTCTTCTACCAGCTGTTGGTGGTAAGGCAAAGTCTCGAGCCAATGAGCCAACATTTCTCTTTCCATGAGGATAATCACGTATCAAAGATTCTATATCCAATTCTCCATTGCTAAGTGTATACTGGCGGAGAATCTCTGGGATACTTCGTGCAGAGTTTTCATTTATCAAACCTTTCAATAACGCTTCCAACCTCTCGTCGGTCCAAGAGCTGTACCTGTTAAATAGATAAATGAAATAAACTCGTTGAATTCGTTTTACTTAGGTACGTGTATTTATATAGAATGAAAAAAATGTATTTTTCACCTATCACGTTCCTGAATAGAAGCTGGCAGGTCGCCGTTCTTAGCCAAAGTTGCGAGACTTCGTTTTCCCGTTTCAGTTAATCGCTCGTCTTCTCCGACGTCCTCGAACGAACGACCGAACGGATATTCCGATAATTTGGACGATTTACCAATCGACGTTAAATGAGCTCGCATCGCTGGATCCCTAAAGAGTTCCAAGTAGAGACTAACCGGTATACAAATTTCTGCGTCATCATTTTCCTCGGTACTGAGTGCCTTCAGATGAGCCATGTCGTTACGATTCTTTGCATCCTGAATGATCCGAGCTGTTCGCGAATAAGCTGCCAAATTTGAACTTGCTTCTGGAAGACGCAAAAGTGCGATGAAGTCCTTTTTCGGTATGCATTGATTGTTATTCTCTTCTTCCTGGCAAACAATCTGTAACAGTAAATCGATTTATATACTCGAATGATGCTTCGACAAAGAAACTACCTATCTGTTTATTTTTAATAGGAAATCATTATACGAGAAAATAAAAAAAAGTATGTAGATATAGTGCTTTATCTTAGATTTAAAAATAAGATCATTAACGAAATTTGATTATCTATATTATCAAACCTCGAGCTAGCTACTGATAAAATCAATTTTAAAATTTCTCATCGTTCAACGGAAGTTATTTTTTCCATTGAAATGTGTACATACATACATTTCTCTATCATACAAAGCCCTTTCATATAAGCGGAATCACATATATTGGAAGAGCGGAGACATTACAGCACTCCTTTTATACCAATCGCACAATACAAGATATCGATCCTGTCAAACTTCATATTACACTAGTTTTCATATATATATTCCTCGACCGCAAATTAGAAAAAAAGAACAAAATACATTCTCAATTCCACGCGTGAATATTTTGGAGTCTCATCTGTGAAATTTAAATAAATATATGAAAGAAACGTATTTCTAGAACATTTCAATGGGACTTGATTTCTGTATTATTAAGGGAAAAAAGAAACGAAAAATTTTAATATTTATATCGTGATATTTCACAACGTTCCTCGAAATATTATGCAGTAATTAATTCATATGTATCTCCATTCATCAAAAGGATCGGCCGACAGCTGCAACGTTATTAAATGACCGTCACAGTGTCAGACATAAATTTCGTTGCTTCAACGTTTCGCATTAGTCATACATATTAATGTAATCTCTAAATCGTAAACATGATTTCGATATCGACCATACGTTTCTGTCTTCTAAAGTTTCTCGTTTTAAAAAACTTCTATTCCCAAATCTCCCTCCGTTCATTATCGACAATCAATCGGATTAATTAGTGAAATTGAGTCTCCTCTTATTAATATTTCTTAAAACACTAAACTGCACCTTTTTGATTCCATATAAATTAATTACTTTCAATAATTATAATAATTTCAATTAACAACACGATACGTGCACATATATGTGACGATGAAGTTATTATCAGCATTTTCAATATTAAAAAAAGAGAAGTGTTGCTTGTTTAAATATAAAATGGATCGAAAAGTGTTTCAATAAACAAAATACTTCACAGCGTGTTATTCATATT
>OU427000.1:1869280-2053162 GCA_911387935.1 Dolichovespula saxonica | reverse complement strand
TAATTCGCTTTCTGCGTAGCATAGCCGGCTTTCATAAATCATCTGCAGTTTGTGGGAAAAAAGGACCGTCGTAGAAAAGCTGTGGTACCGATATATCGACGTATGTAATACGAGGCACGAATTGGCTTAAAAGAAATCGGATATCAGTTCGTAGCGATGATAATGCCTCGACCTCGTTCCAAACAAAAAGCTTTAAATTTTCGAAAAAATAGAAAAAAAGAGGAAAAATAAAGAAAGGGAAAAAGATGAAGAGTGGATACCTACATCGGTATCTATTGAAAAATAGAAAATTGTTCTCTAGCAGAATTCTTCAAAAGAAATGGGTGATATTGTTTTGTCATATTCTTTTGCAACTATACATACATATATAAATATATAAGTATAGAAAATACATAAATATTTTTGACGTCTAACTTGGCATTGAATTCTTTCAATTGTTATCTTTTAGCGACGATTTGTTAGAATCATTCAAAAGATAAATCTGGGAAGTTAAAAAAACTATCGTTTCTATAAAATAATCATTATACGTATAAATTATTATATCCCCTCGTCACGTTTATCGAGCAAAGTCGTAACGCCCACTAGATGACAGGCTTTTCGCACGAACGACCATCGATAATCCGATGAGAAGAAAGAAAAAGAAGCTTGATCAGGAAAAGAGTGATAAAGAGAGAGGGGGATAGAAAGAGGGAGAGAGAGAGAGAGAGAGAGAGAGAGAGAGAGAGAGAGAGAGAGAGAGAGAGAGAGACAGACAGAGAGAGAAAAAGATAGGACTAAGTCACTTTATAATGGCGTACCGTTGATACATCGATACGAGACCTTCAAGCCAATCCTTTAAACGACATTTGGACGTACTGAATAGAACGATCCTGAACCATTAACATCGTTTACTTTTCAGCAAGTCAACCAAAATCGATAGTAACATCCACGAAAAAATTTTCTCGCACGAGTGATAAAGAAATATATACATACATACAAATATATAGATAAATAAATAGAAGGCCGATGGAATATATAATTCTCAGAATATTTTGAAAAACTAAAACAAAAAGAGAAATCTTCTTAACGTTGATCAGAATCAACGAATTTCTAATCAACCAAATTCGATAGATCTCTGCATCGTTATTTCAAGCTTAACTTCTTGCAAAATATTCCTATAGTTAAGCCAAACCTTTGTAGAGGATATTCATTGCTAAATCTCCACTAATTAGAAGTAGCAGTATATGTGGTATATTTATAGAATAAAGATTAACAGCATTAAAGGACTCGATACAAATTCTGATGCTTATCATCCCTTTCTTGTTCTTGTAAATATAATCACAAGGTTCTCTTGGTTATCTCTGAGAATTCATTCTAATCGATATTGAGAAACACACACATACACCTACATACAGGCACGCAAAGGAAGAAAGCTAAAATAAAAAATATGGAAATTTTGAGAAACAAATAGCCAAATTTATTTTACTGGCTGCAAAAGACAAAAAAAAGGAAGAGAGAAAACACGTCAAAGTTTCATCGACGGAAACACTACTGATCATACTCTTCGCCGCTGTAAATGACAACAATAAATCATAGCTCGCGAACTGTTCCATAGATAGCAACATATCAGACGACATCGTGAGTCGTCCGTGTGAACATGATTAATGTGTTCTGTTCGCACGTAAAGTTTTGCAAATTGATTCACGATATTAAAATTACATCATGTATGATCAACATTACGTTTATCATAACAAAAGAAGTATTTTGAGCTTTAATTATCGCGTTTATTTATGAATCTAAAACAAAGAAAAAAGAAAAGTATAAATAATTTCCATTCGTTAATTAATATTGCATCACATTGTTATAGTATCTAATTCATTAATTACACATATTAATTATCCCACCAAGAAATTTCAGAGAGAAAGAGAGAGAGAACTGCGTTACTTGGATTCCACCCTATATAATATTCTCGCTCAATTACACGTACATACCTACCTACTTGAAAAGCGAAACAGGATCTTCTTAGAAGATTCGTTACCCTCCCCTTTACCTTTCGCTTCGCCTAAGATCTCGTTTAAACGTCAGACTTTATACCTCGAATGTTCCTTTACCAATCCGATTGGCGTGAAAGTCTTCAAGCTTCTTAAGAACGAACGATCTTTGACGGAACTCGTAATTAACTTTCTTTGGCGGTTAAAACGAAAAAAAAAGAATTAAAAAAAGGTAATGAACAATTCTTCTCAGTAAAGAACTAAATATAACACTAAATATATATTCAGTTTTCCGCATTCTCGATATTCTTTCTCTTCTAAGATTATGTCGAAGAACCGTCCTAGTTTACGAAGAAGTTCTTTGATATTCTATTAGGAGTCCATTTAGGAAGAAACTTCAAGAAAGGAAAACAGACAATTGTCCTTTGGTGCTTACAACCTCTATTGCATCTACCTAACATGGTCTCCATATACTATACACACACATACACACAAAATACATTCACGAGTATCTATATCTATGTCTACCCTTTTTGATCTCTGCATAAGTATATATATATACACACACACTCCTTTTGTTTTCTTTGTTTAAGAGAACACCAATGACTTCATCTCAGATACCCGTATTTGTACTTCCCATTATACAACTATTTCTCTGCATACGTTTCAATTTTAATAATGAAATTTTTGATAATGAAATCTTTGTAATAGGTATATAAGGTTCTTTCCTGTTTTTCTTTCCCTTTTTTCTTTTTTACAATTACCATGATATGCGTATTGAAAAAGAAAAAAATCTACATGGTATGCAATAAAACGAAATTATCTGTATCAATAACCGGTCGAGAACGTAAACCGAAAACCATATGAAATTTTAGAAGTCATTGTAACATACGATAAACGATTAATATAATTAACGAATGATCGAGAATTCTCCAGTTAAAAATATTTTGAAAGGCTTTATTTAGTATAATGAAGTATTATCAAAATTTGATAACAAATAATCAACGAAAGAAAGAGAGAGAGAGAGAGAGAGAGAGAGGAAATTTCTCAAATCTGTTGTGACAGAAACTTAACGACTAGTTTACCATTAGACGAAATTCAAGTCGAAATCAGGATTCTATTTTTAGAAAGGAAGAAAGAAAAAATGAAGTGAGAGGGAGTTAATTACTATCTATTCATTCGTATATCGTTCACAGCAATCGCGTTGGTGGACGCGTTTATGATTAATAATTCAAGGGAGCAATCGCACGAAATCTTATGAGCTACGAGTTCGTAGAAAGAAGTACAAAATTTGTCGAACGGTGTTGAACGCACGTGCCAGTGAAGAGATATAAATTAGAATTAAAGTTTCTCGACTATTGTGTCTTACATACCGATAGGAATTATAAAATGTTACAAATATATGATAATTATAAAAGTTTTTCCTTTTTATTTTTCTTTAAGATAATGATAAGGAAAATTTTGTATAAAAGGAAAGAATGGAATATTTTTTCTAAGTTCCTCTCATTTTTTTTAACCTGAACTTTCGACGATACTATATTAACACAAATAACTAGAAATACCCGTTTTTCATGGAAAAAAGAATAAGAGTTTTACGATCGAGAAAACATATTTCGTAGAGAGACAATATTGCCGAGAGAATAAGTAAGTACCTAGGCCTTTAAAGTAGTTAAGAAAAAAAAGGATAGAAAAGTTTGTGAAAAGACTTAAAAGGAAAAGTTTTTCAAGTTAAGAAACTATTAGAAAAGAAAATGAGAAAGAGAGACGAAAAGATATATATATATATATATATATATATATATATATATATAGAGAGAGAGAGAGAGAGAGAGAGAGAGAGAGAAAGAGAGAGAATAGTATTCATATATTCAATTGACGTTGTTAAATTAAAAAAATTTATAAGGACGAAATGAAAACAAAGAGATAAAGTTCATGGAGAAGATCGCCTATTTCCTAAAGATATAACAACGGTAAATTAACGTATTCATTCATAATACATTTAAGATTATATAAATATTTATCTATTTATCAAACCAAAAGCGTAACTTATGTCACAAGCAGAAAAGTGTACACCGCGGTTCGCACAAAGAATCTAGGTCAATGAGCTTAACAATGATTTTCACGATACTTTAACATTTTACTTATACTACTTTACTTTTACTTTATGCTAAAATCCATTGAAAATAGAGCTTCAAACGATTCATGACAAGAAATGGACGTTATCAAAGATCGCTTTTGTTATGACCGTGTATTAGTTCACTGATAATCATAAAGGTAAGAAAAAAAGAAAACAAAATAAAATGTGTCACGAAAATAAGGAACCGAATGAATCGAATTTCACTATAACATTCGCTTTCTCATAAAGGATAATAATAATCATGAGTCATCCCATTAATTGTTCCAATTTCCTACAACACAATCCTAAAGTCGTCCAAATCATTAGAATCTTACAATCAGTGAAAATCGTACGAATAACGAACTTAACACTCTATACGTACCATTCATTCGAATCAACGTAACATCAAACATTCCTCGATAGTTTCTCATATGTTATTCGATGATTACACCCGGTTAAACGAACCAATTGTATGAAATTAAAGTTCACTATGATAAAAAAGAAGGAAAGATAAAGGAATTATTCAAAAATCGTTAGAATGGTCGAAATAATTCTTGGGTGAATCAATATAAACGTATTTTTAATTTTTATCAAACTTTTACGGGTATAATTAAAAACAAAAAGAAAGAAAAAAGGAAAAAGTTTAACTCCAAGAATACAACAAAAAAAAGAAAGAAAATAACAAAAATGAATGATATAACAAATAATTTAACGTTGGGAAAAACTCACCGTTGGAAGAAAAATCGCATTGACTATGGCGATTTGAAGAAGAAGCTTTACGAGGTAGCTTCCAGTGTAGCCCATTTCCGTGAAGATACCACGCGTCCTTTCTACACGGATTTCCAAAAGTGAGTACCGCTTCGAACTGCGTTGCCTCCTTATATAGGTTGGATATTGGCCGCGCAGGCGTTTCGACCCCCATAGGAATGGGGGGTCGAAATCCCTCCTACATACCCAATGGTGGTTGATATTTACGCACACCTGCATCAAATGATGTAATTGGTACGCAATACGCCTATATTTCATACGCTTCTAGCCTTCTGTTTTCCGAGCCAACCCCTGGGAAAAAAATAGGTAGAGAAAAAGAGAAAGATGGATGAAAGGAAAAAAAGGGAATGGAGGCAGTTTAAAAATCACGACCGAGATTAATATGCGGAGATTATTACGTGTTGAGAGGAAAAAATAAAGAGAAAAAGAGATAGAAAAAGTACCAAAATCGTATCTCCAACCTTCTATTTTACAACCGTATTTGATTGGATACACCCGCGCAATCTTTATCTCGTACTTTTTTCTTTTCTTTTTTTTTTTTTTTTTTAATTCGGAACTTGAGTATTTGCTAATAACATAGTCTGAAAATTTTCTACAGATTATATTTTTTAATTAAAATTAAAATAACATACACATATATACTAGATGTGGTAAAATCGTGTACTCTAAAAACGTCATTTTCGATTTTTATCTTCAACGTGTATATGTTTTATCAATGATATATCCACTCTAAAACCCATATCTTAATAATACTTAACTGATTCGTAAATGTTAATGAAAACATCGAAGCTAAGATAACGATTTTAAATGCGACATGCATGCGCGGTTGCGTACACTTTCCACGACGGCCGGAAATTTGATTTCAAACGTTGTTTACGTATGAAGAGTATTGGGTATTTGGCCATTCAAAACTTATATACATATATATCCGCGAACGAATGTACGATCCACCAAATTGAATAATCCCTTCAATGAATGAAAATCGACACGAGTTTTTTTAATTTTCCGTTCGTTTTCTTTTATTTTTCTTTATTATTTTCAACATTAAATATACATTGGTTTACCCATCTCTCTCTCTCACACAAATTTTATTTCTAACATAGAGAATATAAATAAAAAAAGTTATACAAGGATATGCGAATAGAAATAAAGATCCTCAGTTTCACATAACGTTGCTCGTGTGCCTAGGGAAAATGAAACGAGAAAGGCAATATTTTATGTTCCAGTAAAATCGAATACGATTGGCATCGTATTTTGATACTGTGTCTTTTGGGATTACTCTGTACGCCAGTAAAACCACGTATATAATTCACGTTGATTAAAATGATCGGATTCTATGGTTTGACATTTTCAGGCTAACGAATTTAAATTTGCAATATCGTTACAACATATCTTTATCTAGTGTTAAATGAGTTTTTATAAAGCATATCAAGATGTTTATAAAAAAATATTAAATTTCTAAATAACGTCAAGAAAAAGATCTTATGAGGTAAAAGTTCAACGGACAAGTAGTAAGCACACGTGTGGCAATAATCGGACTGCCGGTGGGTAGATCAGTAGTAAGAGTCAATAATAAAGAATACGGAGCGACAAAAGGAGATAGTGCCGTTTATATACAACATACGGCTGAGTTATACATCTTAAATGAACGAGAGAAAATGTTTTCCTCGTTTTTTCTAATTAATTAAGAGATGAAAAATTGTAAATTCTCATATTAGAACATCGAATTCCTTATGTTAATTATAAAAGAGAAAACAAACAGAAAAGGTACAGGGTACACATTGAAATGGATTATTTTATACGAAGAATGGTAGTCGTTAAATATATTGACTGTCGATAATTATAATCAATATACATAAACGTATTTACAATAATAAATGCTTAATCCTACCATAATAGCGTAGAAAGGAGGTCATTTAATATTTGCTTCAAAATTTAGGATCGAAACTCACGTGGTTACAAAACTACTAGAAAATCGTCTCTTGAACCTAAATTTCATCAAATACAGTCTATTCAAAGTTAATTCATTGATATAATTATATTTAATCCGCTGTTATCTTTATTTGAGAGATTGTTTCAAGTGCTGTCGCTTTATTCTAACATAACTTAACGAAAATCGGTAAATAGAAAAACTTCGTTCGGCAATATGTGATTTCTGTTTAACCAGTTTTTGAATAAATTAAAAGTTCAAGAAGAACGATAATTTCTTGTTTAATTTTGTAGTAGCTCATATTATATACAATATTAGAATATCGTTAACACATCTAACACACAATGAAAGCTATTTAATTTCGTTTACGTAGTTCCAATATTGAATTAATATTGTTTGTGATAAACAGATATATGTATCCAAATATCACAATGAGGAAAAGAGTGCATAAACTCTTCTCACTGATTCGTTTTATAACAGGCTTATACTAAACTTGTGTAAAATAAATGAGATATAAATGTAAGATGAATGATAACATCAACGATACTCAACGATCACTGACGATACTTCTTTAAATATGTGGATACAAATAATCTTTATTTTCATTTTCCATTTTCTTCCGAAGATAATTTAGCTTTCATCGAATCGTGATATGCATCCAATAATTCTTTAGGGCTTAATTTCGAACTAATTGCCTTATAAATCTTAAGTAATTCGTCTCTTTCACTTTTTCTTTCGACATGCGACAATACTAATTCAGTAGACCATAGCTTATCGAATACATCTTGTATAAGAGTTGGATTCTGTAACTTGAGCGTTTCTGTTATGTCGGTTAAACTGCTATTTTGCAAAGCAATATCCAAAACAAGTTGCGGTGGTATTAGCTCGTCGTTTGCAACTGTATGGCTAATTATTACATCCATGGGAACTCTCTTTAACATGTCACTGAAACATGACAGATCTGTCATAGGAGTTTTAATACCATCATTCTCTTCCTTTTTCAATATCACCGATAACATTGCGGCAAGTTCCGAAGATGTACATTTTTGACATACAAAATCTTTTATTTCTTTGAAATCAAAAATGTTCATGCAGTCGCTAATCGTAATTTTCTTCCGATATGCATTCAGAACTTTATGGAAAAATTGTTTGTCACCACTAAAAATATCGGGAAGTCTTAAAAGAACTTTATTAATCCCGCAACCACGACATGCAGATTTTAATTTCGTTTCATAGTAGCTTGCGTTATTGTCAAGTCCAAGTAGTTTTAACGTTTCCTTTTCAAATTCTGCTTCTGGCAAAGCTCTCGTTTTCATCTATAAAAATTTTTTACATGAGATTATATTATTTATATAAAACCAATGTAACACAAGCAAAACTTTTAACTGTTCTTACCTTATAATGTGCAAGTATACTTTCAGAAGTACTTCGTTTGACAGCACTTTGCATTACTAAATTAACATCGATTTCATCCAAAAGATCTTCTAATGCCATTTGAGCTTCGACGGATTTTGTTGCTACATTTGCAGACTGTGGACATACCATAGGATCAGTGCAAACACCGACAGATGTAGTCGTACAGTTTGAATCGACCATTGATACTTTAATAATCGATGGTATTTGAGATGAAACGTTAGGGTTGTTTGATTCCGTTGTACATGTATCTGTATTTGTGAATATTTCTGTCTGGCAAGCCATGTCAAGTACATCTTTTTGCAAATCGCAATTTGTTGCTTTAGTTTCATTGGCAACTAAAAGACTAGGATGTAATTCGAAACAAGATTTCGGACTTTTCAATCCAACCAAATTTTTATTAATGTAATGTTGTAAAACTTTTTTAACAAACTGAACTTTAGAATTACCCTTTACAGGCATTCTATTTGCTTCACGAGAGGTCAATTGTGCAAGATCACCGATAGTAACTATGTTTCTACTTGAGAAATAAGTATTCAAATGTTTAATCCACGACGGATAAGTCAAGTATTCGGTTATGGCATTTATAGGATCTTGACACGACATCAATTCTAAACAAATTGGTTGTGTATCGTTTAGAAGTTCTGGATTCGAATTTTTCAAGCTAGATTCACTATCTTGGCTCACAGGTAAACTCCCAAATATTGAATCTGTTACTGGTAAAGTATCTTGGTCTGCAATATTTTCTGACGTTTGTGTACTAGTTCGTAAAGGTTTCCCGCAAAATACTTCATCTGAATTTGCTGTAGAATTCAAACTAGTAATATTTCCCACATCTATTGTATCTTCTAAATTGTCTGCATTAGTTGTAATATTTAATTGTGAAGAATCTGCTAAATCGTTTCCATTAGTCGCATTTTTATTTTCATTTTGTGGCTGCTCCGTATTATCTTTATCATCCGCACTACCAAACATATCTTGCTGAGTTTCAGATTCTTGGGATTGAAATATTTCATCATTTTTAGTCGACGATGGAAACTGTGCCTCTTTAGGAATGGTTGTGTCTTCTACCATTTCTACTTCTTTGGACAAATTATCTAATGTAACTGCAGTATATAACTTTGCTTCTGAAGATTCGCTCATATTCTCTGAAAAACTGCAGGTTGTATGATCATCTATTGCCATATTGTCATCAGTATATTCTAATTCCTCTGCTATTTTTGTTAATAATTCATTCTCCCTTTCACATTGTAAATCGACTTCACATCCGTAATCTGATTGTATTTCGACATTCTTATCCTCTCTTTCCGTATCAACTTGAATGAATTTAAGTTTTGTTTGCTTCATTCGTTGCGGCGTATCCTTACGAAACAATAAAATACGAGAAGATAATTTAGCTGGTTTATCAGGAGATTCAGTAAGAGTAATCTCATAACCCATCTGCTTAGAAACTGGAGGATCAGCGAAACTAACTCGTTTTCTCTATAAAAAAAAGAAAAAAAAAAAAAAAAAAAAGAAAATAAAGTAAGTAGATATGTGATGAAAGATATATATATATATATATATATATATATATATATATATATAAAATTATGAAAATTCAAAAAATACCTTATTTGATGTTGTAGTTTCTAAATCACATTCTGTTATAGCCAATCGATGTCGTTTAAGAATGCTAGCACTAGGTGATGCAGTTAATGATGGAGGATTAGCACTGGACCACTCCAGCATAGGTAATTCTGTTTTTTCCTGAGATGGCGACAAACTTCCGTCATTTCCTTTCTCAA
Source organism: Dolichovespula saxonica (assembly GCA_911387935.1). Taxonomy (NCBI): domain Eukaryota; kingdom Metazoa; phylum Arthropoda; class Insecta; order Hymenoptera; family Vespidae; genus Dolichovespula; species Dolichovespula saxonica. The sequence goes on along the minus strand of OU427000.1, from coordinate 2,043,178 downwards.
CTGTATTATCCAAGCTGATTAGCATGTAATCAGGTATTGTTTTCTCTATATTGGAAGAAAGTTTTTCACCGTCATTTTTTAAATTAGAAAATGATTTAACTGGCGAAGATGAAATGTATTCTCCAGATTTCATATTATTAAATATTTTTTCTTGACGGCTACCACATGGACCTCCAATTTTATCATTATCTTTAAATATTGTAGTTTTATCTTTTTTCCCTATCTGCATTTCGTTTTCTCCTTCTTTAGATTTAATCTTCTTTACTATTATATCCTCGTCCACTTTTACACTTTGACTATTAGTTTCTGTTAATATTTGTTTTGTAACTAAGCCCAACATATGAGCTGCGCGACCTCCCTTAGTTGGATAAGTTTTTAACTTTAAAAGTCGCTTAATATTATTTTTAGGTGATGATGCAACCATTGCAGAGATTTTAGGCGTAGGTGAACTATTTACTTGCGATACATCCGAAGATGTCTTCTTTTCATCTTCACGTTGAATACAACTAATTTCATGATCCAAAGAAGTATTTACAACTGTTACGGTGTTATCCTCTATATGTACTATCTCGTCAATTTTATCATCGAGTTTAGGGACGTCGAGGTTAGAGTCGTCGAGTTTAGGGTCGACGAGTTTAGGGTCGTCGAGTTTAGGATCGTCGAGTTTAGGGTCGTCGAGTTTAGGGTCGTCGAGTTTAGGGTCGTCGAGTTTAGGGTCGTCAAGTTTAGGCTCATTGTCTGGAATCTTTTTAGGCACATTAGGTATTTCTTTTGTACTTTTCTTTAGTATAGTAGGTTCTGTCGAAACATTATCTTTATTACACGAGTTGTTAGATTTCATGACCGGTACATTAACTATTTTATCGATTTTATCGATTTTAATAAAACATTTTTTATCATTATATTTTCCTTCCAATTTTGATATTACACTTATATCTTGTGAATTTTGTATAATTTCTTGAGTTCCATCTCCTGCAGATAATAATAGTTCCTCTTTTTTTATAGAATGTTTAGTATTCATTTCGTTTGTATTTGCATCATGTTCTTTAAGTTTCTTTTTACTGTCTCTTATTTTGCCAACATTCAATGAATTATCTTTATCTGTAATTTCATTTTGAATATCAATAGTGATGTTATCTGTGATTTCAGGCGATACGTTTGTACTTTCATCAGATTTAGAATCTCTGATATCAGTATTACTAGTTTCCTTTTCTACAGTTTTCTCCATTGCATCAATCGTAGGTGATTCTTCATTTTTATTTGTCTCGGATTTGAAACTTTTCTTATTTTTCTTCTTAAGTGAAGACTGACCATATACACTCGACTTTGTTTCTTCAGTATTCTTCAATTCTGAACTTTTTCGTGTATACGTTCGTAAGTTTTTCATCTCGCAGTTAGTATCTTTTAAATGTTCTTGGTGTTTGGATCGTCGACGATTTGGTAATGCACTGTAAAATACCATATTTATCTTTAGCCTTGATATCTCATTTTTCGTACGTTGGCTCAAGCATTGTTCTTCTTTCGTTCCCTCCAAATGTTCACTTTCTACGGATGGTAGGCTATCAGAGTCACTGGGATTTTCAGAAATAGTATACTTTTTTCGCCTTCGTTGGTTCATGGTTTCCTCAGAATCACTGTCTGAAGCATATTTACGTTTTGTACCTCTCCTATGTTTAGTTAGACTTGATTTAGTTTTCAATGTTTTTAACATTTTAGATTCACTTGGTTCACCTGGGGTATTCGTTGTTTTAGCAGAATCAAGTTCGTTGGAATCTGTTTTTGTCGTGCTAATGCGATTCCGTCGTTTACCATTTTCTAATACTGATGGAGATAATCTTTGTTCAGCCTCTTTTTCATCGGGAAACTCATCTCGGGATTCGAAATTCAATCGTTTTGCAACGGAATTCAATTCATCGTGATCATCAATCTCTTCCTTATGATCGTCTAGTGATGTTCCCAATTTGTCGTTTGAAGAGATCTCCGATATCAAATTGGTCTGTTCTTTGGATGAATTATCGATCGTATTATTGTCATTACATTTCTTAGACGTACTGTCCTCACTTAAACTTGTAGATTGTACTGGTAAAACAATCTGTTGTTGTACGGCTTTCAGATCAGTACTACTAAGAGTTTCTATTTTATCAATGACAATATATTCCGTAATTGTAGAATCAATAGTATTTTCTTTATTAGCATCATGATCAATATTTTCTTCTTTCACAGAATCATTATTTTTAGCTTCATGTGCGTAATCTGCTTCATTAATACCCTTACCTCTTTTATCAAACCATTCCTGTAAATTTTGAGTACTTTGTGAAGATGACTGTGAAAGATCATTATACAATGCAGGAATATCATCTCTTTTCTTTTTTAATATTTCTTTTTGATGCTCGGTCAAACGATTCACATCATATTTTACGTCTGTTTTAATATAGACATATTCCTAAACAAACAAATATAGAACATACAGAATTTTTTTTATCAAATTCTGTATGTACAATGGATATATATAAAGAAAAAGAAGAATATACCTGGGTCTCGGGATCAGGCATTGATATCCTTTTTTCGTCATTCTCTTTCTGTGCCTTGATAAGTATCATCTTAGGAATTACAGATTTTCTATTTAAAAAACTCCCTGCCATCTTCACTTGTTTCTCAGATATCTCTTTATCTTCTATTTTCTTTTCTGCATTGTTTAACTTGAATGGTAGTTTATCTGGTTTTATTCTCTTATGTATTTCCTGCACCATGCGTTGTCCTTTATCATCGAAATTATTTTCATCATCTAAGAATGACAATGTTTGCGTTGCTATTTCTGTATTAGAGTGGTTTATAGATTGAATAATGATTTCTTTATATAGCGACAAAACTTCGGAACTGTAACTTTTCCCAAGACCTTTAAAAATACTAATTACGATCTCCCACATATTCGTAATCTACAAATAAATAAATGATAATATTAATGATAAATATTGAAGTGTGGAAATACTACTTGAAATTCATTTATTTGATTGTTATACTTCTTTTAGTGATATTCCTGTTGAAGATATGAGCACAAGTTCAATCACTGGCTTCACATACTGCAAACATAGTACTGCCTTTGTTGGATCATGACCATATACAGTAATAAGCACTGCGGATAATGCTTTCAATGTGATATCACAGTCAATAAATTGTGAATTATTGAAAGTAGTTCTAATGAGATCTATCAAAAATTCCACTACAGATGGTAATTCATTGCAAGCTAAAAAATAATTTAATATACATAAATACCATGGGATAAACACACTTTACATAAATTATTATAAAAATTATATTGTATTATCATACCAAGTAAGGAATTAAAATTTATACTATTCAATAATGTATCCAAACAGATAATTATAAGATTATTACAATCCTTATTTTTATTTAAACAACACTGCATCATTTTTATGGTACTTAACAGTATTTCATTAGATTTTACTGTGACGATCAAATCTCCTTGTAAATCGAACTGCTTATATAATTTTTTCCAAGTCCCACTAATTTCTTCAACCTGTTAATACATCGCGTTTAAATATACTTATTAATTTGTATTAGATTTATAGTGTTATTAAATATGTAATTATATAGATACAAAAACCTGTTTTAAATCCTTCAAAAATATATTCGAAAATGGAAATTTTAAAATATACTCTGTAGTCTTGAAATTATGTTGAGCAGCATTGCCTTCATTGATGTTGCATGAATTTTCCATATATTTTGTTAATATTTCTGCTACAATGCACCATATCTCAGGTATAACAGTCCTAAAAAATCAGGATAATAAAAGATATAAACATAAAATGATTTACTTTCTACCTAAATTTAATTATCTCACGTGGATTTATCTTCTACGTTGACCTGTATTATTTTGTCTAAAACGGTTTTCAAGAAGTCCAATGTATTTGAACCGTACTCATTTCCTATATTAGGTTTAACACATTCCCATAGTAAACAATTAAGTCCTTTGCAATGATTCCTTTAAATTAAATATAATGATAAAGTCAATTCATCTTAACATATTTCCTGTTTTATTTGTAAACAAGAAATATATACATATGAATAATACTTACTTCTTTATTTTTTGTAGTATTGATGTTGAAAAAAGTTTAAACAATAAATCTGACAACATTCCACTGTGGATTTGGATATCCTTATTAAAATTAGGTAGATCAATTATGATAACATCAAGAATCAGATCTTGGATCATTGGCTTATCAGCAATATGATTTACCAATTCGTTTATTACTAATAAAATGTCTTTATAAACGAGATCCTGAAAATTATATTTAATTATTATATATATACAGGAAAAAGTATAGAATTGATATTTTTGTTTCTCACCTTTATTTCTATTTGTGATTCTTGAGCATAATTAAATAAACTTGACCATAGAAGTTTCCCTGCTTGACATCGATTTTTCATCTCTTTATCATCAATTTGGCTTAAAATAAGTAAAGCTTCTCCAACGCTATGTATAATACTTTTATAACACTGTTGAAAAACTGTATTGCATATGCAATGTGGAAGCATTTCTTCTAAAATTGGCGTATAAAGCATATGCTTTTCTTGTTTTGCTACAAGCAATTGAGATAAAGCATACACAGCAACTAATTTTGTTTTAAAAAATCTCTTGCCAGGTGAAGCAACATCGCATTTAGATGAAAGTAATGGTGTATCTCCAAGAGGACCAAAGCAAAAGTTCAAAAATTGCGTTATCACAGGGTCAACAAATTTTCCAATATCTTTATAAAGTTTAATGATCAGATGCCACCAAACTTCAAGTTTAGTAAGTGCTATTAATTCAGTCTTACTATTTTTTGCATTTAATGGTATACACAACAATTTTATTCTTCTTGTAGTTCCAAGTTCTTGAGGATCTAAAGCAAAATTGTCAATCAACAGTTTCCATGAAAGGAAGGCTTGCCTAAAAAACAATAAATACACTTTTAAGAAAAATATTATTCAATGATAATTTGAACAATCATATATTGATTGTTATATCAAACCTTCTTATAACAGCATCAGAAGATTTGAAGGCTCTTTCCTCAACACTGAGCAAATTATTTATCAAACTTGCACCACGATGAAGGTCTGTACCAAGCAATTGAACACTGATATTCCATTGGACAGCCCAATCAAGTTCACATACTGTTACTAAAAGCTGCATTCGTTTACAATATGTTGATTGTAAATCTGTTTTATATTGTGTCCAAACATCTGGTAATTCATTACGAACATGTGTAGCCAAATTTGTTGTGATCGCTTGCTGTAAAACTTTTAAAGCCGGACTGCGTTGTCTCTTATGACCCATATAAGCTAATAATACAACTTTGTCCATTAGCAATTCGTCAAACTATAATGACAATATATACAAATTAAAATCTTGTAATACACAATATAATTCTCCATCCCAAAGTAAAATATTTAATTTGTATACCCTTTGTATTTTATTATCAGCCATTTCAGCAGCTACTTTGTATAATTTCCTCAACAAATTAAGACTATAATTAATCATTTCTTCTTCAATCTTCTGATTATTAGATAATACTCTGTTTTCAATTTCAGTTAGTTTTTGTAAATTATCTGTACATGCTGTTGGTAAAAGCCAATTCATTGTGACAGGCTGTACAGTGTGCATACAATCATTTAATAAATGAAAAATTGACTTATCATTGGCAGCTATTAATATGGCTACATCATCCACAACATCTAGTAATTTAAGAATTTTTAATCTAAAATCATAATATATATACAATTAACATATGAAGTAGAAACAATAAATGCAATTGATTTGATAACAAGAAATAATCCAACCTGTCTTTTCTATTTATATGCAACATTGATTCAAATAGATTTAATTTGTGACTGCTGAAATTTTGCACAATGCAAGTAAGTGTATCATATGCCTCATGTTGTATATTTTGATCCTTGCTCATAGAAGCATCTATAACCAACTTGCATAGATCCTTATATTGCTCTTCCTTAATGTTATTCGAAGATTCTAACTTTTTAAAATTACTAAAAATTCAATGGAAACATAAATTGACTCTGTTATAAGAAATGGTAATTATACTTACAAGTAAATTTTAAGTACACATTTTAATCGAACGATAATTTAACTATTAAGTCATACAAAATAATTAAAGTGGAAGAAATCATAGATTTTTAATACTAAATAATATAAACGAAATAATATAAAAAATTCTAATAGCGTTACCTGCGAATATAGGTTAAAGCCTCTCTCTTTTCCTTATTGCTACTATTTTCCCGTAGCATTTTTAGAATCTTCGGGAAAGATTGAGTTACAGTAGCCATATCTTTACACTTGTTGTTTACAAAAACTCTATCGATATTTAAACATCGCTTCACACCCGTAGCGTCCTAAAACTCTAAAAGAAAAGAGCCTTACGTACTTGCTCGATGAAAAAATTTGCGCGCGCGACTAATACGATAACAATTTTTAGTATTGTGGAACGCTTCACGAAACTCGTTTGTTCAACATATATGCGCAAATATATTTGACGAAACACTGTATCATGCACAATATGTTAAAATCTTAAAAAAAATTACACCGATTATCCCAAAACCAATAGTGAATTTATCTATATCATTCTCTCTTTATTTTGTATTACAGCTGTACGAAACAAAAGCACTAAACATTTGTTGTTTTAGAAGCAATATCAATAGCTTCGATACCAACGTTAGGCTGCACTGGGCTGCACTCACTCATGCTCACTCTCACGATCCCTCACAGTCAGATCTACATATTTATCGAAACACATATTTCCGTTGCATTACGTGTTTGAAGACATGATTTATTTAACTGATAATATCTAAAACTTAATTAACTATTTCAGATTAAAACAATAAAAAAATTGAATTTTTATTTTATAAATATAATTATTATTTAAACTTAATAATTAGGTTATTTGTAATAATTAATTAAAATGTATTATTGTCTCGTTTCTTTACATGTATGATGAGTTTCTATAATATATATCACATATATCATATATATCACATAACTAAATTAAAAACAATTTGACACGACAAAAAGTAAATTACAATATTTACAATAATGTTATGTATATGTATATGTAATCACAAACCTTAGTAATTTAGCATCCAAGCAATGAAAATTGCATTGGCGCCAAATTTATTCCAATCTTATTGCGACGCATGTAGAACAGATGACGCTACATTTGCAGCACAAAAATATTCTTTTTGATTGGCAGAATCTTAAACAAACAGGACTCCATCATTGGAAAATGAATTTACCATCGACCAATTCAGAAACGCATTACATCAAACAATTCATATGCGATGTTACATTTCAGAACATTTTCAGTTTTGAGTTATACTTCCAGGCACTTTCAATAAGTTGCCGAAAGTTGTCGAATGCTTGTAGATTAAGCACTATTATGAAAACTAATATTTTATAAAAAAGTACTTACAAATTTTATTTATTGACATATACTTACAAGTTTTATTTATTGACATATAATATGGCCAATTATCAAGTTCAGTATAAAACAAATAATGATTTCGGGAACATACAAAACAGTCGAGCTATTCGTGCTACAACATGCAAAATCAAGCGTAAAGAACGAAGGGCCAAGGAATTTTCAAAAAAACGAAAATTAGAAGTTGTTGCTAATATAGACACGAAAGGTAATGTGTATAATTTTTATAACAAACAAAAATTTCAACGATCTTCGAATGACTATATCATATGATGTATAAGGTATGTGTGACGTAATTTATAAGAGCTTATGAAATGTGTTTGTAACTCTTGTTTTTGATTATAAAAATCAATTAAATACTTTTATAAGATAGTTGTATTCAATTATATGATGTATGATTATGTTAGGAGGATCAGATAATAACGTCGATTTTAAAAATGTCAATATTTGTTTATCATTTATCAGCTCAGTATATACTTCAAAGTCATGCCAAAGACATTTTAAGATTAAAGTGACTTGTTTACTTGTAAATACTTAAATCTTAAATTTTTTTTGCAATTTAAGAAGAAATGCAGAGTTAAATTCTAGAAAATATCCTGCAAAATATGCTTTTTGATTTTCACAATGGTAGTAACTGAACAGTTGCTAATAAATACATATTTCTGTTGCTCAGATGACAAGGATAACAGATATCACAAGTTATTAAAATGGAAAGCTGAACAAGATAGACTTAAAAAAATGGAACAAAAGAGGAAAAAACCTGTCTTCAAAGTGGGCATAGTTCATCATAATTACTACTCTCCTCCGATAAAAGTTTCTAGTATACTGCCTCAAACAAAATCATGTTTTCATAATATTAAACAAATTACAAAACCTATGTCACCTCCAAAAAGAATAACCAGAGCTATTGAAAAACGTCTTCTTAAAAAACAAGAGTTATCTACAGAAGTAATACCAAAACAAAATGTTACAAGGAAAAAACAAGAAAAATTATTAAAAAAAAGTAATGTAAAAGATGAGCAAATATCTGTGAAAGATGAAAAAAAATCTTTTGCACCTAGTAATTATAAGTTCACTGCTCCATGTGAAGTAAAAAGTATACCTTTATTTGGTCGTGTAACTATGTTACATACACCTGTAAAAGGTTCTACGCCAATTAAAACTGTGAATAAAGCAAAAATATCTTTATTGAAAGAAAAATCAGAATTATTGGATCAAGAATATGATGTAGCAACGGATAACATAAATGATCAAATACCTAATATTAATAGAATAAATGGTTCAGATGAAGGAATAAAATTATACTTATCATCTGATGATGATGAGATGAAATTTGACTGTCCTGATAAAAAAGGAGAATTTCTTAGAAATAGTACTTTTTCTAATGAAAGTTACTCACAAATGATACCGTCACCCGGCGATATTTCAGCTATTATAACTGGAGAAGAAACATCAAAAAATTCAAACAATACTGAAATTAAAACTTCTTTTTCAAAAAATATCTCTAAGAATAAAACTAAGAACAAGTCTCCTAAAAATATGGATAACATTCAAACAAAAGTAACATCTTCTTTAGAGACTGGTGATACCACATTGATCGAAACAAATTTACCTAAGGATCCAGTATTTTTTTCGCCATATATTGTATCAAGTCGTGGTAAAAGTAATGCGAGAAAGGAACAACAAATACGTCGTGGTATTGGTTCTCCATCTGATGATATTCCTACAAAAGATACTGTTATGAAAACTCTTAACATATCAATTGAAGAAGAAGAACGCACAGCACTATATTTTGCTTTTATATTAAAAAAAGAAATAGACAGGCTTAATGAACTTTGCAAAAAGTGGGCAGATATACAAGCAGAGTCAGATATTACAGAAGATGTTCAATATCAAATTAATCAAGCTATAGGACAAACACGTTTATTAATAAATAAAAAGTTTGAAAGGTTTCGACAACTGGTATCAGATTGTGAGACTGGTAAGGGAGAAATGTTAGTTACTTGCAAAGATTTACAAGGATTCTGGGATATGACATACATGGAAGTAATAAATTGTGATACACGATTTGAAGCATTAGAAAAACTTCGTTCTAGAGGTTGGGAAGAAGAAGAAATAGCTGTCACCAAAGTTAAACCTAAGAAAAAAGTAGTGTCGAAAAAGAAAGTTGTACCCAAAAAAAAAAGTTCAGTCCATGCTTTTATCTTGGCTGCAAAGCAAAAAATGAAAAATAATATAGATAATTCAAAAATGTTTGAAGAAAATATGAATGAAAACACAAATGAGTCTTTAACTTCCATAAATAATATTAATATAGAAAACAAAAATAGAGGCTCAATCAACAATAATACTAGACGATTAAAATCTATGGACTTTAAGGATGAATTATCTGTTTCTGCTAAAAGAACCAGTTCTAGACAAAGTTTATTACATAAAACACTTTTATCAGAATCATGTAAAGCTATAAAAACTCCAATAACTTTAATGAAAATAAGTCAAATGTGTAAAACTCCAAAAATTGAACTGGATGATTCTATATCATATGTTAACTCTAAACAAACACCTAGTAAGAGCATTTTAAAACGTAAAGATGATTTTTCAATAAATGCTTTACGTTTAACAAAATCTATGCAGAAAGTTAACTTTAACGACCATGTAGTCTTAAATGAAGTGCCTATTGATGAAGAAGTCCAAGACAATTTGGATCTGGCTGCCAGATTAGCTAGAATAGAAAATTATGACTTAGATACTGAATATATAAATAATAAGATAAAAACTGAAAAGAAACTTAATTTTGATGATAATTCTTTTCAAGATTCAGAAAATGACTTACAATTCAATACTAATCAATTACTTTCATCGAGTGTAACTAACAAAGAAGATGATATTCTTGTAAACCTTCAAACATGTGAACATTTTGTCACAAATACTTCACCTGAAATCGATAACATATTAATGAACATGTCATTAGAGAAACCTGCAGAAAATAAAGCAAACACAAGAACTCTTAGAAACAGAACTGTTATAACAGAAAACTCTTTAAGAAGAATGTCTACAAGAAATAGGAAAACAAATATTACAGTAAGTTATAAACGAATTTTATGTGGTGCAGTAATATATTATATTAGTATATGTTAAAAAATCTTAACATATCTCATTTCAATTCTGTTTAACAATATATTTTATTTAGGAATCAAGTGATAAAAAAGATAAAGATAACCAAAAGGAAAATAAGAGTCCTATAAAGTTAAAAAAAGGATCACAAAAAATGTCAAATAAGTTGGAAGCAGAGGAACTTATTATAAAGAAAGAACCTTTCGATGTCACACAAACAAATACAAAGAAGGAGTTGAGAAGATCCTCTTGAAAAAGTGTGAAGTTTAATGGTAAAAATAAAAAAATAATATGATGGAATAAAAACTAATCTATTATTTATAAAATAATAACACTTTGTCCTAGCTGAAGATTGCAGTGCCTGTGTAGAAAATAGTCATACATCCAATGACACCACATGTTAGACGTAGTGAAGGTAAATTGAACCTAAGCTATTTGCAACAAAATGTTACATTTGTGGAAGCTCCTTCGCCCAATACAGATTTGATTTCGTGGGATTCTCCAAAGAGTAAGTAATATATAAATTCATTATTTCGTACTTAACTAATAATTGTATCCAATTTCAGTTCCTGCTAGAGTAAGGTGATACGTCAGAAATTCTAATAAGCATATACTTTAATAACGTGTATTGTATAAATTTTGTACATATACTCTTCCACTTAACAACTATTTTAATATTTTCATCTATTTTTTTGCATAGATCAAAATTACATTAAATCTTGTCAAACTTGTTTCTAATTATATGTATGATTTATTAACATTAATTGTTTTTGGCAAAACTTGTTAATAATGAAAGTATGATGAAATATTTTTTCCTCTATAAGGTCGAATTTTTATTATAACTATAAAAACTGTTTACACTGAACCATTTTTAGGATCATGATCCTAAAATAATCATTCTATCATTAATAGAATAAAAGATGCACGAAAGGGGTATATGCATTTTTTCTAAAAACAAGTATATTAGAACATGTTATATCATGTTTTAATATACAACAGCAAAATTTTATTTAATAAAACATACTTGAAATATCATGCTTCTCCCTTGTCCATTATTTACATATTTGTTATGTGTTAATACATGTTAGCATTGAATGAATTTTATACATTTTGTAAATATCGTATATTGTAATTATATAAATAGTATGTATCTACATGAAATACATCTCTCCAAGGATTTCTACTATTGTAGAAAGTTAAAAGACCCTCCCATTGGTAAAAAATGTTTCTAAAAATTACTTAAAATAAATTTGAATCTGCTTTTATAGGAAAAGCTTAAACAAATCTACAAATTTTTTAAAAGTTTTAGATTAGTTTGAATAACTGTCTTTGGAAATAAATAATTTTGATCAAATATGAAATCAACTATAACAATGTTTAAATCATTAGATACAGATTTGTGTTGATTGAGAACTTGTGTTGATCCAACTGAGAATCACTTTTTGACATATTGGCGCCAAATCTGAATGTAAATTTCCACACAGATGCTTCATAACGTACGATATATTAGAAGTTAAGAGATATTGCGATACTAAAGGGATATCGAGTTAACGTTTTAGAAGTTCATCGTTTAAGAAATTTACTAGTTAATCGACAAATACAGTATTTGGCTAAGGTGTTGGCCAGAGAGCGCTTGGCCACAAACTCGCGTAATTCATCGCGTAAACGTTTTTATAAATGATAAAAACTTGATATCTTTTTGAAGCAAGCCAACATAAAGACATATGATAGAAAGAAAACGTTGGACACCATTTCTCACAAAAAATACCATTTATTTTCGCAATGAGAAGACGATAATTCATATCCGAAAAATTGTAAAAATGTTGAAAATCTAAAATAACTTCGTACGCATGATGATTCAACCAACATACAATATCCTCTAATAGCTTGACAACCTTTGATCAATATAAACCATGAAGAAAATATGGTCATCCCTTGTTTTTGTAGCAACTTGTAAATCCAAATATCTTATCCCACCATCTAGTTGTTACCTTACATTGTTCTATTGTGTAACAGACAAATTAAAAATGACAGGTTTTGATAAAATCGAACAATAACGACTCAATGCTCTGGTGTATGCAGGCTCATCAGGTCCTACCTCGTTACGTCTTTCTATCATCGTTTATTTAAACAACACTGCATCATTTTTATGGTACTTAACAGTATTTCATTAGATTTAACTGTGACGATCAAATCTCTTTGTAAATCGAACTGCTTATATAATTTTTTCTCATGGCATTAATTTTTTTGAACGTCCAGATCTTACTTTATTTGCAATATTTCCATAGATATCATTTTTTTTTTTATTATATAACAAACTGTAGATTTACTTCTTCCTACAATAGTACTGATTTCTTTATATGATTTCCCTTCTTTGTGCAGTTTAACAATTATTTCTCTTTCAGATTTGGTAGTTTCTGATTTTTTCTGCACATTAATTTAAATGATAAATAAATGTTGACTTATACGGTTCTATCTGTACTCTAGCACTATTAGATGCACACCGAAGACTATTTGTACACATTCAGATGTTTATCTAACTTAATGTTTACTGAATAGTTATGTGTACGTAGTCATAATAATTATCTACTTTGTTTACATGTGTTGGATTTTTCTAAAACTTCATGCACATTTAGTACTTAGATGTATGCTACTATAAATATATTTTGTTTCAATAAATTACAGTTCATTGTACGTTATTCTCATGATTGATCATTTTCTTTCATCCTGTTTTAATACTTACGTTGCTCACTGTATATAGATACAAAAACCTGTTTTAAATCCTTCAAAAATATATTCGAAAATGGAAATTTTAAAATATACTCTGTAGTCTTGAAATTATGTTGAGCAGCATTGCCTTCATTGATGTTGCATGAATTTTCCATATATTTTGTTAATATTTCTGCTACAATGCACCATATCTCAGGTATAACAGTCCTAAAAAATCAGGATAATAAAAGATATAAACATAAAATGATTTACTTTCTACCTAAATTTAATTATCTCACGTGGATTTATCTTCTACGTTGACCTGTATTATTTTGTCTAAAACGGTTTTCAAGAAGTCCAATGTATTTGAACCGTACTCATTTCCTATATTAGGTTTAACACATTCCCATAGTAAACAATTAAGTCCTTTGCAATGATTCCTTTAAATTAAATATAATGATAAAGTCAATTCATCTTAACATATTTCCTGTTTTATTTGTAAACAAGAAATATATACATATGAATAATACTTACTTCTTTATTTTTTGTAGTATTGATGTTGAAAAAAGTTTAAACAATAAATCTGACAACATTCCACTGTGGATTTGGATATCCTTATTAAAATTAGGTAGATCAATTATGATAACATCAAGAATCAGATCTTGGATCATTGGCTTATCAGCAATATGATTTACCAATTCGTTTATTACTAATAAAATGTCTTTATAAACGAGATCCTGAAAATTATATTTAATTATTATATATATACAGGAAAAAGTATAGAATTGATATTTTTGTTTCTCACCTTTATTTCTATTTGTGATTCTTGAGCATAATTAAATAAACTTGACCATAGAAGTTTCCCTGCTTGACATCGATTTTTCATCTTTTTATCATCAATTTGGCTTAAAATAAGTAAAGCTTCTCCAACGCTATGTATAATACTTTTATAACACTGTTGAAAAACTGTATTGCATATGCAATGTGGAAGCATTTCTTCTAAAATTGGCGTATAAAGCATATGCTTTTCTTGTTTTGCTACAAGCAATTGAGATAAAGCATACACAGCAACAAATTTTGTTTTAAAAAATCTCTTACCAGGTGAAGCAACCGCATTTAGATGAAAATAATGGTGTATCTCCAAGAGGACCAAAGCAAAAGTTCAAAAATTGCGTTATCACAGGGTCAACAAATTTTCCAATATCTTTATAAAGTTTAATGATCAGATGCCACCAAACTTCAAGTTTAGTAAGTGCTATTAATTCAGTCTTACTATTTTTTGCATTTAATGGTATACACAACAATTTTATTCTTCTTGTAGTTCCAAGTTCTTGAGGATCTAAAGCAAAATTGTCAATCAACAGTTTCCATGAAAGGAAGGCTTGCCTAAAAAACAATAAATACACTTTTAAGAAAAATATTATTCAATGATAATTTGAACAATCATATATTGATATTTATATCAAACCTTCTTATAACAGCATCAGAAGATTTGAAGGCTCTTTCCTCAACACTGAGCAAATTATTTATCAAACTTGCACCACGATGAAGGTCTGTACCAAGCAATTGAACAATGATATTCCATTGGACAGCCCAATCAAGTTCACATACTGTTACTAAAAGCTGCATTCGTTTACAATATGTTGATTGTAAATCTGTTTTATATTGTGTCCAAACATCTGGTAATTCATTACGAACATGTGTAGCCAAATTTGTTGTGATCGCTTGCTGTAAAACTTTTAAAGCCGGACTGCGTTGTCTCTTATGACCCATATAAGCTAATAATACAACTTTGTCCATTAGCAATTCGTCAAACTATAATGACAATATATACAAATTAAAATCTTGTAATACACAATATAATTCTCCATCCCAAAGTAAAATATTTAATTTGTATACCCTTTGTATTTTATTATCAGCCATTTCAGCAGCTACTTTGTATAATTTCCTCAACAAATTAAGACTATAATTAATCATTTCTTCTTCAATCTTCTGATTATTAGATAATACTCTGTTTTCAATTTCAGTTAGTTTTTGTAAATTATCTGTACATGCTGTTGGTAAAAGCCAATTCATTGTGACAGGCTGTACAGTGTGCATACAATCATTTAATAAATGAAAAATTGACTTATCATTGGCAGCTATTAATATGGCTACATCATCCACAACATCTAGTGATTTAAGAATTTTTAATCTAAAATCATAATATATATACAATTAACATATGAAGTAAAAACAATAAATGCAATTGATTTAATAACAATAAATTAATAAAGACAAACCTAAGTAATTCAACATAAAAGCAATGAAAAATGCATTGGCGCTAAAATTATTCCAAACTTATTGAGACGCTTGTGGAACAGATGGCGTTACATTTCGCAGCACAAAAAATATTCTCTCTGATTGGTAGAATCTTGAATAAACAGGACTCCATCATTGGGAAATGAGTTTATTTTTGACCAATCCAGAAATGCGTTACATCAAATAATTCATACGCAATGTAACATTTCAAAATATTTTCAGTTGTACTTCCAGTAAACTGACGAGAGTTTATCGAGTGTTTGTGGATTAAGCTCTATTATTAAAACTTGTATTTTATAAAAAAAATACTTACAAATTTTATTTATTGACATATAATATGGCTAATTATCAAGATCAATATAAAGCAAATAATGGTTTCGGAAACATACGAAACAATCGAGCTATTCGTGCTAGAATATGCGAAATGAAGCGTAAAGAACAAAGGGCCGAGGATTTTTCAAAAAAACGAGAATTAGAAGTTGCTGATGTGGACACGAAAGGTGATGTGTATAATTTTTACAATAAAACGAATTTCAATGATCATCGAATGACTATATCATATGATGTATAAGATATATGTGATGTAATTTATAAGAATCTTTGAAATGTGTTTGCAGGTCCTGTCAAAATTATCGACAAAAATAGAAACCATTTTTTACTTTTATTTATTAATTTTTTTCTAAAAGAAATAATTTGACATTATAAAAATCAATTAAATACACTCATAAGATAGTTGTATTCAATTATATGATCTATGATTATATTAATTTTACACTATAATTTTATAGCTTTTTTGTACTGATTATTAAATTACGTTTTCATAAAAATATATTTTTGTTGATTAGATGACAAGGATACCATGTATTGCAAGTTACTGAAATGGAAAGCTGAACGAGATAGACTTAAAAAAATGGAACAAAAGAAGAAAAAACCTTCCTTCAAAGTGGGGATAGTACATCATAATTACTACTCTCCTCCTATAAAAGTTTCTAGTATAAGGCCTCAAACAAAATCATGTTTTCATAATATTAAACAAATTACAAGACCTATGTCACCTCCAAAAAGAATAACCAGAGCTACTGAAAAACGTCTTCTTAAAAAACAAGAGTTATCTACAGAAGTAATACCAAAACAAAATGCTATAGGGAAAAAACAAGAACAATTGTTAGGAAAAAATAATGTAAAAGATGAGCAAATATCTGTGCAAGATGAAAATAAATCTTTTGCACCTAGTAATTATAAGTTCACTGCTCCAAGTGGAGTAAAAAGTATGCCTTTATTTGGTCGTGTAACTATGTTACATACACCTGTAAAAGGTTCTACGCCAATGAAAACTGTGAATAAAGCAAAAATATCTTTATTGGAAGAAAAATCAGAATTATTGGATCAAGAATATGATGTAGCAACGGATAACATAAATGATCAAATACCTAATATTAATAAAATAAATGGTTCAGACGAAGGAATAAAATTATACTTGTCATCTGATGATGATGAGATAAAATTTGACTGTCCTGATAAAAAAGGAGAATTGCTTAAAAATAATACTTTTTCCAATGATAGTCATTCAAGAATGATATCATCACCCGGCAATATTTCAGCTATTATAACTGGAGAAGAAACATCAAAAAATTCAAACAATACTGAAATTAAAACTTCTTTTTCAAAAAATATCTCTAAGAATAAAACTAAGAACAAGTCTCCTAAAAATATGGATAACATTCAAACAAAAGTAACATCTTCTTTAGAGACTGGTGATACCACATTGATCGAAACAAATTTACCTAAGGATCCAGTATTTTTTTCGCCATATATTGTATCAAGTCGTGGTAAAAGTAATGCGAGAAAGGAACAACAAATACGTCGTGGTATTGGTTCTCCATCTGATGATATTCCTACAAAAGATACTGTTATGAAAACTCTTAACATATCAATTGAAGAAGAAGAACGCACAGCACTATATTTTGCTTTTATATTAAAAAAAGAAATAGACAGGCTTAATGAACTTTGCAAAAAGTGGGCAGATATACAAGCAGAGTCAGATATTACAGAAGATGTTCAATATCAAATTAATCAAGCTATAGGACAAACACGTTTATTAATAAATAAAAAGTTTGAAAGGTTTCGACAACTGGTATCAGATTGTGAGACTGGTAAGGGAGAAATGTTAGTTACTTGCAAAGATTTACAAGGATTCTGGGATATGACATACATGGAAGTAATAAATTGTGATACACGATTTGAAGCATTAGAAAAACTTCGTTCTAGAGGTTGGGAAGAAGAAGAAATAGCTGTCACCAAAGTTAAACCTAAGAAAAAAGTAGTGTCGAAAAAGAAAGTTGTACCCAAAAAAAAAAGTTCAGTCCATGCTTTTATCTTGGCTGCAAAGCAAAAAATGAAAAATAATATAGATAATTCAAAAATGTTTGAAGAAAATATGAATGAAAACACAAATGAGTCTTTAACTTCCATAAATAATATTAATATAGAAAACAAAAATAGAGGCTCAATCAACAATAATACTAGACGATTAAAATCTATGGACTTTAAGGATGAATTATCTGTTTCTGCTAAAAGAACCAGTTCTAGACAAAGTTTATTACATAAAACACTTTTATCAGAATCATGTAAAGCTATAAAAACTCCAATAACTTTAATGAAAATAAGTCAAATGTGTAAAACTCCAAAAATTGAACTGGATGATTCTATATCATATGTTAACTCTAAACAAACACCTAGTAAGAGCATTTTAAAACGTAAAGATGATTTTTCAATAAATGCTTTACGTTTAACAAAATCTATGCAGAAAGTTAACTTTAACGACCATGTAGTCTTAAATGAAGTGCCTATTGATGAAGAAGTCCAAGACAATTTGGATCTGGCTGCCAGATTAGCTAGAATAGAAAATTATGACTTAGATACTGAATATATAAATAATAAGATAAAAACTGAAAAGAAACTTAATTTTGATGATAATTCTTTTCAAGATTCAGAAAATGACTTACAATTCAATACTAATCAATTACTTTCATCGAGTGTAACTAACAAAGAAGATGATATTCTTGTAAACCTTCAAACATGTGAACAATTTGTCACAAATACTTCACCTGAAATCGATAACATATTAATGAACATGTCATTAGAGAAACCTGCAGAAAATAAAGCAAACACAAGAACTCTTAGAAACAGAACTGTTATAACAGAAAACTCTTTAAGAAGAATGTCTACAAGAAATAGGAAAACAAATATTACAGTAAGTTATAAACGAATTTTATGTGGTGCAGTAATATATTATATTAGTATATGTTAAAAAATCTTAGCATATCTCATTTCAATTCTGTTTAACAATATATTTTATTTAGGAATCAAGTGATGAAAAAGATAAAGATATCCAAAAGGAAAATAAGAGTCCTATAAAGTTAAAAAAAGGATCACAAAAAATGTCAAATAAGTTGGAAGCAGAGGAACTTATTATAAAGAAAGAACCTTTCGATGTCACACAAACAAATACAAAGGAGTTGAGAAGATCCTCTCGAAAAAGTGTGAAGTTTAATGGTAAAAATAAAAAAATAATATGATGGAATAAAAACTAATCTATTATTTATAAAATAATAATACTTTGTCCTAGCTGAAGATTGCAGTGCCTGTGTAGAAAATAAAGTCATACATCCAATGACACCACATGTTAGACGTAGTGAAGGTAAATTGAACCTAAGCTATTTGCAACAAAATGTTACATTTGTGGAAGCTCCTTCGCCCAATACAGATTTGATTTCGTGGGATTCTCCAAAGAGTAAGTAATATATAAATTCATTATTTCGTACTTAACTAATAATTGTATCCAATTTCAGTTCCTGCTAGAGTGAGGAGGTCCGTCAGAAATTCTAATAAGCATATACTTTAATAACGTGTATTGTATAAATTTTGTACATATACTCTTTCACTTATCAACTATTTTAATATTTTCATCTATTTTTTTTGCATAGATCAATATTACATTAATTTTGTCAAACTTATTTCTAATTAAATATATGATTTATTAATATTAATTGTTTTTAGCAAAACTAATTGTTGTTAATAATGAAAGTATGATGATAATTTTTCTAATAAATAATATAAGTATATTATTACTGAATCTATAATAAAATGAAATTTATATCAGATATAATTAATTAATTGAACCACCATAATCTGACACTGTTATCTCTCTTTACTTCTTTAGTATCATAAATTCTCTGTCCTGAACTTGTTGCTAGAATAGGCAAACTTTTATGTACGCTTACACCATTCACACAATCTTCAGATACTTTAAATTCACATTTTGGATTCACATCTTCATTATGATTTTCAGTTTCAAATAATTCCCAAATATTAATTTTTCCATCTGTACCTCCTATTAAATAAAAAGCATATGAAACTTGTATTTTTTCAAATTCTTAACAGCTTATTGATAAATAATACCTGATATTACACGATGACCATTATTTGTGATATCAAATTGTATCTTTTGGTTTGTATCTGCTTTCCGTTTTTGAAAAGAATAAAGTAAAACACCAGGATTACGAAGATCCCAACATAAAAATTCATTGTTACGTCTAACCGCTGAGTACAACTTAGTTCCACACGGACTAAATTCAACTTGCGTCACACCATTTGCTGTTTTAAAAGTACAGATTGGTGTATCTTTGTAAAGCCCTAAATATAAAAAGAACACAAAACAAAATAAACTTGTAAGTGAAATTAAAAAAAACATAATTTTACTATCATAAAAAACATAAATATATTATTTTATAAATATAATGCATACCAATACTTTTGGTGTATGTACCAAATGCCACCAAGCCTGGCATTAATGGATTTTCACGAATACAAGATACTAACCCACTAGTATTTGGAAAATCTTTCTTAAAATTAATAGTTGCAATTTGTCGTCCAGGACGGTTTGTATCAAAAATTTGTAGAGTATTTTTAAAACCACACAAAATTTGCTTACCAGAATCAATAAATTGAACACTAATGGAAGCTTTTACTTCATCGACACTATAGAACGGATAATCTTTTAATTTATTCATTTTAATTTAAGAATTAATAGCACAACAATTAATACTAACTCATTATAAGCTCTGTAAGTAGCTCGTAATTCTCCTGTAAATGCATCCCATAAATGTATTGGACTTTCTTTACTAGTACTAAGAAAGCAACATGTTGCAGGGTCCCATGAATTCATGAAAGGATACCAACAGCTATCATATATAAATCCTCCTTCCTTAACAACTAAAGCTGCTTTAAGATCAAATGTTGTAAAATTTGATGGTATTTTACCAGAATACAATGTTATAGGAAGCTCATATAAGCGTATTCTAAAATCTTCTGATGGTACTAATAAACATGTACCATCTGGAGACCATTGGCAGCCTTTTGTAAAATTCTCACAGAATGCAGTAGGTTGATATTCTTTAGTAGCAGCACATATCAACTTTGATGAAACAGTCCAATTGTAACTACAAAAAGAATCATTTGTTGTATTTTTAGAAGTTGAATCTAGATTGTATACTTCAGTTTTCTCACATAAATTTGGTTCTGTCTTTTCTATATTTAATTCAAAAGATATGCCTGATTCCTATAACATTCAATATATATATATATATATATATTAAATAAAATAATGTAAATATAATTTTATATTATAATTTATTGTTATATTATATTAATTAAAAACATTGAAAGAATACTAACATCTACATTTGGTGCATGATCAATAGACATCTCATTTGTATTATTTGTTATGTTAGGCCTTTGGATTATATCTACATTTGTTTCATTATTAAAACTTTGTGCTGGTTTATTTTCTGTCTCTTTTATAAAAATAGGATTTATAGAAATATTTTCAATTGCAGGATTGATAAGTTCAATTTCCATATGTAATTTGTCTTCATCTTCAACTAAAGATGTTAAACTAGTTTTACTTTCACTCTCCATAATAAATATCTTTTTAAAAATACTTAGAAAAAACACAACATTTTAATCTAAATCTCGAAAACATGTGTACTTATATACAATGTATAGACCGTACATACAAAATTTTTAATGACCACTGTAGCAGTGATACCAACAGGTTTTTTTTATCCTATGTAATGAAAGTAAATTTTTTCTTCACTTTTGGACAATATATGTATTTGTTTAAATATTTTTCATATAATAATGACTATGATACTCTTCAATTACTTTAAAAATCGTATATAACTTGATTGTTGTCAATGTAATATTTATTCAAAACATTTAATTCTTCATTTAAAATTAGCGCCATTCTGTTATCACTATTTAATCGAACGCGCAATCTCAACTTTCGTCGAATAAGGATGAAGAATATCGAGCAAGACATTGACTATGTAGAAGTATGGTGTAGATTGTGCCTGTTTCATGAATTACTGTTCTGTACCAGAATAGTAGACGGCTGTGGTAGTTCCAAATTTATATAATTCCGTTAATTGTTTTTACTGGTGAGTTTCCTTGCTTTTAAATAAATTCTTTTTTCATTTAAAAATATTCAAAAAAATTTGTAGCTCGCTTAGAAACAAAGTATTTTCAAAACTTTGAAAACGGAATTGATATTGCCATATTTGATTTTCGATAGTTACATAAATGCCCAATTTATCACCCAAAAATGTTATAGAAATTAAAATCTGTTATGAAATATAAGTGATACTATTTGCTAATCATTATGTAATGTTGTACATTTTGTTATGATGTTAATTTTTAAGCAATCAATTTATTTGCCCATACATTACATTCAAAATGACTGACAGTCAATTCAGAAATATCTTTATATATAATCCAATAAATGTATGAATGTATAATATGTAATGTGAATAAAGCTGATCTCCTATTTATCTTTTTTATAATATTGCAGGGCTAACAATTAAAACAAACATGTTTTGCAATCGTATGTCTTCAATAGTTCGCCTTGCTGCAAAACAGCAGCAAGAGCAACAACAACGAGGTATGGCAACACTTCAAGCCATTTCTATACGTCTTAAATCTGTAAAAAATATTCAAAAAATCACACAATCTATGAAGATGGTTTCTGCTGCTAAATACAGTAGGGCAGAACGTGATTTAAAACAGGCTCGTCCACTTGGTATTGGCACCAAAATATTTTACGATCAAGCTGAGATTTCTGCACCACCTGAAGAACCAAAGAAGCTAGTTATAGCAATAACCAGTGATCGTGGTTTATGTGGTGCAGTTCATACTGGTGTTTCACGTAATATCAGAGATGCATTATTAGCAGATTCTGCAGAACGAGAAAATACAAAGATTATTTGTGTTGGAGAAAAATCACGTGCAATTTTATCACGTTTATTTGCTAAGAATATATTATTTGTTGCATCTGAAGTAGGTCGTAAGCCACCTACTTTTAATGATGCATCAAAAATTGCTATAGAAATCATGAACAGTGGGTATGTAGTAATTGTTCAATATATGTATATTTATATATATTCCTCAAATTTGTTACTTATATAATATTTACAGTTATACTTTTGGTTCTGGTCGCATTGTATACAACCAATTCAAATCTGTCGTATCCTATAATGTTGAACAATTGCCTTTATTTGATAAAAATGCAGTACTAAGTGCTCCCAAGTTAAGTGTTTATGATTCACTTGATGATGATGTTATACAAAATTATTTAGAATTCTCATTGGCATCCTTATTATTCTATTCAATGAAAGAAGGAGCCTGCAGTGAACAATCCAGTCGTATGACTGCCATGGACAATGCCAGTAAAAATGCAGGAGAAATGATTGATAAGCTAACTCTCACATTTAATCGTACACGACAAGCTGTAATTACTAGAGAATTGATTGAAATTATTTCTGGTGCTGCTGCATTGGATTAAGTATTCCATCTCAACACCATAATGTATTTTAATATTAGCACCTAATAATAGAAGATAGAAAACAGACACAAGGGGTATCTAAATAAGTCTAAAATATTGTACACAAAAAAAACTTATTAAAAATGTGCTACAATTTGGACTGATCATGAATACATACTGTTTTCAACAAATAATTGAGATTTTTGAATTACTAAAACTGCACTTCTATTATTAAATCCATATGAATAAAGTTATTAAATTATATTATATTATATAAAAATGGTTATTTTACAAGTTTTCATGCAGAAAAGTTTATACATGCCCTAATCTTATATCGCTGTTATTGTTTTTATTTGAAAGAAAAGCCAACATTATATCATGTTCAAACAGTTTATAACATATGTTTTATATAATTTAAAGGGTCATGTAAAAGCTCTTTGCAAATCCTGCTAATTATCTTTTTTTTTTTCACACACACACACACACACACATATATATATATATATATATATTTCCATCCCAAAAATTATAATATTATAACCTTAATTATGATACGTTGAACATATTATAATTTTACCAAATATTTAATAAAAACAAAAAATTTTTATTATTTAATGTAATAAAATTAGCTTGTCATCTATCTTCCATGCATTATTATATATTCAAAAAATACGAACTAATTGCGCAGTCGCATGATACTCATCGAAACAAAGGTATTAACCTGCGTTTTCATGAACTCCAATGCTAACAGTGAAAATTATACTAAACGTTTATTGGTCGTTATATTAATACAAATTCAATTTGTAGCATTAGACCAATAATCACGCTTGAAAAAATTAGCTCTAACAACTGTTATTACAATAATGAAAATACTCATTAATAAATAAGATTGTTTTGTAACTTGATGTATCAGACTCATGTAAGTTTGGAAACGAACACAAACATTTATTTCGACGACTCAAAAAGACTTATGTTAGAAAAACCATAGCTTGTTGAAAAAAAAATAATGGTAGGGAAAAGAGGTATTCTTGGCTTACGATTTAATCAAGATCAAGGTACGTATTGTTGTTTTGAATTAATGAAATGAATTCTTTATTTCTGACATTAAAATAAATTTTCTGAATTGCTTTATATGACACTTTTTAAAAATAATATAATACTACTTTACTGTCTATTTAGGATGTTTTACATGTTGTATGGAATCTGGTTTAAGAATATATAATGTAGAACCTTTAGTCGAAAAAGCTCATTTTGAACAAGATCTCATGGGTAGCATAGCAATTGGAGAAATGCTTTGGAGAACAAATGTTATTGCTATAGTTGGTGGAGGAACACGTCCAAGATTTGCAGAAAATACTGTCCTTATTTATGATGATCTTTCTAAAAAGTTTGTAATGGAAATTACTTTTACTAGTCCAATTAAAGCTGTTAGATTACGTAGAGACAAGTAAGTTGCAAAAGCTTTTTTTACTTTACACATATTTATAATGATTAAAAACTATTTAATGTAATAGAAATTACAAAAATATTTTTATGATTTAGAATGATAGTGGCTCTTCAAAGAGAGATACATGTCTTTTCGTTTCCTACGCCTACAAGAAGATTATTAACATTGGAAACAAGAGACAATCCTAAAGGTTTAGTAGAAGTAGCTACTCTAGCAACAGCACAAAAACAATTATTAGCTTTCCCTGGTCACAAACTCGGTAGTGTACAATTAATAGATTTAGGTGCTACGGAAGCAGGAAGTTCTAGTGCTCCTGCCACACTTGCAGCCCATCAGGTATTAATTTAATTCTATTGTAAATATAATAAATAAATATAAAAAAGAAATTTTAAGTTTAAATGTTGATATTAGGGTGCATTGGCTTGTATTGCTGTTAATGGAAGTGGAACAATGGTTGCAACTGCTTCTGCTCAGGGTACATTAGTTAGAGTATGGGATTCTTTACGTAGACATTTACTTGTTGAGTTAAGAAGAGGTGCGGATCCTGCTACATTATATTGGTATTACTTAAAATTATATATGTATCTTATATCTTCACATTGCAATTCTTTCTAATTTGCGATTCTTTTAGTATAACATTTAGTAGAGATTCAGAATTCCTCTGTGTATCAAGTGACAAGGGAACTGTACATATATTTGCTTTAAAAGATACTCATCTGAACAGAAGATCTACGTATGTGAATACACTTAACTAACTTCTGAATCAAATATGATGCAAGCCTTAAAAGATTGACTTCTTTATAGTTTTTCAAAGATGGGATTTCTGGGAAATTATGTTGAAAGTCAGTGGGCATTGGCTACATTTACGGTACCACCAGAATGTGCTTGTGTTTGTGCATTTGGTAGAAGAAGTTCTGTGATAGGTAATGCTTATTGTTTGCATAATTCTTAAGTTTTACTAATATAATATTAAATACATGTCCTTTTATTTTTCAGCTATATGTATGGATGGAACATTTCACAAGTATGTGTTCACTGCAGATGGTAATTGTAACCGTGAAGCATTCGATGTCTTCCTTGATGTATGCGATGATGATTTTTAACAAAACAATGTTATATTTACAAAAATTAAATTTTGTACATATTCAGAATTTTTTACTATAGTAAATAAAAACTTTATGGGGAAGTTAGCTAATTTTCATATATTTAATAAATAAGAAAAAACAAAGAATATCTAGTTGTTATAAGAACTTTTGCAAACAATTTAATTTTGTTATTATTTGAATATAACAATATTTGATAGATTATTAAAAATTACATTAAATTTATATCTTTTCAAAATATTTTTATTATCAATGCTCTATCATATATAATTTAATTATTTCGTTGGTTATTATGTAAGATAATACTATATTTTACTTAATTTTACACAAAGCATTCAATAAAATCGATTTATTAAATGACTTTATCACGAGGAAGTTGTGTTTTGGCGTGTTCTCTTATCGCCTCTAAAATAAACATTTCAAGATTAACAACCATTAATAATGCTTCAAATAATTTAAATGAATTACAATTTATACATACTGTAATGATCAATATTCATCATAGGGTGAATTAATATAGAGTAAAGATATAATCCAATCACTCCTACAAAACTTCCCACAAAAACTCCATATCTCCAACCTTTAAAACGAGCCATCGTATTATGCCTAAATTAAAAAACAATTAATACTAATAATATTAATTTTTATAAAAATTGTTAATTACAATTTTATAATAAAAATTATAAGCCGTTTACTTAAAATTAATTCGTAGATTATAGTATAAATACAATAAATAACCCTATACTCCCGAATGCCACTGAAGTTATCTGATACTTTAATTGTGGTTGGTAACAATAACCGGAAATTACACTATTTGTTATGTTGTTAGACATGGTTCATTCAAGGTTTATTGAACACTACTAAAGTTTATTGGATATTTATATCATTTGTTTAATCTGTTAAAAAATAAAATAGATAAATCGTATACATTTCAACGTATTTTATAAATCATAATCGATAATAGTAGATTAATATTGTGACTTTTCACTATCGTGAAGTGTGCCGTCAATTGACAAGCCAGAGTCAGTTCCTGTTTTGCTTCTTTCTAGTTGTGTATTGCGTTGTAACAAGGCAAGTATTTCGTTATGTTTTAATAATTCATTTTTTCTTACCTTAAATGTACTTAAATTAGAAATTAATTTTCTTATATCTTATTTCACATACACATACACATTTACGTTCTTTTTAAATTGTTTATTTTATAAGAATTTTAATACACGTGGCGTTGAATGAGTAGATCGGTTATATCGAACTTTGAAGTTTCACACGTGCATTCACTTTACAAATTTTATGTTTTAGATTACACAACCATGCAGCTCCAAATTCGTGGCCAGCAAACACATGTCGTCGATTGCCAGAATGATGAAACCATTCTGAAAATTAAAGTATGATTAGTTTTGAATTTTTCGATTACGAATTTAAATATCATAAAGTATGTGATTCCTGATTCCAGCCATTTTTGCACATTTTGCTAAGTAAAGCTTATAGATAAGACATCTTCAGTTGAGGGTTTTATCTACATTTTTATTTGATATTCTATAATATCAGATACAGTGATCGCATTAAATGATAATCTAACAAATGCATTATTTGCAATGTTAGAATGAGCAATAATGCTAAAGTAATAAGAAAACTTGTTTAATTTGTGTATGAACAAAAATTGTTTGTACACCTTATCTTAAGTTTTCAACAATTCTTTAACACATTTAACGTTCTGATGGGTTACTGATGACTGGCATTCAATTTTTCAAATTTTATTTAAAACATTTTTAAGGCTTTGTATATGATTATAAGAAAGTATTATACAAAATTAATTTGATATTCAACATGTTCTATTTATCAAGAAAAGTTGTTATAAACGTAGAATATTATTATGTTTTGCAGGAGAAACTGGCAGCACTAGAAAACATTGAAAATGTTGAGTTTAATCTTTATTGTGCTGGCAGTCTATTAGAAAATGAAGCTATTGTTGGAGATCTTCCATTTCACACCCTTGAATTAATAGTCCCTTTACTTGGAGGTAAATTAATTATAGTGTTGATTTTAACTCAGTTTAATTACTTATTGTTTATCATTTAAACATTCCTTTTTTTTAGGTAAAGTCCATGGTTCTTTAGCACGTGCTGGAAAAGTAAAGGCGCAAACTCCTAAGGTAAATTATAATTTGACATTTACTATGCACTATTAAATCTAAATTATAATTTGTATTAATCAAATTATAAAAAAGAATTAGTGCAATAATAAAAGCAGATTAAAGTGAAGTTAAGTATTGAACCTCAACTTAACTTTTCATGAATCTGCAATATTCATTTAAATAAATCTATTCTTCAAATAAACTTATTAAATATATTTTCACAGGTTGAGAAGCAAGAAAAAAGTAAAAAGAAAACTGGTCGTGCCAAGAGACGTATTCAATATAATCGTAGATTCGTGAATGTTGTTCAAACTTTCGGACGTCGGCGTGGACCCAATGCTAATTCTAATTCTTAAAGAATTTTGTTATGTATCAAAATAATAAAATTTTATTAAAGTAAATAAATTATAATACAATTACCTGTCCTAATTAATTTCGACCTTTAATTTGTACTTTATAATTAAAAGAGCATAAGAGAGCATGTGTGTTAGTAAAATTTAAAGTATCTTAATATGAAAATAGAAAGTAAGTTTTGTAGATACGTTGACTCTTTCCTGTTGTAAAAATTGTAAGTATAGATATCTTATTAAGATTGCATATAACAATATACAGTAAATCGATTATTGCTTAGAGACCATAATCTTATTGATTAAGAATCTGGGATTTATATTTTACTTATATTTTTTGCATACAATAAAATATGCTGCGTGTTCACTTTTTAATAATAGCCGCACGCTCATAACATAATTATGCTTTATCAAGATTATCCTAGCATATGATTGTAACAATAAAAATACTTTGCCCAGAATATTTTGAGCTTTGATGAGAAAAAAATTAATAATTTAATTTAATGAATTTAACATAAAATTAATTTATTAGCTTGCACCGATCACATGATCAAGCTTGCTTTTAGCGCACTCTGAACGAAAAATGTATATAAGAAAATTTTGTCCAGTTATAAAATATATATGTGGTAGATGAATTCCGTTTGTTACATACGTTGATGTTATATTCGCGAAGTGCATAATAAATATGGCGAAATTGTTAGGTTTGGATAAGATCAGGAGGTTCTTCCAAATAATAAAACACAATAAAGGAATTATTAATTCTGTGAAGACAATATTTAGGTTATTATTTTTATCATATACATTTACATGAAATATACTGAAAAAACATATGCAATTTCTCTTTTAGAATTGTGTATCAATTGTAAAGTTTTTTACGTCAAGTAATTTATTTTGAATCTTTGAATTTAATAAATAAGTGAAACTTATCATATGCAGTTTCATCTCTTATAGAAATTAAACTTTTTACTAAATATTAATCTCATTATGTAATCAAATTATAGTTTAAAAAATGATACTGCATGTGGTAATTTAATGTGTAATAATAGTAAGTAAATAAGTAATTTAATATAATAACATAGAAAATTTGTCATGTAATTACGATGATATCTTCTTACATATTTTATTTTTATATTATTTTTTGTGTTTGTAAGAACTGATGAATTAAAATCAGGAGTCCTAATTGGTGAAGATAAATATGGGAATAAATATTATGAGAATAATATGTATTTTGTCGGTAAGAGTTAAAAAAAACCATATACATATAATACTATTAAAGAAATTTATTTTTTTTTTTTATATATAAATGATATGATTTAAATGAATTTTAGGTCGTAACAGATGGGTCATATACTCAGAACATGTAGGATTAAATTATGATGGTTCACAAGTTCCACCAGAATGGTTTGGATGGTTACATTATAAGACTGACTTGCCACCCCATCAGGATCCATCAAGACCAAAATACGAATGGATGTTAGATCATGAACAAAATTTTTCTGGTACCTCCAAGGCTTACATGCCTTATACAACAACAAAACCAAAAATTATACCTTGGAAACCACTAACTTCAAAATAGACTTAATTAATGCTAGAATGAAGTAGTCTACTATTGTTTCCATGATTCATATAATTAAAGCAGAATAATAAAATGAATCTGTAGATATTAATAGACATTTTATTCTATTATATAATAATTTAATGTTATTTTACATTATATTGTAAAGTATTATGATATATATAATTAATTTTATGACATGTAATTCATGAAATACATGACATATATACTTTATTAAAGGTCTGATAGTTTAATAGTTGCAGTTAATACAAGTAATCATAGATTTTATTATTTAAATTTTTATCTATTAATGCTAAGTATAATTTCCAATTTAAATAAAATAAATGACAAAAGAACAAAATATATATTTAAAATTATATATATAATTTTGTTTATATATAATAAATATATATAATAGAAATTATATTTAATATATTTAGATTATAAATTAATATATCTAATATATTTAGATTATATATAATAGAATTATATATAAAAGATATATGTGTGTGTGTATATATATTCTAAACTTATGGTACATATCTCGTATGAAACGCCTTCTCTGGAATTTCCTTTCAAGGCCTGACAATAGTCGAGAGTGATAAGAAAAGTGGAAGCAGATATGGACCAAATCGTATTCTCATCAGCGGAAGTCTCTACTTCCACTAGAAGAATAGGACCACCGCAACGAGAGGTTCTTTTTGAATTCAAACGTTCAGTCCGTTTAATCGATGAACACTATTTTCATACATTGGAAACGATCGGTTTATTATCTTTGGGAATTGCTACGTTGTTTTAATCACGATTTATTTTGCTATTCTATTTAAGAAATCTTAATAATTTTAATACCTTCCAAACAGTTATTAAAAAGAAAATCTTTTATTTCTCGCCGGAGGGTAATTTAAACGTCGATGCGTATACGAAACAGAGAGAATAATTTTTATTTAAATTTTAAATAATTTTATAAATTTGAGCAGAAGTATAATAGTGATGAGGTGGTTTACTGTACTTTCTTTATTATTAATTTGTTTAAGCCAATGTATTATTTATTCAGAAGAAACGCAGCAAAGTAAGTCACTTTTTTTTTTAATCGCATCAAATTTTTATTAACAATTAGTTATTCTTTAAAAAAGTCGATTTGTGTTTTATTATATTATACGTAATATACAATCTCGCAGATAATACCATCGTCGAAGCTTCACTACGGGGAGAAACTGTTCACGAAAATTCTAAAATAGAAGCGTATTTTATAGGAGTGTAACTGTATAACATTGACATTTTTTTTTACTTCCTTGTTAGATCGGTGCCCCGTTATACGATTACTAAATGGGAGGGTACGTGCAAGGGCTAGAGGTAGAATCGTTAGATTTAATTGTAACGATGGTTACACTCTTGTGGGGAACAAATATTCCACATGTATACATGGACAGTGGGACACACCAACACCAGTGTGTGTTAGTAAGTGTTATTTTGATTTGTTTATATAGATTAACTATTAATTTAAGAAATTAATATTTTATAATAATTATTTTTACATTGGAAGTAATTATATTTCTGCATATCTATAGATGCAGAATGTGCGCCTCTTCCTAAAACACCGGAACACGCTTTAGTAGCAAAAAAATATGATGGTGCAATACTTATGTATTTCTGCGAAACTGGTTATACTCTAATCGGAACATCTGAAATTTATTGCAATGGTCATAACTGGAATGCAACAGTTCCATATTGTAGAGGTAATTTTATAAATTATTGGATATTTTATATTTCTGGCGTATATACTTTAATGTGTATATATATCCGAGGAAAATGAGTATGAAAATGAAATAGATACAAACGCGACTGCACCTACAAGATGTGACTTCGAGAAACCGGATTTTTGCTGGTGGGAGCAGGATCCTCTACATGATTTTGACT
Organism: Dolichovespula saxonica; assembly: GCA_911387935.1. Taxonomy (NCBI): domain Eukaryota; kingdom Metazoa; phylum Arthropoda; class Insecta; order Hymenoptera; family Vespidae; genus Dolichovespula; species Dolichovespula saxonica. The sequence goes on along the minus strand of OU427000.1, from coordinate 2,011,182 downwards.
GGCAACGACATAATTTTGAAACACCGAGCTCGCATATTGGCACGGGCCCAACATATGATCATACATTGGGAGCTGGAAATGAAGGTACTTATTTAATATACTTTTTGATAATAAAATTTCATTTTTGCTATTTAACTTCAGGATATTACCTTTACATTGAGGCATCTGGACGTTTGGTAAATGATACGGCAAGAATTATTTCCCCTCTGTATAACTCCATATTAACAGAATCTGGATGCTTTTCATTCTGGTAATTAAATAATATTTAAATAATATCAAAAATCTATTTATATAATTTTCAATAATGTATTTCTAGGTATCACATGTATGGTACTGCGATAGGTGCTTTACGAGTCTATTTCAAACCAGAAACTGATATTATCCCACAGTTAATGTTTCATAAGGAGGGTAATCAAGGAAATCAATGGTTACATGGTATTTTTACTTTACCGAAAGTAGATAAGAATTTTCAGGTCAGTGCACAATTGTATAACTATAATATATAATTATATAAACAGTTTCTACTTTCATTTACAATTATATAGTTCATCTATTTATTAATTACTCTATAGATAATAATTGAAGGTATACGAGGTACAAGCTACGTAAGTGATATTGCTATTGATGATATTGCTATTTTGCAAGGAAAAGAATGTGAGACAAACACAAGTGATATTGGTACTACCACCATGACAACTAATAATAATGGTATATTAACCATTAAATAAGAATGATAATTAAATTAATTTTTTAGCTTATTTTAATTTTTGCCAGAGCTTATGAAATATTACAAAAATTTCAGATCAAGTTGAAATAGTAAGTGCATCACAAACTTGTCAAGGAAAGTGTAACAATTTTCCTACATCTCAGATGATTAATGTCGAACCACAAGATGAAGAACCACCTGTATATAAAGTAGAACAATGTCAATGTACATTGGATTGTGCAGAATATTCTCTGTGTTGTCCAGATTATGCAGAATACTGTGTTCTTGGTAATAATTCATTATTTAAATATATTCTGTAAAAATAATCGTGATATATTAATTTAATGTTTATAAATAAAGAAAGAACACATATACAATCTTCCAAACTTATTTAGGATTATTTACAGCTTTTACAGATGATGGAATTACTCAGGAGATTACAGAAGCTCCCATTAGTACTATTACAAATCAAAACAGAGTTAATGTTACAAGAATGTTGCCAAATATTACTAAAGCTGTGAAGTATGAAACTACAACTTTGTCAACAACCATTAATCGTAGTCATATACTTATAAATCCAAAAGATGATATCGATCCTAATACAACAAAACCACGAGAAACAGAAGTATCAAAACCAAAAATATTTGTGAAACCTACTATGAAGAGTACTACTGTTGTTCATGTAATTGTACCTATTACAGTACCTGAAACATCATCAACAAAGACTACATATAAATCAATAACAACAACTACAAAACATATTGAAATAACTAAACAATATGGTAATATATTTAGTTTCTATTATATTATATTACTTATAATGAATGGATTAATGCTATTATATTTATTTCTTGAGTATAACGTAATAAATATTTTATACTAGATCCACAAATAAGTGTGAGAATAGAAAAACCTAAAAAACTCAATCATAACAGTGGAAACATTGGACTGCCTGGTATTATTGGTTTAATTATTGGCGTATTGGCTGGAATCATTGTTGTTTCAATAGTAGCATTCTTCATAATTACAAGAAGAAAAACTTACAAACGTGGCACTGGTAATTCTTCACTTTCTGAAGATAGTGATGTTCGCTTCTTAACTTCAGATGAAATACTTGATTTTAATTTGGCAAAGCCTAGTGATAATGATGAGTTGTAAGATTTATCATATGAATGATATAGTGCATTTTGCAAATATCTTTCATTAAACGAAGTGTTAGCTGAGTCTTCACACGTGAGCATAAATTGATAAGTTATATCCAATGTGAATAGGGTTAAGTATGATGCAACGACAATCATTGACTTTTATTAATGAAACTGTGTTAGTGATTATCATGGAACTGAAATATATAATAATGTTAGAAGTGCTTTGATTCTTATAATTTTAATTAGTTCAGACAAATTAATAACCAATTTTTGTAGTGAAACATTTTGTAGTATCAGGTTTGTGATATAACATCAGGAGCATATTATAACTGAAAAAAAAAAAACATAAACAAAATTTAAATGCTGCATTCCAATTTTGCAAATTTTATTTTAAAAAGAATATATAATATATTATACCAACTGTTTGTATATACTGAACTAATTATATATATATAAAAAAAAAAAATATTTAGAAGTAATATGTCTCATGAAATAAATGTCTGTATTTTAATAAATGAATTTTCAAATTAGTTTATCATAGATTTAAATTCTATATATCTACATATCATTGGAGTATAGTTTTTTTTCTTTCAAAGCTGAAATTATATGCCTAATACTAGGTATCCAAGCACTACACAAACTGGTGTGATCTACCATCAATGCAATATGAAGTTTGTCTGCTTTATCAACATCTTCTTCTTTTAAAGCTAAAAACATTAAATAAATACTACTTTAATTTTTATGTGTTTTATCTATAAAATAATATATTAATTATATATTATATACATTAAACTCACCTTTTGAAATGTCAAGTATTTTCTGTTGTATAGAATCATTTAATTTATTATCAAGCCAACAAGATTTCATTAAATCTAGTCTCTTTTGCACTTCATCTATTTTACTTTCCATCACATATTTTTCGATTATGAATTCTAAATTTGCCATTGTATCAACTAGAGCCTGTTGTTTGTCAAGCTTTGTTACCGTACAAGTAAGTTGAGTGTTTGCATCAGAAGGAGTTATTAAAGGTGCATGAGGTGCTGTCTTCAAACCTGAAGAAGAAGGAGGTGGTAATAGCATGTTTGCAGTATGAGACTGATATTCAATATTGTTTCTTGCTGATTCCCCAGAAATTAAAGGAAATGGAACTCGTTTGTTCAGTATTCTTTTTGTAGATGTATTTGTATTTCCTGCATATGGGGATGCCCATTTTGGTGTGTCATTCCAACCAGGATCATAAGAAGATGGTAATGACTTTTGTGTAGAAATGGCATTATCTATAAAACCCATATTTGTTACATACTGAAGCAGATATTAGTTTGGGAAAGTTTATAAATCAAAAAATACTAATTTATAATAAAGAATATTTCTTATAAATTGTAATTCCAGATGACATTTATAACGTTTATATATTCAAAAAAATGAAAAGTTTAGATTATAAAATAATAACAATGATTACTAAAATTATCTATGTATAGCTTTTTGATTAATCAATTATATTATATATTTCAACAATTGTTGTTAAAAAAAACAAACCAATAAGGTAAAATTGTTACCTGAAGATTTTTCGTCCATTGTTGCATTTAAGAAACAAGTAAACAATAATCCATAAACTAATAAAAAATCATTTATGACATTGAAAATTCTGCTATTCAATTTTATCTGTATACTTTATATAGATGTTAATATTTTTCTTTATCAATATCCATATTGTTACATTTTAAAGCTATCAAACTTCCATCTTTCTCTTCTTTAGTTGGATCGTCATGTATACATACGTAACATAACAAGAGTAAACTGAAGTCAGATTCTCATGAATAGCAAAGTTCCAAATTTGTTATTTTAAGAACTCACCAAACGAATCTAAAGCAATGGATATGTGTTTATGAGAGTTAAAGTCAAATGCTTGTCACATTATAAACGTTTTACGACAGTAATATTGTTTTGTAGATTACGTGAGATATATATAATTAACTTGATTAGCTATTGTTAAATATTTCACGTTAAAATAAAATAACAACTATATTCGTTTATATTATACATCTCATCATTTATACCTATCCATTCAAAAAGATAAATTTATTATTGGATGATTTGTTACACCTCAAAATTATAGAAGATCATTTTATTTGATAGTATTATTAGTTTATAAATATCTTACTGCGATGGATGATCAAGCTTGTCCAAGATGCAAAACTACAAAATATCGAAATCCATCATTAAAAATGATGGTAAATGTTTGTGGGCATACCTTATGCGAGAACTGTGTAGATCTATTATTTTTAAAAGGTTTGTTGTTCTATATGTGATATATCTTAATACAATTTTTAAAAGTTGACTATAGTTATATATGCTAATTATATTGTATTTTATAATCTATTACATTATTTGAAGGTTCTGGATCCTGCCCAGAATGTCATATTCCACTGCGCAGAACTAATTTTCGAGTTCAAATGTTTGAAGATCCTATGGTAGAAAAAGAAGTAAATATCAGAAAAAAAATACTTAGGGATTTTAACAAAAAGGAAGAAGATTTTCCTACATTACGAGAATACAATGATTACTTAGAAGAAGTTGAAAACATAATATATAATTTAGCCAATGATATTGATGTAGTTGAAACAAATAAGAAAATAGATCAATATAAAAAAGATAACAAGGATCAGATAAATAAAAGCAAATCTAAACTTGGTAGAAAAGAGTATGAATTAGAAGAACTGTTAGAATTAGAAAAACAGCAAGAAGAAGAAAGACGGCTAGAGCTTGCTAGAGAAGAAATGGAAGCAAAAAAGAAAAAGATTAGAGATAAAGAGGCTTTAATAGATGAACTTACATTTTCTGAAGGCAATGCAAAAAGTATTGTTGATACATTTGCATCAGCAATACAGAATTCCAAGAAAGAAGCAAAGACTGTCTCTCCAAAAGCTACTCAATTTAGTACAGGAATAAAGTTTGGAAAACAAGGAACACAAAACTACTTACAAATTCCAAAAGTGGAAGAAGGACCAATGTTTACATATATTCCCCTTAGACAACAAACAGAAGGACCAGCTGTTCCCACTTGGCGTGAAATTCAAACTAGAGGATACATATCACATGTTCGTGCCGAAACAAAAGCAGAAAGAGCAGGAGGATTTAAAGCACATGTTGCATGTTTAAGAGCATTACAAGAAGCTATGGCTGGTTTATACCACAATCCCTCACAGCATACAAAAGAATTTCCAACAGTTTGATTCTAAATATTATTGTAACATTTTGTGATATTTTCTTTTCACGTGATACATGCAAAACCATAATCCGAAGTCTATGATTGACTCCCAACTGTAGAACATTATTGATAAATGTACAAATACATTTAAACTATGTGCCAAAAGTTGTAAGTGCCTCTGTTCCATAGGTATTGCCTTTATATTAACTGTTATAGTTAACAAATGGTATCAATAATTTTACAAAGGACATAAAGTGTTTGCTATCTCATTATTTTCTTTTCAATATATGTAAATGTTTGTCTTTCTAAGTTAATGTAGTTATAGTTATATAGTTATAAGTATTTAAAGAAAATTAATCTATATGTATATTGAGTTTATTGAATTTTTAATTTAGGAGAAAAAATAGTCTAATAAATTATTGTAATTTAGAAATTAATCTATAAAAAGAAGAACTAATATATTTTATATCATAAAATTATTATATCATTGAATTATCTCTCTGTGAAAAGATGGAAACATGATGTCATCAGAGATATATTTTGTGTGTGTATATAGGATATCCCATTTAAATCAATCCTCTCGAATACAGTAATATACAAAAATGTTAGAAATAAAAGTTAAATGGTTCCCAGAGATACATAATGTGATGCATAGGAGACATATGAATATCAACTATGTTTCTTTACATTGAATCATATGTTTTTGATTGTATTGGTCAATGTAGTTCATCATTCTCCATAAAAAAGTATTAAGCCAAGTATAACGAAACAGTTATTAGTTCAGGAAATATTTTAATTTAAATATTACTCTCTGCAAGAATCTATCACTCTCCTATTACAACTAAGTTAATCCTACTTTTATTACATTTTAATAAATACCATAAACAGGTTTTTCATTTATATATAACAAATATACTTTAAAAAATTAAAATATTTATGTATGTAATATGTAACAAATTACTCTTATTCTAAATGTGATTAAAACAGTGGTATGTGAATAGTTTACCTTAAATACATAGACTTAATACTACATACACTTAATGTAGAAAAATTATTGTGTATTTACAGAACTGTAGTATAATCTAAGAGCAATTAATTATTAAATAATAATAATATATAATAATCGAGACCATGTAACTATTTGAACAATAATGTATCTCTATTTAAGCTTTATACAGCTACTATACCACGTGAATATAAAATAATTTTAATATAAAATTTTATCTGCTAAGCTGAAACTTGTAGAAACAGAATTAAAAAGATCACAAAAAAAAAAGAAACAGTTTTTGAACAACTTCAATAATTGACAAAATCATTATAATATTCGATTTCAATGAATCTACATTACATTGATAACTAGTATATAAATAGAACAAAAATAGTCTTGTGAAAGGTTAAAACAAAATATATTTCGTTTGTATATATTTTATTTCTATTAAAAGTAAATTCTTCGTTCAATGATCTTTAGCAGGGTAACATAACTACATATACATCGTCTGTATGATTGACATTGTTAAGCTTCTATCCGAAAGTTTTGTGTCTTCTATCTTTTGGTCTTGGTTTATATTTGTATATCATCTTTACGTAGTTGGGTCATGCTTGTCTTTGCATCCTTCTAATTTTAGTATACGTACTGCAAATATCTGGTTATACTTATCTATGCTGTATATATGTACGTCTTCTGTCGGAGCAAATACTTGTTTATATTTATCTGAACTGTAAATGACCGAACTGTCTGTCATTGTATTATCCGGCTAGGATTTTTGGATATTATGTGAAATAATTTTTTTTATTTGCATTATTTTGTAGACAAGTTGTTAAAACGGTTTGTTAATTACGAATTTGCATTCGTCTATAACCTTTCATCATGTTTACAATGTCTAATAGTATAATCATATTGTTTACAATGAGTATGTTTTGCACGTTTATACAAATAAAAGTTACTGCAAATAATTCGTCTACGCCAATTGTTATATGGCATGGTATGGGTAGGTATCATGTAAATATTTTGTTGCTATTAGAATTCATTATAAATAAATGGATATAAATTAAAGATTTATTACGATGACAGGTGATAGTTGTTTTGGCTATGGTATCAATTATATAAAACACTTATTAAGGAAAAGTATACCTGGAGTTTATATCAAATGTGTTCATAAAGGAATTAATGAATTGCAGGTAACTAACTAGTATATATGTAGAATTAAAGTATAAGTATATTCATTATGTAAATTTTTATTTCTTTATAGGATATACAAAATAGTTATTTTGGAAATATTAATGATGATGTGAAACAAGTATGTGAAGAAATAGAAATGGATACAAATTTACAAAATGGTTATAATGCAATTGGTTTGTCACAAGGTGCACAATTTTTGTAAGTCCAATAAAATCTTCATTATGTTAATTAATTAAGGAGTCTAATATTTGATATATACAGAAAAATCATCTCTAAAGTTGTCAATTGAAATTATTTTATATTTTGTATTTTAAAGATTCATATTTATATAAATAATTTTATTGTTATATTTGCAGGCGTGCTGTAGCCGAAAGATGTTCAACCCCACCAATGTTAAATCTTATATCTCTTGGTGGTCAACATCAAGGTGTTTATGGATTACCACATTGTAATGCTGTAGATCATATTATATGCGAGTATATTAGAGAAGCACTTACTTATGGAGCATATGTCAAGTAACTAAATATATTACATTTAAAAAATAATATATGAAGCATTAGAAAAAGTATTATTAAGTAAATCATATCAAAAGTATCAGAAAATTTTATTATAAAATATTTATTATAAAATTAGATTATTTATTATAAAATAGAATATATATATATATATATATATATATATATATATATTCTTTTCTTTTTTAAGCTTTGTTCAAGAAAAATTAATCCAAGCAGGATATTGGCATGATCCTACAAAAGTAGATGAATATAAAAGATACAGTCTTTTTCTAGCAGACATTAATAATGAATTAAATATAAATGAGGCATGTTGCTTTAATGTAAAATAATATAATTATTTTGAAATAAGTAACTATTATAATTAATGCATTATGTATTACAAAATGAATAATCATGTTTTGTACAATTTTTTTAGACATATAGAAATAATCTTAAAAGCTTAAAATCTTTAGTTTTGGTAATGTTTGAAAGTGATACTATGGTACAGCCTAAAGAATCAGAATGGTTTGGATTTTATAAACCTGGTCAAAACAAAGAAGTGGAAAGTTTACAAGAATCTAGTTTATACAAAGAGGTGAATGTTAATATAATTTTCATAGATTTTAATTTTATCAAATAATTTCTCTATTTTAGGATCGTCTGGGATTAAAAGAAATGGATAATTTAAATAAAATACATTTTCTTTCTGTTAAGGGCAATCATTTAAAATTTACAAATGAATGGTTCATAAAAAACATTGTGGACAAATTTCTTATACAAGAATAATAGGATTGTAATAATGTTTATATTTTGATGAAGTAATGCTATAACATTCTATGATGTGATATAAGTATATCGTTATTACCATTGACAAATTTAATAAACTTGTAAATATAAAATTATTTTATTTTTTTATTGCATTTTATATCATAACAGTATAAGAATTATTTTCATCCACTTTCATTCAAAAGATGTAAGAAAGTATGTATAAAAAATATATATATATATATATGTATGTATAAATATCTGCAAACACATTTTGGCAGAAGTCCAGGTGATCTTACAACGATGACTACTCAACTGATCTTACAATAGCAGCCGTTTCAGTGCTATTAGTGACGCCGCGTAACGTTGAGCCACAGAAAAATGTTTCAAATGTGGTGGTGAATACGTAACATGGAGTGTAACTAAGAGGAAATGAATACAATGTTGCTTTAATAACTTACTAAATAGTGATTCTGTATTATGTAGTGAGGCATTTATTATTTTTGTTTTCGTGACCAATAAATGTTTTATGTATAAACATGGATGATAAAAGTGCTGTTTGTAAAAATGTATAATCACAGTACCTTTCGTTCAACGAATCAGTATTTGAACTAATAAAGTAAGTAAATCAAACAATTTCGTAAAATATATCGTAATTTTACGATAATGTGTGCGTAGATTCTATATTACAATATCCACTGTGATATAATTATATATTCTATTTTATTCATATATACATGTAATAAATTTATTTCGAGCATGTAGATATATAATGTAGATATGTAGATATATGTTGGATATTTTCTTGAAATTGGAAATTCATTGCATTGGCGGGAAAACAAATTACGACAAAATTGAAAATTTCGTTTCGATAAAATATTCTTCAACAATATTTAAATGAATAAAATTAACAATTATTTGTAATATTTAGAGAAATCATCAAATTGTACACTTTGTTCAAATATAGTACTTTAATGATGAAGTATAATAAATGTATGTACGAATGCATAGATTAAATTTCGTATTATATAAATAGCAGATAAAATGATATTTCAAATTGTAATGTTTCTGATTTGTGTACTTTCTCGTAAGTTAGACAAAATCTAATTATAATAAATAAATAATGAATAACTATATTAATTAATTCAAAATAACATATAGGAATGCATCACGCATATTCCTCCAAGAAAGGGGATCCTCTTTGCCCTCTTGGGTTTCATCCTCAGGTTCGATGGCCAACGCGATGTAAACGATGCTTCAGGTAATATATTCATATTACCATTTTCTAAATTTTATTACAAATTTGTTAAATAAAATAAAATCGAAATAATTCTAAAAAATAAAAGTCTCCTACTTTATTCACACGTGATCCTATTAAAACATAATTAAGATCGATAAATTATTAAGTAAAAATTATCAAAATTTATTTGTTTATTCGAATATAACTGGTAATTACACCATTCGTGTTGCCAATTTGTCAAGGTACGCAGTCACCGGTCACAGCGGATTTCTATAAACAGATTGAGCTAAACCAGATCCTTCGAGAACTTTAGTTTCTAATTACACGTATTAAGAAATTAAATTAACGACAATTATATATATATATATATATATATATATATATATATATAATCTAAGAATTAGCTATTAATAGATAGCATGTTCTTTTGCCATTTTTCAAAAACACAAGCAATCATGATTTATTAGCAGATTAACGTGATTTAGTAGTCGGCAAACATATTCTATCGTTGCATAAATCTAAGAATAGAAAAGACATATATAACTTATCCAAAATACGATTCGTTCACGTAAATGCGTCAGAGTTTTCACGTGAATATGTTATCTTAAGATAGAAAAGTTTTACTGATCCTACATAAATAATAAAAAGTAATGCAAGTAGTTTTTATGCACTTGATTTATATAACATAAAAGAATAAAGGTTCATGGTAAATAAATGAAAATAAAAGGTAATAGAAATTAATGTTTTTAAATTAATGTTATTAATATGATTAAATTAATCTTTGTAGTCAATATATTAACCTATAGGATTTTTAATAAAAATCATTATTTATTTTTATTCTTGATAAAAAGAAATTTTAAAAAAGTAAAAAAATTTGGTTGGTAAGGAAGTTTCACTGAAAGAAAAAGAACATGAACATATGGCAGTGAAATAATAAACAGTCTAATCACGATCGGTAAGAAAGAATTTTATGGTAATGTATAGCGCGTATATTTGAAAGTTTATTATTTTATCGCGTGACGTTTGATCATTCATTGTGCTACTTCTTATGTTTTTATTATTTATTGAATACTAAATATCTTTCTAAATAAATTTAATCCATATATTTAGGTGTTATACCATAATAATAATTTAATGTTCCAGCAAAATACTTCTTTTTCAATACATTTATACATATTTACATAGAATTTAGCAAACATAAATCAAACATCATTGATTAATTACTTAATTTATTTACTAGGGATTATAAAGATCATGGTGAAAAAAGAGGTAGCTTACGAGACATAACATCTTCAACACCTAATCTCTCATTACATAGTTCGTCAGAGCGGTAAGTACTTTAAATTATGAGAAAAAATATCAATAAATATAATTGTTATTTTAACATTTCATTGAATTTTAGTGATGGAAAGAGATCTTGGGCATCTACAACAAATTTAACAAAAAATGATCTTCGATCATCTAACTTAGATTCTTCGCTCAATTCTATATCAGTGTCTAACTATTCTACTAGCGCTAATCAACTTAATGATATCTCAGAATTGCAGAAGCAAGATATTGCAAAAGACAAGAAACATTCTTTAATAAGTGAAAAGTCTATTACTAAAAATCAATTATTTGATTCTACATCAAAACTACAAATTAAAGAAGTAATAAAAAACAATGAAAATATTGCAGGGAATGATGTTGAATTCATTATTCAGGTATAGCTATTTATTCATTATGTATAGTTTTTATGTAAATAGCATTAGAAAGATAATAAATATTAAATGTAACTTTAGGTGAAAAAATCTCCTACAAAATCTGTACCAATAAATGAGATTCAAAGGCTGGAAAATGGTGTGGAAGAGGTAATATTTCTATTGTAGATATTTATTTTGAAAGAGAAATGAAAATTATAATATTATAATTTAGATGTATATGATAATTATTTTAGAGTGAGATTAAAAGATTAAGAACAGAATTAAATGAAATGAAAGAAAAATGTCAAAGATTAGAAAAAGAAAAAAGTGAAATATGGCTTCGTCGTTTAAGTACTATGGATACAATATCAAATAAAACATCTGTAAGTGAAGTAATTAAATTAGAAAAATCAATAAAAGGTATGTAATATGAATTCAGGATTATGATATTGTATTTACGAATTAAATGTCTTAGTAAGATAATGCTTCACAGTATTTCATAAATTAATAATATAATTTAACATTAGACATATATTTTAGTTCTTACAGAAGAAAAGGCTATGCTATTATCAAAAATAAGAGATCTAGAAAATGAAGCACGTTATAAGTTAAATAGACGTGATACAGATAAAATGGGTGAAGATTTAAAATCAAAATTAAAAGCAGCAGAAACTCTTTGTGAATCTCTAATGGATGAAAATGAAGATATGAAAAAAGAAATCAGAGAATTGGAAGAAGAAATATGTGAAATGCAAGATAATTTTAGGTATCTACTAACTTTGTATTCACTCATAAAAATAATTAAAGTTAAATAAAACATATATTTCTGTAGTAAAAAAAGAAATTTTTATGTATTTAAGGGAAGATCAAGCAAATGAATATACTAACTTACGAAAGTCTTTAGAACAGTCAAATAAAAATAGTCGCATCCTTTCATTTAAATTAAGAAAATTAGAAAGGACAACAGAACAATTGCAGAAAGAAAAAAGTGACTTTGAGAAAAGATTACAAGAGGTAAAATATTTTTGAAACACATTTTAATTTCTTACCATGATTAATATTTATTCTACAATTTATTTATAGGTAAAAAGAATTGAGGAGATGTTAACAAAAATAAAAAACGATTCCAAAAAAAAAGCGGATGCAAAACCTACAGAACTTGGTACGAAAGTACAGTTTAAAAAAACGGTGGATGATATGCAAAAACAAATAGGTTTGTTATTTATTTAGTTACGATTTTCACATATATTTATTTATATATAAACATCAAATTTAAATATTCTTGTTTGCACTTTATTCTACTTCTAGATAATATTATTATACTTTGTGCTAATATTAATGATGGAAAAGAAATAGATATTATTCATGAGAAGAACAATGAGAATACTATGAAATATGATACTTTATTACGAGATTATGAATTAATAAAACAAAAACTGGAAGATACTTCAAAGGAGTTAATAAAGGAAAAGGAAAAAGGAAAAGACAAAGACAAAGATAAAGATAAAGACAAAGACAAAGATAAGAATCGTGAAGGGAAAGTAACAGATGATAAAATGAATATGGATTTCCAAAATAGTAAGAATTTTTATTTTTAATTATCAATTATTTGTTGTCGCAAGTTCTGTTTACATATTGATAGTACATTTAAATATATAAATATAACTTATAGTGAAAAAAAAATTGGATTATACTGTAACATCTAGAGAGACAGAAAAAAAAGTATGGGAAGAAGAAAAAGAAAAACTAAAATCAGAATTATTATCTTTATCTTTTGAAAAACTTAAAATTTATAAGGATTTGGAAAAACTAAAAAAAGATACTGGTGAGATTAAATTATTATTTAGTATAATTTTTTGTTGTTATACTATTATTTATATTTGTTTTTATTACATTTGTTTTAATTTATTGTTATAATATTCACATCTATATATACAATAATTTAATTAACTTTTGTTTAAGCATAGAAGTCATAAGATCCTCAGAGAAAGAGTATACAAACAAGATTAAAAGACTAGAGACAACAGCTAATGATTTAAAAAAAGAATTGTCTCAAGAGAAAAAGAAATGCACTGAAATACAAAATGATTTATCATCATGTACTCAACGGGAAGCAAATATGACAGAAACAATATCAACTGTAAATACAATAACTGTTTTTGTTTTATTATAACTTAATTTTTCTTCATTTTGAATTTAAGCAATAATTTCTTTACTTTCATATTTTTTTCTTAAATCTTTAACTTATTTTGAAAATCTTCAGTAAATCATTTTTTATTAGCATTTTATAATTATATTTTTATACTATTTTGTGATATTATATAATAGATAGAACAGACTAAAAATCAACTTGATAAGGAAGCAAAACATTTAAAAGAAGAATTGGAAAGTCTTAGGCGTTCATCTGCAAAACAAATAGCAGATTTAAAAACTGAGCTTGTTAATGTTAAGAAAGATAAAGACAAATTAACCACTCAAATAGAAAAAGATAAATCTGCAAAAGAATCTGAAATTATATCTCTTAAAAGCAAAATAACATCTCTAGAAAAAAGTGGCTTAGATACTACTAAAATCAAAGAAATGAAAGCAAATTATTCTGATAAAATTTCAAGTAAGTTTTTTTCAGGTCGAAAATTGAAATTATATATGATTCTTCTTTTCAGTTTAAATGTTGAAGGTAATATTAAAATTTGGTCTTTTACAGAACTCACAAATCAAATTGAAAAAATGGGTGCAGACTATGATAAATTAAATGAAGAACATAAAGCGTTAGTAGTTTTAAAAGGAAAGGTTGAAGAGGAAAATCAATCTGTAAATAGGTAAATTCAACCTGTGTGATTTAAAATTGCACAATAATACATATATTGTCTTTTTTAGTTTAGTATTAACACGTACTCTCATTATTACAGTATATTATTGCAGTACAAGACTGATTTAAATAATAATCAAACAGAAATAAAATCACTTCAAGGGCATATAAAAGAGAAAGAAAATCAGTGGCAATTAGAAAAATCTATTTTTGAGGTAAATAAGATATGATCTTGACTTTATCATATATATTTATTGGTAGTAATAATATATTATTATCATAGAAACGTATACAAGAATACGAAGCATTATCCCACAAGCCTTTGATGAATGATCTCAAAACTGAAATTAATAGCTTGAAAAAAGAGAATGATTTAATGTTGCAAAGATTAGAAAATGCGAGAGAAATAGTAAGTGAATAATTAATAAATGTTTTAAAGAAAGATAATTTTTGATATTTATATACTTATATATATATTTTTTTTTTTTAATAGAACGAAGATTTAATTAATAAATTAAAAGATTACGATGGTGTATCGAAAGCTCATCAAGTTTTATCAGTTGATACAACAGCACTTGAATCAGAAATACAAAAATTGAAAACTAGTCTAGCCAATGTTGAGAAAGCGAAGAAAGCAGATGTAGCACAATATAAAATGAATTATGAACACAGAATTACAGCAATTAGTGATGAAATGCAATCATTACAAAATCAATTGTCACGTTATAAACGTGAACGAGACACATACAAGCATATGTTAGAAGGTGCCCAAAGGACAATCGCAGATCTAAAGTCAGTTAGACAACGTAAACAATCTGTTACAAATTCTGAAAAATCAGACGAGGTGGGTATTAAATTATTAAATATAAAAATTTGATAATATTATCTATTTTCTTTATAAAAAGATTAATTTTTTCTCTTTAAAATTAATTTTAAAATCACCTTAACAAATATTTTGTTTTAGGATGAAGAATCTTCTAAGGCTAATATTTCAGATTTGGAACAACAAATTAGTTGCATGGAAGATGAACTTTCAGAAGCAAAACTTGAATATTCCAGATTAAAGACATCATTAGTTTCAGAGAAATCAGCTTGGAACGTAAAATTATCTGAAATGCAATCTCGAATTAATGAGGTCAGTAAGATATGAAATAAAAGATTATTTCACGCAGAATATTCTCAATGCTCCCATAATTCTTGTATTAATATATATTTCAAATTTTCAGCTTGAAGAAGAACGTATTCTTTCTAGTGGACGATCCAAAATTCCAGGCGTAAAAGTACGCATGGAACTTGCTTGGCAGAAAGAAAGAAAGGAACAACAAAGATTATTAGAAGAAACAGCTACTCTTGCGAGAGATTTAAGACAAACTTTGTTCGAGGTTAAAAATTCGAATTCTACATTAAATAATGCAATTATGATAATATTGAAAATCATTTATTTATATGTTAATTATCTTTAATTAACATTATAGATTGAAAGAGAACGTGCTAAAGAACGTCTTGAAAATAAAAGAAAGCAAGATCAGTTAAAGAAAGCTTTTGATGAAGAAAAAGAAGAAAACAAGAAGAAATTAATAGAAGTAAGAATAAATCAAATTTTTGTTTATTATGTTTTTTTTTAATGTTCTTTCTTTGGTCTTTTCAATACTTTATTATATTTTAAATAGTTACAATGTGATTTATTGGAATTACGGGATGCTCATGCTAAATTAAGAACAAGTAACGAGAGAATGAGACGCGAAAAAGAACGTCATGAAAAGGAAAGACAAGAATTGAAGAATGAAATATTACGTCAACGAGAATTAGATAATAACGAAATGAAAAATATTAATATGTTGTTAAGACAAGTAGATGATCTTCAGCAACTATTTCCAGAATTAAATGATGTGTATACAAAAGAAAAAACAGAAATATACACACCAACACCACCAAGAAGATTAAAAGTATAAAATATAATAAAATTTATTCTGTTATTAACAATATAATATATACATTTATTCTTTTATAGGGTCCTAAATCGAGAGAATCATCACCTATGCTCGATACGAAAAATGATATTAAAGGTAAAAACTGTACTTCAAAACTGTTTTCTTATAACAATATATTTTTTAATATACATGATAAATGATCTATGCATATGTGTAGGTTCTATGCAGCAATTGGAAAATAGAACGGAAAAATTGGAATATACTATAAAGAAATTAATGAATGTAGCAAAAGAGCTTAAAGAATCTAAAAAAACATTGGATAATATAAGTGCAAAACAGTTGATGAAGCTTAGTAAGAGGTGAACTATGTAGCAAAATATTAACATGATTAAAAAACGGGTTTTTCCTTTATAAGATTAATCTTATATAATATATATTTTATATAACATATTCTTATATTATAGATCAACATCTGCAGATAATACAACAAGAAGAGGTACAAGTCCAAATCCTTCCAAACCACGTTTGAAAGTGAAAAGTTTATCTTTAGAGCAAACAATAGGAGGAGGAAACATAGAGGTAAAATTATATGATCATCTCTGTATTTTATCTAATGTTGTTATTAATAATTATTGTAACAATATACCAATAATACTATGTACATTAATATTAAATATTTATAAAGTAATATTTTCTTTTTCAGTCCCAAAATGTTTGGGGTACTGATAGTAACATGTCCAGTCTACAATCACTGGAATCCAATCCACGAGCATTTACTTTACAACGAGATTCTAGTGTGGATAGGTATATATACTAAATATATTAAATTATTAATATCACAAATTGTACTACTTTACTTTATCTTCATTATCTATTTTAGCCGTTTGTCTGGTGACTCTACAAAAAGTGAAATGTTACATAGAGAGAAAAAATACAATAAAGGTATAATTGGAAAAATTAGAACTAAACTGGTTAAATCTAGCAGTGTTGACGATGCAAACATGAATTTAGACTATCGAGTGGGTAAACATATCATATTATTTTTCTTATATTAATTATTTTTTAAATAAAATGTAAATTTCAACCCTTACAGACCTCAGGCTCTGAAATAAGCATTAATGAAGATATCAAAGAAGAAAAGAAAAAGTTAAAAAAGAAATTATCGGATATGTTTAAAAGAAGCAACAGAAGTAGCAGGTAATTTCAAAATTTTGTTAATCACTATATTATTCAATAAAATTGATTACATTTTTATTTATTTATTTTTTCAATTTTTAATATAGTAACCATATTTCATTTCACACAGTACCAGTAGGAAATCTGAAGGTGGAGACTCTAGCAGACCACCGTCAAGAAATTCAATAACATCAAAAACATAACTTCATACGATTTTATTATTTTAAACTTTACAATTCTATATTTATTTACGAAGTCAGTTACAAAGTGTCTAAAGTTATGTATTATAATTCAGTAAAAATAATTCTTCAAAGATAAATTTTACTTATCTTTCATTACTGTGTCTTTTCTATTTTTTTATTAAATAAGGACAAGTAAATTATTTTGAATAATGTATGTCATTTTCATATTCAAAATCAGTAAGTTTTTCTTACATACATACAAGTAAGAATATACCCTATTATTAGGGATGGATCAATAAAATTAGTTTGAGCATTTGGATGCTAGATGGCATTTAAAATTCTAATAATCGACTAAATAAAATAATTCGAAAACTTTAATACCGATCGAGGGTCAACAGCTTCTCTTACTATCCAAGCGCTACTATACGCAGTTCGATTTAGTTCGATTTACTATGCAGTTTAGAACAGTTCAGAATCAGTAGAGATTCTTGTTTTTATATGTAGGATCGGGTTATTTGAATTAATTCAGAATGTCAAACAAAGTATTATTTCTTAAATCTGGATTCCCGCGAGCTCCTTTAGGACTAGGAATTGGGCGTTATGTGTGTCAATTACAGAGAGTGACATTAAAGTTTTGTAAAAATCATGGTGCAAGCAAAGGAATGAGGTAGGTTATAGTTACTTTCCTTTTTTATGTAAGTATTAGAATGAATTTATTTTTAAAAACCAATAGAAAGTATAACAAATTTATTATAGAATTATTTATTATACTGTTGATTTTAATATGAAAAAAAATATTGAAAATATTCAATAATTACATATATATAAAAGCGATATTTTACATTTTATTCAGAGACTTTTTGGAACACGATTTAGTAGACTATGCAAGCAAAAACTCTGGCGTTGTTGTCTACGTGAAACCAAGACGACACAGAACACCAGTAATAACTGCAGAATATTGTAAGTATGTCCATTTTACTTCGTACATGTTACAAATATATTAATTATTATATTCTCTACAGTAAATGGAGAAAAACAATGGATGAATGTTAGCAACTATAGTAGAGAAGATATTGTAAAGTGGATGGAATTGTTACGTACTCAATTTCATGATGGTACAAAACTGCGTTTAAGAAAATTATGGCATACAGAATTTCCTTCTATTCAAGGACCATGGACACCTTTTACATTTAAAGATCCAAGCCATAATTTAGTACAGTTTCCTAATGTAAATATAGTAAAATGTTCATACCTCAACTTCAATAAAAATTTTTATTTCACTGTACATATATCTAAGATTTGGATATATTGTTATTACAGAAAGAAATTGGCTTAGCTATTAAAACCGAACCAACTGCTACTGAACAATTAATTGAATTATATAAAGCTAAGCAAAGATGTGAACAACAAGAAACTGAAAACCAAAGAAGCACTTCAGAAGAATCTGCTTAATATGAAACATAAAATTAAATGATGTAGGATAAAAATGTTGGATGTGATGAAAATTTAAATACATATATATAAATTATTGGAAGAAATAATTATTCTATAACTTCTTTATTGGATTTATAAAACACGATAAACACCGTTTTTAAATTCATCGATTTATTAATGCATCATATTTCAGAAATTACTTTTAATATAAAAAATTCCAATGGCAGTAAGTAATTAAACTAACTTGTCTAAATTATTAAAATTTTATCATCATTTGTAATTGTACATATCTTTTTAACATGCTTGTAATTTATTCAAGTAGATTTGATGAATTTATATAAAATGTAAAGTACAAGGTCGAACACAGAAAATATCATAAAAGGTAGTATATTCTGTGAAATTTTTTGTTCTAAGCACAGAGATACATACATGATCTGATACATATAGATGTATCTATTCTTAATGATTTTATAAAATAAAATTTCAATTAGACATGTGATTTTCCCTTCGAATAGACACAAATCTATATGAAACTTTTAATATTATATCTACTTATATATTTTACTCCTACAAAAATATATTCCGACACTTTTCATATAAAACTTGAATAGTGATGTATACATTAAAAATGTCATTTCTAAAAGAATAAATATATAAAAAGCCATCATAGAATAAATAAATATATATAGAGATTAATCTCATTACAGAATGTAATTATTCTGTTCAAACAAGATACTGATCTTTCTAAATCAAACTTTCCTATTAAAGACAATTTACTTTCTTAATTTTAAAATACATATATAGAAATAATGAATCCTATTTCGTTTAACTTTTATCTTCTGTAAATATGAAATATTACACAACAATATGCTTTTGTTACTACACAGGTTATACAAATTATTAATATAGTTAAATGTATATTGTAATTAGAACAAGAATTAATGTCCTTTGTTTTACATAAAAATATAATTTATAAATTCCTGTGTAAAATTTACGATTGTTGTGCTACCATTTGTATAAAAAATATTTGCTGACTAGTAACTATAAAAATTTAAATATCTGTAAATTTTATTATGAAATTAATTTGTCAAGTATGAAAAATACCTTAAATATATGTTTATAAAGTAAATAAATTTTAACTTTTATGCGTATTTACTATTTCAATAAAATAAAAAGCACTATTGTTCAATGACAATTTTAGCAATAGAGATATGATAGATAAATTGTATTTTACATTCTTAGATGTTGTCACACAAACGATATTGAAATAATCAAGTAATGTAATAAAAACAATATTCTTTATTCATTTTTAAGAAAACAACAGAGAATAAAGAAATATTTTTCTCCATTATTTTCACACAATATTAAATTATTATTAAAATGTGATGTTTTGGATTAATATTTTATATGTAATTAAATTATTTGTTGAATTGCTTTTGAATTCAAATTGTATCAAAACAACAGAATAATTACTATTATTAAAATATATATATGTATGTATGTCTGCACATATACATATATATAGTAGTAGTTTTGTGTAAATTGAAACATACACTCACACAAGCAAAACAATACTACACTTTTCATAAAATATAAATAAAATTTCAATGCCTAAAACTTACAAATATGGTTCTTGCACTTTTAAATTTATTATCTATTTTTATAAGGTTACTTCCTGAACATATAAAATACTTCCATTATAAGAAAATATTTTTATGCTTTATTTATCATAAAAAATATATTTGCATAGAAAAATGTAATTATTACTGTCTTTAAAAATTATGTATTGGAAATAAATATTATATATTAGTAGATGTTTTACACTCGATGAAAAAATAAAAATGTTGAACATTTAATTACAAAGATTATTTCAAACTTATATTTAGAAAAAATGTAATTGAAGATTATGTATCAAGAAATTCTGGAGATACTGATACTCTGATAACAAAATGCTGAGATGATAATATACATATCATATCTGATACAGTAAATCAAAGTGCAATGTTCCATATTTGAAGATACAAATAAGTTCGATTACAACGTTAATTACGCGCACAATGTTATAAATATTTATAAAGATGACACAAGTAGGTGAAACAACAATGCAGACATAAAATATCTGATTCAATGAAGTATCACGTGCTATGCAAAAAATGATGTGACTAGAAGGAATGTATGTTTATTCAACTTTAAGGCGTTTACTGAATTCTTCTTGTTGTTTCTCTCTCCATTCTTTCTTTGGTTTCATTCTTTTAAGTTGACCGTCCCTAATAATAAAATAAACAAATATGTTTATGTCTAACCTATAATAATTTTTTTTTAAATTTAATATTAATTCTAATAGTTTTTTAATTTTAGTTTACCATTGTAAATCAACAAGTCCGCCTTGTCTTGCTATAACTGATTTTACTCTATTTGCAAAATCAATGGCACTCTCTCCTTCGTTTCTGTACATTGGAGGTAAATACCAAACTTCACAAACTATAGCCCAACTAGACATCATCATATACAAGTATTGTAACATTGAGTAACGACTGCTATTCCAAAATGCGTCACCAAATCGTGGATCGTACTATATAAAAAATCCATAATAAAAGTACTTAAAATTTTCAGAAATGTCTATGTGTACGCATATATATATGAAAATATGGTATATAAATTACTAAAAGTTATATATACACACACACACTCACATTACCTTGATTGCAACAGGATAAATGACACCACCTACTTCAAAACTACCCTTTTTAAATTGCATAACAGACGTATTGTTAATACAAGTTCCTTCAGGAAAAATCAATATTGGTGGATTTGTGGGATCTGATACGTGTTCTTTTAATCTAAATATAATGTAATATAACAATTAATTTACTAAGTTATAATAAGAATTATAAGAAGTAATAGAAGTATATCATTGTTTTACCTTCTTGCAACTGCTTCTCTATCTTTAACTTCAGAACGTTCAAACCATATATGTGGAGAAGCACGAGCAAGTGCTCTTTGTAAAATCCCCAAGAATCCACCGTGCCTCTGACCTATCTATAGTCGGATTAATTACTAATCAAAATAATTATATAATAATTGATTATGAAATTTTGAAAAAAATCAATTATCAAAGTAAGTACAAAAGATATGTTACAAAAATAATTTACTTGTTATGTCTCTCTCTGAATAATGTCAACTTAATATACATATTAGATAAATATATAATAATTATATATTATTTAATATGTATTATGAAAAAAATTTGTTAATAAATTTGATATAATTAATGTATAATCTATTATATTATTACTTATTTACCAACTAAATATCTCTAAATATATGATGAATGATAAAACATACCAAAGAATAACAATTATCACACATAAGTACAAGTACATCAATAGGAGATGTGTGATTAGCTACACAAATGCCTCTGATTGGTCGATTTTCTGGATGGTGGTAAGTAATAACTGAAGACAAAGCACTGGATAATACAGCAAAGCACATTATGGAGACTTTGTAGTTCAGCCATCGTTTGAAGCTACCCTCCGGAATGTAGCCCACTACTGCTGTGCACATTGTCAGCCACATCACCTGTAAACCACAAGCTTTGCACCTGAGAAACGACGAATCCCTCTGAATAGTTGCTGTGTAGATACTACCTGTAAAGCAAAGTTACAGGATACTGTTACCTGTAACACTTACGAATATGTAATGACTTTGACAAGGTAAAAGGAAATATCTTTAAAAGATTGTACTCACAAATGGAATCTCTAGTAGTCAACTTGAACAATATGTAAAAAAATAATGATTATGCTAAATTGCAACAACAAATTTATAAATAGTAATTATTGATTATCATGATGTATATAATAATAAAAATATGTTTTATGTATAATTCATAAGCAAAAAGCTATAATTTTATATCCACAACTAATAAAATTTACTGCATTATATTATTATATTTAATATGTATTTATTTTTAAGTTTGCAAATCGATGTATTTAATTACTATATATTACCAATTCAAAATTTGTTTGTCTGTATAAGATACAAACGTCGATAATGGAGTTATAATTAACTATATCCAGTTTCTGGTTTGTTTTCTGGACTGTGTATCCAAATCGAAACATGAGTCTAAATGTAATAAGAAATATCTGGTTATTTGCCCAACATTTTATAGATTTGTTTGGCAAGAATCCAACTAAATATGTTGCGAGGACAAAGTACAGTACCTAAGAAACTTCATTATTAGTGAAGTTGAGTTTTTGATATGTAGTAGAAACATATAAAAATTATATAAATGGATTTTATAAATCGAACACTTTTATATAACAATCTAATATTTGATATATAATAAAATGATATAGAAAGAGTATTCATGTTTAAATCTCATTATATAAAATTATTCATAATTGAAACATCATCACTTTTCATACCTGGAATAATAGTGATAATAGTACTTATATTAAAAGTAAATACATTTTGATCAATTTTCTGAAATGTATACTTGTTTTACGCTATCTTAAATAATTATAAGAAATAAAAATATAAAATTTATTGAACTTACTCCTATGCAACAGATGAATATTCTCAAAGGTAGAAGGAAACAATATCTCATAAAAAATCCAAACATCCATATTACTGTTAATTTCCAAGATATAAATTCATAATGCCTATTTGTTCGTGTGAGAAGATTCCAATTCTGTAAATATGAGAAAATAATAAAAAAAAAAAGTAATAAATATGAGATTATCATTTTAAATTTTCTATAGATAAAAGAAAATGTACAAAATAAATATTTTTACCTTTAGTTCTTCTGCTTCAAAACGTGAAGTTACTTCATCTTCAATAATGGCCTCTACTCCAGCTCTGATGTAATCTAAGCAAACAGCTGGTTCAAATCCTTTTTTGAGCGTTTCAAAAGAATTGCGTCGTATAAGAGTATTCTAAAGAAGACACATGTAAACAAATTTTCTTATGTCAGATATTACAACTCTTATTTTTTAATTTAATTTTATGATTGTTCTAATTGATTGTCGCACATGTAACATAATCCTTAAAAAAGCAATTTACCTCCTTACTGCTATCTACATCCTTTGAAATTTCCTCAATTTTCTCATTTGTATGTTCACCTATATGGTTCTTATTATTTTGCATCTCTGGCTCAGGTAATAGAATCAAATCTGTTGATCTAGCTATGACTTGATTATTACTCATAATACCATTTTGTATTTGAAATTCCTTGTTCATGGAATGTTTGTTTAATTTCTGCTGTGTATTTCTCGCAATAGATTCATGCTCCTCCTCTTCTTCCAAAATATTATTTTTATTTCTTTCTTTTTCTATGTTCTGCCTACCATACTGTAATCAATTACAGTGATAAATCCATCAAATTTCCTTATATTTATTATATCAAATATCGACATAAAAAATAAATTGTAAGAGACAAAAAGATAATAATATCTAATAACAAATAAATATTGTAATGATAAAGAAATATTAATAATAAAAAAAATATTGATTTATATCGCATAAGAAAAATATTAAACTACGATTTGAAAAAAAGATTACAAATTTTTATCTTATTTTATTTTAATTTAATTTAATTTGTTTTTCATTCATTTTTTTTTTTTTAAGGGAAGATCATTTATTCGCATCGATCTCTACATGGTTCAATATCAAAGGAAAATCACTTTTCGACACCGGTCCGTAGCCATATCCAATTAGAATGGTTATAAACCCACAGACCGATTACCGTTATATTGAAGTAACCTTTGTTCATCACGTGCAAATAAGGATAGGTAAACCACATAATACATATAATTTTACATCAAAGCGTAAATCAAAAATAATATTCTATGGTAATGAATGAACTTTAATTTAATTTAATTTAAACGATATATCATCTTTCATAAACAAAGAAATTAAAAAAAAAAAAAGTAAAGATCGTTTCGAATCTTTTTCTCACAAAGACTTGATCGATAGACATAATGCTTATCGAGAGATTAAAAAAAAAAGTAAGCCTTGAACCAAGCTTTATCGTTATTTTCTTTTCTTTTCTTTTATGATTTGTCCTTAAAATATTATTTCATTATATTTTCATTCCCGCTTAAAAATGATATGTCTCCATTTTTATATTTTTTGGTTTTTTTATTACGCATTTCTTTTACGTGTTTCGTCATACATTCACGAAATTTTTACATAATTTCTTCATGCTGGATAAATATTTATTTCGTCGTGTTTCAATCAACGCACATATTTGTGTTTTTGAATACATATACATATGTTAATATATGTTAATACTCGTTATTAAAATAAAAACAACGAATAATTTTACATTTTTATTATTTACGTCCTTTTTTTTATTTTTATATATATATATATATATATATATATATATATATATATATAAAACGAAGAGGAGAAAATACTATAAGATAGTCAAGGTAATCACATCCTCAAATATAACATTCGAAGTATAACATTATAAATGAGCACTAACTTATCAATGGTTGGATCACGCAATGTGATTTCGTAAGAGACATCAAATCGAAACTGTAAAGTATTAGAATATGTAAAATATTCTCATTTATTTTAAATCATGCAATATAAATAAAATTAAAAACAGATATAGAATATTTATGGAGCAAATAAATATACGCAAAATAAACGATAACACGTATGATTTAAAAATTCACTGCACAGACGTACAGGTAGCACTGATAACGTCACAATTACTAAGATAATAAAAAACGTCTCTTTTTTAATTAGATATAAGATCATTTTATATATCTTTTACTGTGATATATCATTATTTTAATAATCAAGATCGATTTCTTTTACGCCTTAAATTTTTCGATATTTCCGATCTCGGATATTTTTTTAGAAAAGTTTCTTTCAAAATCATCTACAAAAGAACGAAAAAATTAAATGATATATTTAAGTATCAAACCGAAATCACATTTAGAGGTGATTAGACACGATTGTATTTTTACGATCCACGTTAATTTAATGCGAAGTATCATGAGTTATAACAAAAATAAAACGAGGATCGTTACATGCATAGGAATATAACTGAAACGTTAATTTACTACAAATCAATATCGATTTTCAAATTTTATTTCATCGATTTAACTGTTCGCATCATGATAATTAAACAGTTTACAATATTTATTGTAATCATATAATTAATAGATGTACTACATCTTGTCACATAAATAGCGCGATATTTCAAACAATATTAACTGATACTATAGTGCAGATTTGATGAATTTAGATGTCAATGAAAATTTGAACATCAATATATTAATGTATTCTCATAAGATATTATATTTTGGCGTTTCAACATTAATATATTATTAGAGTACTTTTAATCGAAAGAAACGTTTAAATAATATTATAGTTATTTCTATGTTAAATAAGACTATATATCTTTCTAATCATTTTAAAATATACATCATCATGGAAATGTATCATTAAATTTATTTCTATTCAAGGTTATAAAGAAAAAAAAAATCACTTCCATACGTTTTACACAATTTGATGCTCGAAGAATTACGAGAAACAATGAAACAAACATAACCTTTCTCAGAAGAAAGTTGCATGATATAACAAAATCAGTTTTTTAATTAATACTCATCCATTGATATTGTTCACATAAAAATAGATAGAAACTTAGTCAAGCTTAGATTCAAATTGGCTCACGAAAGAAACTAACTATTTAAAACATGATTTCTCTATTTTTACTAGTTGACTTACCTCAAAAAGTGCTAATAATAGTTTTACGTATAATCTGCGAACACCGAGTGATTTGCCGATGGATGCCAGAAATATAATAGCAAGTAAAAACATAAGGAACGGTGTTAATAGCAAAGAAAACGCAAAGGAAATCACCATCCATGGTAACGCCATTTTGCTAACTGTCGAGCACTACGAGCACTGTCGAGAGTCAAAGTTTCGCGTACCTTATCTCCGTACATTAAACCGTTGAAAAGGAAGTCAATACTCTAGATTGTAAACCTTCGAAGTTAGACAACTTCCTTTTAAAAGAGAATACTGCTCCATCTATCGAGTCAAGATAAGAAGTACTTGCCAATGGTTATCGACGTTTTAATATCGATCTTATCCATCATTTTTAATATTTCAATGATAGTAGAAGGGAAATTCTGAGAGCTCTAAAACAGTGAAAATAAAGATCTTAAATTTATCCAACGCGTCTAAAAAAAATTTCTATAAATAACATATCAAGAATTCGCAAAAGATTCATATTTATAAAATGTACATGTATATATATGACGTTATTTTATTATTTGCCAATAATTACAAAATTATTTAATCGCTAGTATTATCTGCTTGATTATCATCCTCCCCACCACTTGCTGAAGCACTTTCAGAGTTAGATTCTTCGTCAGAATCTTTAAGCACTTTTCCTTTTATATTTTTTTTTGGTCTTAAAGTTTCAAAATCTGAACCTTCTTCATCAGAAGAATAAATATTCGATGCAGCTAAAAACAAAAGAATTAAATTATCATAAATATTACAAAAAAAGAAAAAACATTGTAATATAGTATAATATACTAAGATATATACCTTTAGCAGTAGCAGCAGCACCTTTTTTATATTTATTTTTTATAGCAGCAAGAGAAATAGCTCCTTCATCTTCAGAAGCGTCATCATGATAAGCATCGACACCATATCCAGTAGAAGCTCTTCCTGTGCTTCTGCCTCCACTAGCAGATTTTTTCGTCTTACTCTGAACACGCATAGCCATTCTCAATTTCTCTTCTTCTTTCTGAAATTTGTAAACAATTATTTATAATTTTTATCAAAAAGTAATGGTAAAATAACTAAAATTGAAACATTTCACTCCAACCTTTATCATTTCATATCTATTTTGATCTGGATTCATTCCAACTTGAGAAAGAACTTTAATACCAGATGTTTTTTGTGATCTATCTGCTAAAGACATTGTCATTTTTCTATGTGTAAAAGACTCGGTCGAATGAGGACGGAAAGTCAATTTTGTCCTGAATACTGCTTGTCCTTGTAGACCAGTACCTTGTCGTATGTAAAGGTGATTATGATCACCTTGTAAGGGTTGCTTATATACATCGAATATTTCAGATCCCAAATGCAATGACATACTACCATCTGACCATTTAACAAACCTAGCATTACTCTCATGCACAACTTTTCCTTCGTCATCAAATACTTCTTTCCATCTTATTGTATTTTCAACTTTGAGTTTTAATCGAGCTCTACCCTCTTCATCTAAAGTTTCTTCCTCATCGATCTCATCTTCATAAGTGTCATGGTCAAATGGTCTAGTTTCTACAGATAAGAAGTTAGGAAGTTTGACAAAATGTATTTCTCTGCCTAAATCTGTAGATATTTTTGGAATTTCCACATCAATCCTAGTTTCTGGTGGTGGTTCTGGTTCATCTTCTTTGTCTTTCTCATCCTGCAATAAGAATGTGTAAACTATATCTCAGAATAAAAAAAATCATATAAAATATATATTTTTGTGAGTATATTCAATGAAACAAGTTTATAATCATACATCTTCAATAACAGGTTGATGACTTGGCCCTTCCCCACCGCTATCAGATCTTCCTTTGCTAAGACTTCTACTTCTACTTCTGCTTCGGCTTTTACTTCGGCTTCTACTTCGACTTTCATGTTTTTCTTTATCTTCAGTTTCCTTTTTCTCTTTTTCATCATCTGTACTAATATCACTTGCATCACCAAATAAAGCATCTGCTGTTGGAGCTACACTATCTTCTTTATCTTTTTCTGTATCTTCATTATCAGAGTCTGAACCTATTACAGCTCTATGCTTTTTAATATTTTTTTTTTCTTCCAAATCACTAGTTTTGCGCTTTTTAGATTCTTCTAAATCACTGTCATCAGATTTAGCACTTTCTTCATTACCTAAAACAAGAATTATAAATTAATAGGACAAATATAAACAAATATACTTCACGTAAATAAATTTTACTGACCAGTTGCAATAAAAGATTTTTCAGACTCATTATCACTTCTATCTTCCTTAGGACTTTGAGATTTTCTAGAATCTAATGCCTTTGACTCATTTCCTTCATCTGACTTTCTACTTTCCTCTGATCTTCTACTTTCTTCTGATTTTCTACTTCCTTCTGATTTTCTACTTCCATCTGACTTTCTGCTTCCATCTGATTTTCTACTTCCATCTGACTTTCTGCTTCCATCTGACTTTCTGCTTCCATCTGATTTTCTACTTCCATCTGATTTTCTACTTCCATCTGACTTTCTGCTTCCATCTGATTTTCTGCTTCCATCTGACTTTCTACTTTCATCTGATTTTCTGCTGTCATCTGATCTTCTGCTTCTATCTGATCTTTTACTTACATCTGATTTTATACTTACATCTGACTTTCTACTTGCATCTGATTTTCTACTTCCATCCGATCTCCTGCTTATATCTGATCTTCTACTTTCATCTGATCTTCTACTTGCATCTGATCTGGTTGATTTAACACTTGATCTTGATGAAACAGAAGCATTATCAGAATCTGAACCTATAAGAATAATTTAAAATTAATTTAGTGATGTTAATTGTACAGTATTATTTAATTTGAGTAAATTACAAAAGTAGACATTTATTTGAAACAATTGTTCCGCAACAAATTTAATAAAATGTATATAATGAAATATATAAACACACACACACACACACACACACACACACACACACACACACACACACACACACCATATATATACTGTTTAAAACATATTTATTTATATTAAAAGTTCTTTTAAACATATATTTTATTTGTCAATACAAATATATAGTATTCTATGTTATGATAGATAGATAGTGTAAATAAAGATGATTCTAAAAAATTTTTAAAATTGAAATACGTACCAGAATCTCCGCTCGAATCTCTTAAACTTTCCTGTATTGGCGACATATTTAATAAATAAACGCACTATAACCAAGCTATTAAATCTCTAAATAGAAATAAATCACGATAAGATTGACAGTATTATATATTAGAGCCTTCAATCAACCATCTTTTTTATACTTCATGTTTACAAAATATTGTTAATATTTAATTTACATTTGAACAAATGAAATTAAATAACATATAGCAAAAATATACAAGAACATTTACTGTTTGTCCTCACGCTAAGAAATGTAGGGTTTTTATCTTCTATTGGTCTTACTTGTTAATGCATATGTTAAAACGTGTTATGGTCACGTGATTAGGAATATCAATATATCATCGAGGACAATCTTAATTCGTTCTTGTATATTTAAAAAGATACAACAATGTTGTAACCAAAATATAACAAGTTAATAAATAATTAAACATAAGTACTAAGAAAACTTATCTACTAGCAATAAACTTACAATTAAATAAAAAATTAAAGTGGACAAGCAAAGTCCATCGTAATTCAGTTGTGGTAACTAGTAGCGATGGCATTGTTGTCAAGTTGAAATCTAGGAAATTTCTAGTGTCGTGCTCACCTCTGTACCACCTTAAAAGCATTGGATACTTTCATGGTTCCAAAGAATGTAGAATATTACGAATAGTTACTTGCCGATGAAAGCAGGAAATATTCGAGGATAGTATTGAGACGTCGTAAGATAGACATCACTAACAAAATGTCGGTCTCAACTGAACTCAACCCAAGACCCGTTCGAGTATCACCTTTGATAAAGGTATATGGGAATGATTTTAATGTACTTTGTTAACATATATTTATATAGTTAATAAATATATTTTAATGTAGAAAAATATTGCTATCTATTTTTTGATTATGTATTTATAAATAAAATTTATTTCCACTGAAAATTTTATTTTATTATATAACTTTTAATGTATGCTAAATAGAAAATTGGATAACAATTTATTGTTATTTTAAGTTTACATTTAATTGTTTAATGTTTCTTCGAATTTCTTTCGTCATCTGTTTTTCTAACCCTTGATTATGATTTATTCTTCTTTGATAGTTCTATACAAAATTTATTTTATTAATTTCTTTGTAATTGATATCTGTGTTTAAAATTTTATAGAAATTAACAAAGAAAAATAATAAGTATAATCTGAAATGTTTTTAATGAAATCTATAAAAAAAATGTATAAATTAAAGGAATTATTGTACTCTACCTTATCTGGATTTTTTGACAATTTTATGTATAATCTTATGTATATTGTACTAAAAAAGACTTTCAATATCTGTGAATATTATGTTATTTCCAGTTTTCACGATGGACATTACTTACCATGGGGATTTTATATGGAGCATTTTTCCAACGTAGATTTAGTAATATAGAAAATGCTCGTAGAGAAAAAGAAGAAAGAGAGAGACCAGCACGAGAAGCAAAAGAAGCAGCTGAGAAGAAGATTCGATTAGAAGGTAACTTATATTTATATTTTCAAAAACTAATTGATGATTGATATTACAAAATAATATACAATTGTATATAGTAGTATGTCATAATATATAATAGTATATAATGAATCATTTATATATTTTACAACTGTTCTCATTTTTCTTCGTAAGATTAATATTGTGATATTTCAGAAATTTCTATAACATATATTATATGTATAATGTATACTTGAAACATTTATGTGTTAATCCTGTATATTTTTTTTATTTCAGAGGAACAAAAGATGTTAGCAGATCTTTTTAAAACAAACTAAGTTATTCTATATAAACTTACACTTAGTGCATTATTAATGGAAACTACCTATATGTAAATAATAACAATAAAAATACTATAATATTCATATTAGAACCTATGTATTGCCCATTAAATTATATTAATTAGTACATTACTAAAAAATCCTGTTTTTTATAGGTGTGACATTTACTCAATAATTGCGAAGTAATGGTTTTTCTTATGATAAAAAGAATTTAATTAGTTTTTTTTTTTTATTTATAAATAAAATTATGTGTATTTTAGTATCAATTTTTATAGAATTTTCTAAGATAATTATTTATGATAATTATTTGCTTTTAAGTTACAATCTGTGTTTCTAATTTCTTTATTTCCAAATAGATAAAGATTTATTTAAGAAAATCTTACTATTGATGAACTAAGTGGTTTTCTTTTTTTGAGATTTATTTCATAAAAGAAAGTATGATTATTTCTAATTTGCAAAATAGTAGCCAAAGATAAAAAAAGTAGCTAAACTTTTATTCGTCTGCAAAATGTTTGCAAGTTCTATAAGGTAGTAGTTCTATATAAAAAAATCTGTTTTAATGATTATCATACAATCAAAAACTAAAATGCTTTGTATAGAAAATTTAAAAATTTTATAGAGAATATTAAATAAACATAAAATATTTTAGTTTTTTTTACATATATTGATAATTCTAAATCATTAAAAAATTTTTGTCACACATACAAAATATATATATATATATAATTTTACATGTCCAAATGCGCGCGTGCGCGATAATGGGTTAATAATGATATAATATTTATCGAGGTTTCAATTGTTTTATTAGATGTTATTTAGACTTTCATAAGCAAGAAACTATATATGTAAAAATAGTAATAATTTAAGTTTTATTTAATTAAGTATAGAGCATAATGATTATGAAAATAACAAAAAATTAATTTTATTGAAAAAAATCTAGGAAGAAAAAAAACCGCCCGAACAGGGACTCGAACCCTGGACCCTCAGATTAAAAGTCTGATGCTCTACCGACTGAGCTATCCAGGCGCTCATGCTAGTTTTACGAAATATACACATATATTTTAGAATCATATTTATTTTGCACATAATATAGTAATATTTCTATTTTGCATCAACAATATAACATACCAATAACATATTACATAATTGAATATTTTTAAACAATAATATTTATTTCTGTATTATTAAAATTAATATCCTACAAATCAATGAAAGAGAAGATAATACAATCATAGTATTTATTTAATAATACATTTTTAAAGTATTTACAATAAACGATAAAATGTTTATATAATTATATTATATGTAAAATTTAAATCATAAAATATATTACAAGAACAATAATTATATATAATAATGTGTTTTTATAAATCAAGCAATTGTATCACTGTGGAATGAACATTGGAATAAAAATATGTATAAGTTAAATGAAATATTAATGTGACAGATAATGCCAATAATATACTTGCATATTCACAGAATTTATTTAGAGATATAGAGTATGTCTTTAGTAGTAAGTAATCATTTATTGTCGTAAATGCTGTTCCCATTAATCTTTTATTATCTTCAGAGTTTCATTTCCATTTTTAAACTGTTATCAATGTTGTTTTATTGTCTTTAGTAATTAATTGAAGAAGACTACCACTAGAGGGACGGTCTTGATTTTGAGACCATTTCCAAAATAAGCTATTGATAATATAAATATATATTATATAATTTTATGTTCATAATAATAAAATATATATACTATACTTACTCTGATACAAATTCAAGAGATGTCCATGTACTTGTATCAGCTTTAGGCATCCACTTTCTATTCATTGGAGTATCCAAAGTAACAGGTAAGATAGTAGCAACAATAGAATCAAGGGGTAGACCACTGTCCTTGGAAGCTAAAGACTTGGTCAATTGATGGACTGCTGCCTTAGCCATTCCATAACCAATCATACCTAAATATTCAAGAAATAAGGATCTCAAAAGTATAATATTGAATTTTATTCAATAAACTTTAAAAAACCTGGTGTTCCTTCTAATGCAGCTTTAGCACCAGTCAATACAAGAAATCCTCCTTGTTTTAAATAATGAGAGGCAATACTTGCTGCGATAGCTGAACTCCAGACACTTTGTTTCCACATAAGATCATTATTTTTGATAAAATCTGAGCTTGAAGCATTTCCTCCAGCCCATCCACCTGCTACACAAATCACTCCATCTACTTTGTCTTCTTTCAAAATATTTTTTATTTCTGATAAGATATCAGATTCCTAGTATATAGATATAAATTATATTAATATTACTATTTCATATAAAAAAGTAATAGTGAAATAAAAATTAGATTAAACAGTTACCTGTTCCTGCCAGTTTCTAGTAGCATTTACAATAATATTAGCATCTGCATTTTCATTGGGTTTCATATCAATAGATCCAACCCACTGAAATGGATTATCATTATTTATTAAATATTGTAAAATTTATTAAATTAAATAACATTGTACAAAATCAATTAAGACTCTATGAAATGTATAAACAACAATGATATCACAAAAAAGTGATTTTAATCTATTTTATTTTAACAATTTATCACAATTCTTCTAATAATTTATAAAATTATTTAATAATATATTATTTTGTAAAATTATTATATATTAAGCAAAATATGATATATATATATATCATATTTTATATATATATATATAAAGTGGAAAACATATGGAAAATATGCTGTCTCATACATATACAATACACGGAAAATCCTGTTCGGATCTATAAGTTAACGCACGCTTACGTGTGGCGCACTTATCGATATATGTTTCCGTTAGTGAGAAAAGGATAGTATAGAAGAAAAGAATTTTCGAAGTTTTTGAGCTTTGAGAATAAATTTTGAGTACAGATAAATGTTTAAAATTAAAAGTATGATTATTTATTTCATAAGTGTTTTTTAGATATTGTTTATTTGCTGAAAGCATAATTCATCAGAAGATATCCTTGTAACAAAATTTTAAGTAAAATCCTGCAATTTATTTTATTTGCTTCTGAATATTTTTTATTAAGATATTCTACCAAACCATTCTTCGTTATAATTTAATGCGTACTAGTTTTTATAAATGAGGTTATCCTTAACACGGTTTTCCATGTCCTTGCGCAACTTTTATCTTACTAGACATTTTATACGTTCTATGTTACGTATGCAGTACGTAGCTTATAAAAAAGGTAAAATGACAAATACTTACATTTTACTTTCTAAAGTATTCTTTTTGTATTACTTTCTACAGTAGTATTTATTTATGTTAATATAAAGTATTCTTTAAATTTCCCGCGAAATTTTTTCTTATCAATAAACAAGTTTAAATCAAGATTTTAGTTAATACTTTGTATCATTACAAATTAATTGCTTGTAAAACTAAGACGTGTTTTGTAGATTAAAATCTGTACATAGAATCTATATATATATATATATATATATATATATATATATAAGATAATATTAATAAAGCGTTTACTATATTTTATTTAGAATTATTCAAAATGTCATATTTGATAAACTTATCCTTCGATAAAAATTTTTTTTTAATTATAACATTATATATAAATATTTATACGCTTACCCAATTTTTGGATTTAAATTGGGAAATACAAGCAGAACCCAGAGCACCCTTACCACCGTATATAATAACACGTCCTAATACCGCTGCCATTGTTCACTAAATGTGGATAAACTCTACGATTTGCAACAATGATCCGGGATTCAGCGATCGACTACGAAAGAATACGAATAAGAACGAGCTGACTTTCGGAAAATGTCGTGAAAGGATTGCTAGATTGCCGGTTCTCGACATAGAATAAAATACTAGATAACCGTTCGAAAGGATAATTTGGGATTACGTTATATTGGAGTTACTTCGTAAAGGCAGACACGAAACTTTGGTTTAGTTATTATAATAATAAGCTAAAATAATACAAATGATTAATGTAATTATTCCTTTAATTAATAAAAACTTTAATTTATTATAATTATAGTTTTAATTTTGTTATACTTGCAAGATTTATCATATGAGTGTGTGTGTATATATATATATATATATATGTATATATATAATTTATTTTTAAAGTTTATAAAATTCTTTAATACAATTGGTCGACTTTTACTATGAGAACATTCTGTAATTTGAAAGGTTATAAATTTAAATGATATGATAATAAATATATAGTTTTAATAATACGTAATAATATCATTGAAATTATATTTATAAAATGTTACTAATTGTGTAATTACTATTTTTAAAGAGGATATCGTTGTACCAAATTGTATTTTTCCCGCGTTTTTCAAAGAAATCGTGGCAACACCGCAAGTACGGAAAGAGAGGCCGTGCCCGCAATGTTCTCCGGGAGCGTAGGTCTAGTGTGACGTCACGGTAGCCTAGTTGGGTTAGGTTTTACGCTGGAAATTCTAACGAAAAATTTTTGTTTGACGATTGATGTTTTCCTCGTCGCATTCACCGAACCAAGCGACGTAGCGAGTTGACATAGTGGCGACCGGTGATCGTGTTTTATAAATTGTGCGATCGCGAAACCCCGCGCTGTCGACGTATATGAAATTTTAAACGGAAAATGAGTCGACATGAAGGTATGTACGTGTGTGCTGCCTTCTGACTAGCAAGTCAGCTTGGTCCTCCTCGTGCATCCAGTCTATCATAATAATGATAGAAGATATTTTAAGATTTATGAGGGCATATACATTTTTATGATGAATCTATGCTGATTGTAGGGAGAATTAGATGATTTTTTTATGCTATATGTTTCGCAGAAATGTTTCCCTTTGAGCTTAAGACGGATCGTCCTAATGTCAGAGCCAGATGGCAGCACTGAGCAAAAATTCACTCGAACTTAGATTTATCTTTTTTAGCAATTAGCTAGAATTTTTTTAATATAACAAATATTCTGGATACTCTTCAATGTAAAACGACTGTAAATTAGTGCTCAATGATATATGATGAGTTGTCAGGATGTATTACCAGCTGATTGCTTTCAGATCAGTTTCCTTAGTCTCTTTTCTCCCTCCGCTCACCCCCTCTCTTAAAGACAGATAATTTTACTCTTCTTAAACATATTGAAATCTTTTCTTGTTCTTTTAGAACTATGTATAAATTAGATCTATCTTTTATTTATTAACAGCAACTTATAGTAATTTTTATAATGGTCTTGTTAGTTGCATTACAATGACAATATTTGTTACAAATATATTGAATAATTTATTTATCTACATATATATTTATTTCGTAAATAGTTTTTATAGATAATGACTTTGAATAAGATCTTTACTTTGATGCTTTTAATTTGATGATTTAGAACGTAATAACTTTTTGCATAACAAGATGCTTTTGTATAAGTACACACATGCATGATATATAAATAACATTGATATTATCATGTCATTTATACATCATATATGTATATATATGTCTGTTTACTTTTTATAGTATATTATGATACAGAAAAAAAACAAAGTTTGAAAAATTGTATAATCAGGATTTATATATGTATTTGCATGTTTCCTTTTTATATTTTTCCTTATTAAATATAAAATAATAAAAATATTAGTAATATTTTATGTATCTTATTATAGGGGTAAGCTGTGACTCTTGCTTAAAGGGTAATTTTCGGGGTCGCAGATACAAGTGCCTCGTATGCTACGATTATGATTTATGTGCCAGCTGCTATGAGGGTGGTGCCAGTACTACACGCCACCTTACTGATCATCCTATGCAGTGTATTCTCACTAGATCTGATTTTGGTTAGTGACCAATCTTTCACATTTTTGAATTAATCTATATTTAATAATTTTTATAAAAATATTAAAACATTGCATGCGGAAAATGTACTTTTACGTTTTTCTGAGTCTGTCACTGAAGGGTGGGTCATGTAAAAGTATATATTTAATAGATTTGCGCTAGAGAGCGTTTATCATGAAAATATAGGTTTTGCGAAGTTCTCGAGTTATTGCAATTTTGGTGGATGACCGAATTCCTGCAAGATTCATGAAAAATTGCTTGCTGCATGCATAAGTTTGTAGTGAAATATACTCGCATGCAATGTGTTGAGAGAGAGAGAGAGAAAGAGGGTGGGGAGGGAGAGGGAGAAGGAGAGAGAGAGATTTCTTTTAAATTTTATATATAACAAAATTATTATTTTACAGAATTGTATTATGGTGGAGAAGGTGTCAGTGTAGAACAACCTCAATCTTTAACTTGTCCTTATTGTACAAGAATGGGTTTTACTGAAGCTACTTTGCAAGAACATGTTGCTGCAGATCATCCAGACACTTCATTTGAAGTTGTGCGTATATTCTATGAAATACGGATTATGTTAATAACAATATTTAATACTTTAGAAACTATTTTTTTGAACTATTTTTTAATATAATTGCTCTTTGATTCTATTTTAGGTTTGTCCAGTTTGCGCAGCTTTACCAGGTGGGGATCCTAATAATGTAACAGATGATTTTGCTGGTCATTTGACTTTGGAACATCGTAGTGGACCAAGAGATCTCATTTCTCTTCTGGATGAGCCAGCTTCAAGTCGACATGGAGTCAGACGAATACCACACCCATCCAGAGGCGTAGGAGGGCAACGTCCACGCAGGTATACAAAAATACTAGTGTCAGTAAAAATAAAAAAGGGATAATTATACAATAGCTAAATTATTTTTTACATTTAGGATTCATAAACAAAGGAACAATGTCTTCATATATCATATTTTTTTTCCATCAGCATGATTTTAACGTATAAAATATGATGGTATTAACTTTTTACGGTCGTAATATTTTGTAGCATGGGTATACTGTTTTTGGAATTATTTCCACTCGCTCAACCAGTGATGTACACTTCAGCAATTGTTACCTGAAAATCTTATTCCTATGGATTAAGAGTCCTAGATTTATCTTTTATTTATATTTCAATAGTATAGAGTACAAGAATGTTGTTGCAATACAATAGATAAACTGGGTAGGTTTCAATGCCAAAACAACAATAAACAGTAAAAGTACCTTACAGGGAATATTTCAGAATACGACTGTAAAGGTGAAAGTGTCCTGCCGGGATTTTCCCGTCATAAAACCATAACGGTAAAAGTGTTTTTCCGGGATTTTCCCGTCATAAAACCGTAACGGTAAAAGTACCTGGCCCTGAATATCTCGGACTTTGACCGCTAAGAATTAATACTATGCTTACATTAAAGTTCATTATCATCTTACCTTAGATAATGTTCATTGGAGTGTCATTGGACCTGCAGGTCCAACATGCATTTCAGTTCGTCTGGAGGCTTAAGTCCCAGTAGTCGAGAGGGTATAGATCCAATCGCAGAATTGTTATCTCAATTGTCGGGGGTTCGTCGAAGTGGTGGTGGTACAGGACAAAGTTCTTCAGCACCGTCCCAACTACAGCAGTTGCAAATGCAGTTACAGTTGGAACGGCAACAAGTTAGAGTACGTACATTATTATACGTACCCGTCTTTCGATTTCTCTCTAGTGGTTTCTTTTTACGCTGAGTGCTCGTTAATAATGAGTTCGTACTATACGAACGCAGTAAGTGGAATAAAATAAATAAAAAATAATTATTAACATTTTATCGGTCGCAAATTTAATTAAAGAATTATCGCTAATCGCCGACTCGCATAGATGCAACCGCTTTTCGTATAATCGTTTATAGTGTTATTGTAATGTATTTATCGAAATTTTATCATGTAATCTTAATCTTAATGTAGACAAACATCAAATTCATGATGATGATCAAATCATTTGTATAATGCAGTCTAAAATTGACGCGTAGTCACATCTATATGATGCCCGCTGTTAACTGCTGGCTGAACGAAGTGTTTAGAGAAAGTGTTAAGAGAAAAGCTAGTACAAGTTATACAAATATTTCTTTCATGCATTTATTTTTAAGAAGTACTGAATTCTAAAGTATATTTATTATCATTTGTACGAACACGGTTAATACGCTCACGATGATTCAACCAAAATAAGTCAGAATAACGTAATTAGTGGAATTGCATAATAATTTGTAGCTCACTGATGTATAATAAATTTAATAAATAAGAGAAACATTTTCACACACGCAAAAGAAATATATCTTTTGAGTGTGTAAACGGAGAGATTTTTTACCAAGTAAAAAATACATTAAGATTGATAAATTAAATATAAAATATATAACATTTTTAGTTGCTTTATTTTAACAATAATTATTAATAATAATATCTTTTACGTTAATTCCATTCCCTTATATTTTAGGCTGCTAGGCAACAGTTAGAACGGTTGCCCAGGAGACAGACACAAGTTATTGGTTCAGTTAGTGGAGGAGGTGGTACAAGTGGTGGTCACTCTACTACTATGGCAAGTGTAGTGGCAAGCAGTACAAGTAGTAATAACAATGCAACCAATGTGGCCAACTCATCTGTTGTTTCATCTACCAACTCACAGAACTCAATGTTTCTGTTGCCTAGGTAATTGCCATAAATTACTTTCTTCTTATATCATACTTTTCTAATCTAATAAATCTATTTAATTTGTATAGATGCATTACAACTACACTGTCTGATTCACAATTGCAAAATGTTGAACGCGAGAGTGCAAACAGAAGCCTCTTTGTACGTGAACTTATTCTTGGGACACTTTCGCAAACATTGCCAGATTTGCTACAACAACAATTGTCCATTGCACAGACACCAATATCAAGTGCAACTACTGCCACGACAAGTCCTGAAACACCAAATGCAAATGCTTCCATGATTCCCACGAAAAAATTAAATGTAACTCAAGAAACAAAACGAGATCAAACATCAAGTAAACATGTAACGCCACCGCCCGTGCAGCAACAGCAGCAATCGCATATTGTCCAAGCTGCAACCGGTAGCGTCGGAACAGGTCTGCAAAATCAAGGATTATCTACAAATTCTAATAGTATCACGTCGCAGAATTCACCTATGGTTCAAACGTTGATGCATAGTGTAATACCCCAACCACTGGTGAGTCCTCCTTAAATTTCTGCAAAGTTTATTTCTGCAGTTTGATTTTCAAAAATATTTTATTTGTCTACAAATGAAAGAAAGATCATTAATGTAAACCATATGTATTTATGATTAGAAGAATATATTGTAGTTTTAAATGTCTGATTACTAAAATGAATATAAGAAAATATTGAGAAGATCCAAAAATGTTACTAATTTACTTTCGATATTTACTGCATTTATAATATGAATTTGAGATAATAATGTTATTAAATAGGTACTGCAGCAGCCACTGCCTCCACCAATTAGGAATACTGGTACTGGGACCATCAGAGAACCCATAGCAAGCCCGGCACCTGCATACCTGAGAGGTGGAGTGGGTCCGGTTGGTGTTACAGGTCCTTCACGTAGAAAGCCAGTTAGGGCTGTAGATGGAAGAAACCAATCTACGGAACCTCCACCCCCGCACTAACCCCTCCTTAGCCTATACCCATCCACCCTGATTCCTCACAGGACCCTTTAGCACTAGTCCTAGCACTGTTTAGAACACCTCATCATTATTGTTATTATTATTATAATATTATATATTAATAATTATTCAAATGTCCCCTCCTGATCCTCTTTGCCCTTCTATTTTCCAAACTCTAATCTCGTTACCTTTTGCCATTATGTGACATGGAACAAGGGCAAGGGCTAATTTCATTGTTGTATGCAGAAAATGTATATAACTTCTTGCAGTTATGTTCGGAATATGATTCCTTTGTTTAATTTTGTTTCGATTACAGCGAGTCTTGCCACGTTCTTTTAAACCACTACATGAGTTTATCGATAATCGAATTTAATCCAAATTAAGGGATCGCTTTTTAAAAGCAACAATAGTATATGTTTAACGGTTTATAATGAAATGATGAATCTTTAAGACATCAGCGAAAGAATATTTGGTATTCGATCGGTTTCAAATTATAATGCGATGCGTGTCATATTATTTCATTGCTTCTTATAAAGCAGCAAAAATCATTTTTGGGTCAATTAAACATAATTGACTTTTTTTCGAGTAGTAATATGTTACCTAATATTTACTCAAAAAGATACAGTATATTTATAAAATATTTATAATCAATATGCCTGGGTTGGTCCATGATACTAATTTTTTTATTTATCATTTTCCGCTCCTTTCTCCTTACGTAATTTATCTGTAATGAGAAAGATTTTGTGTCGATATTAATATACTAATCACTTCATATATTAGGTTGTTCATTTAGTTATACATTATTTCTTTTGCGATTTTTAATACTAACTATATGTTTAAATTTACTGTTACGTCTTACTGTAAACTTGAAATAAATTAATTTAGGTTTCAATGAAATTTTAGTTTTCAATACAAAACACACACAATGTATTTGGATATATCATTAAATCACAATCAATTAAATTTTCCATATAACGTGTGTTATCGCTAATAAATATTAATTAAAATTTATATTTGTGAGAGTTAGGAGGCCTGTAAAAATAGGTTGATGATGTTTCTAATAGCATCAAGGTTGAGTTTCATTGACCAGCCCATTTAAAAAAAGAAAATAAAAATCAATAAAAAGCTTAAAATCTTTTCGTTAACTTAAGAGTTATTCAATATCAAATTAAGATTATTATAAATGGACTTCGAAAAATATTGCAATGAAAAATTAAATCGGCATGTACACACCACACACACACACACGTATTTTTTATATATATATATATATATATATATATATATATATATATATATATATAATAAGAAAGATTTTAAGCAGTCTAACATATTTTTAATTCATTTTTCGAATCATAGTATTACGTAAGTACATACAATCGTTGTGTCAATATCGATCCTCCTTCCTTAAAGCATGCCCTTGTCCTTGAAATTCTAATCACTCCATTTTAAGCTATACGTCATAATGATAATAATGATAATGATAATTAAGAATAGTAACGATAATAGTACTGTTTGTACGCGTGTTTATGTCGGAGCCAAGGGCGTAAAACGAAATGGAGGCAATAATTTATTGCTTTTTCTAGAGGAAAGAAAAAAAATCGAAAAGATTTTTCATGATTATGTCTAAAATATGAGTTCACACAGAAAAATTTAAATTTATAGAATTGTTCATGGTAAAATAAGAATTTGCATGGGACGTATGCAGATACATTCGAAACTCAAAAAAGGAATATTACAAAGAATAGAGTCAAACAAAGCTCCTGTAATTGAGCATCGACTGATATGTCGATAATTGGCTCCTTCCCCTAGTCTCTACGCATGTTTTGTTTTCTTCTCTCTTTCTTTTTTTTTTTATTTTCTTTTTCCTCTTATAACCTTTTACTTTGTAATTAGTTCTTCATTTCCCATTTTTTTCTTTTTTCATGTAACTTTATTTGAGTGTATATCTACAAGATGTGGATAAGAGTTAAAAAAAAACAATGAAAAAAGAGGAAAATCTATACAGTAAAAACAAATGAAATAAAGAGCAGAAAAAAATGAAAAATAAATACACACATATATACGCATATATGTGTTTGTATTTACATATATACATACATATATATTAAAAAATTAACAAACGCGTGCGTGCGTGCGTAAGCTTGTGAACAAAAAAAAAAAAAAAAGAAAAAAATTAGTAAAATATGTAGTAAGTGATTTTTTCTTATTTTGTTTAGTCCCTTTTAAAACTAATTATCTCTCTTTTCTATCTGCTTAATATAATATCGTTTACTATATTAAAGTTAGATAACTTTACAGTATTGGACATATTAGGATAGGCGTTACAATTCACGTCTAAAAATCTATCTTTTATTTTTTAATC
The DNA here is from genome assembly GCA_911387935.1 of Dolichovespula saxonica. Classification (NCBI taxonomy): domain Eukaryota; kingdom Metazoa; phylum Arthropoda; class Insecta; order Hymenoptera; family Vespidae; genus Dolichovespula; species Dolichovespula saxonica. The sequence goes on along the minus strand of OU427000.1, from coordinate 1,967,706 downwards.
ATATCCGTATCGTATTAATTTTTGTTTCTTTTATCTATCATAGTTATGAATATAGAAAAACAATATTCTTTTAAAAATTAAAATCCATGTTCTATGTTTAATGCAAATTATACGCCTTCTTAACGTATAGTAGATTTACAATAATAAAAAGATAGATAAAAGGGATGCATACTTACTAATTATGAAAAAAGGAAATGCAAGAAAAATATCAAAGATTATTATACTGCAAGCTAATTAATAGCGAGCAATTTTGCTTGGTATTAAAGTAAAAAATAATACGCTGATGTATTCAGGGATAGATCAAAAGAAGAATATATGTTTAAATGGGCAAATAGAACGATCACAAAATGGGACTCATTGAAATCGAGTATCATGAAAATAATAAACTGATTTATAGTTAGAACGAAGCAAGACTTTTATGTATCGATTTGATACCAAACTCTTGTTGGTCCAAAGATGTTATATCATAGACACAATTATATTGTTTCGCAAGTATAATAGATATCTATATTTTTTGTTTTGTTTTATTTCCAGTATTATTTGTTAGTAGTAGTATGTGTGATTGCTCACATCGTAAGAATAGAGAATACACGTGAGATTTGAGATAATTTTCGTTCAAGTAGGAAAAAGAAAAAGAAAAAAGAAAAAAAAAAGAAAATGAGATTCTTTCCCTTGTTTTCCCTGTCACTCATAAACCCCCAAAAAGAATCCATTCCCTTTCAATTTCAACACGAGTCCTTATGATCTCGTTAATATCATCGCATAATTCAATACAATTAAGTTCCCAATTATTTGACATAAATTCGAAAAGAACGATACATAATTTACTTGAAGAGAAAATACGAATACTTCGATATCATTGTCACAGATATCTACAGTTACAGTTTTGTTCGTTGCAGCTTTGAAAGATATTCGTTTTGCCATTAACCTTTGGCTTGCCGTACATACTAATTGGGATTCAACTGGAAGCAACGGAAAATAGATATATACATACATACATACTACTTTTTATCGTACGTGGCGTATTTAAAAACGTATTTTATACGTTTCCGAATTTACTTTTCGTGCATTCTACAACGAATTTCTAGAAGATCGAAATTCGACCAGCGTTCAACCACCTCGTCTAGAGAAAACATTATAAACTTTACGTGTAAAGGAAACAAAATAAAAAAGACAAGCAGAAAAGAACACAAAGAAATTGGAAAAAACGAATGTGCTCGTAGTGCATTTTCGCTTTATTCGAGAAAAGTACTGCAAATGTTTGAAAAAAGGCAAAAAAGAAATAAATAAAAATAAAATAGAAAGGCAAGATAAACTTCCTCTGATTAGGACTTCTATCTGGATCTAACTTGTTATACTTCAAGCGACGTTATCTATCGCATACGTGTATATGTTCGAAGACTTCTATAACGTTTTTATGCATATGTGCAAAGTGCATAGAACAAATGCATGTAATCTACGAGTGTAACAAAACGGATGAAATATTATAAGAAACAAAGTAAGAGAAGCAGCTTTTTGCTTTTTACCTCGATTTATTTTAAGCGAAGAAACTTCTTTAAAGAGCGAGAGAGAGAAAGAGAGAGAGAGAGAGAGAGAGAGAGAGAGAACAAGACAAAGAGCAGCGAGTACTACTTATTGTATACGCAGTGACATACTTTCAAGTATTTGTTAAAGGCAAATACTCTTTTTATTAATGACGTCCACACCAACGTAAAATGCACTTTTCCTGTTGTTTGGTATGCATCCGAGAGTTTTGATCGAACATATTACGAATGTATGTGTGCGTGCGTGCGTACGTGTATGTGTGTGTGAACACATACTAGAAATGACTTTGTAAAAAAAAAAGATATCATCGGAAGAGAAGGCCCATGCGACACATAAAACTCGACGTAAAGATGAAATAATCTAATGTTTATAGAGATTCGACGATTTTTCGTAATGTTATCGCACGATGCTGTTCCTTATTTTCTTATCTATTAGTCTTGATTTAAGGCTTGTATCTAGATAGTGAATAACTACTGCGGATAAAGGCCAATTGATGTGTGTGTTTGTGTGTATATATCACACACACACGCATGCACATACAACTACGTGTATATATACACATATACACACACACACCACACACAACAGCATATATATACATACATACAGCATATATACAACATATAGCATACAGCATACAGCATACATCATACATCATACATACATACATACATACATACATACATACATATATCTATACATACATACATACATACATACATACATATATATGTAAGCGATCATGGATGATTTCAATCGATGCTATATCTGTATGTGTGTAATGTCATAATTATTAAAAAAAAAAAAGAAAAGAAACCTTTACTTTTGCGATCACGATACGTCTTCATATTATTAGAATATTTCCTATTGTCGTAAAACAAGAAAGATCAATTAGTTTTCTTCTAGTATTTTTTCATACGGACACATGATTAACCGCGTAAGATTGATGATCGTGATCGTCATCGTTGTTCCAATCGTTATCTCAATTCTTTCATTTCCTTCGAACAACGTGCGAACGTTAAGGATTCTTTTCATGAATAACTCTTTACATAAAAAAGAAAAAGAAAACAATAATATTCCATACGATTGTAAAAGAAGACATTTTAACGATACGTGCAGTCATTGAGAAATTCAAGGTAAATGAGTGAATTGTCTAAGATAAAATTGATTCAATATATTTTTTTTTAAATTACGTCGAGTTACAAAGATCGGTTTCGCGTGTTCTTTGTCTATTTCTACTCGAAATAAATTCACGATATATAAGAATTCGAAGGAAACGGATGGGGCAAATTCGTTTTATTTTTTTTTTTTACTGCGTTCCCCCTTTCTTTTGATTCGTATATTCGAAATTAAATGAGAAAATATATTTAAAAAATTTAGAATCTTGTAAGTCTGTACCGGTAAATTTCTCAGTGGATTTGGATTTGCTGCTTTTCTTTATCTTTTTTTTGTAAACTTCACGATTATAATCGAAAAATATATACGTACGTAGGTACGTATACATATATATGAAAGAAAAAAATGTGAAAGTATGTAAACGACGAAGAAAACTATGTGGGTGATGAAGACGTTTATCGTGGAATGGTGTTTGACGAACATTACTTCTAAAGTACTAATAGAGAATTCAAATGAAATCTTATACATAATAAGTATTAAACTGTACATTGTGTTTGATTGTACTTTGTGTTATACGCCTTTGATGCTGAATATAATGGAAATTCAATCGGAGCGAGTGTCATTATTGTTGAAACAATTTTCTTTCGGTTAAGCCATCGATTTATTTTCAATGTATTCTAATGATCGTTTTAATCATATTTCAGACATACCAAATTTAACGACATTTCGAAGCATCAGTTATTGTTATGTCATCTATAAAGTTATTTACTTGGATCTATACTTAACCTAAAAAGGTGGGAAAGAATAAGTTATAACGAAAAAGAAAATTGTGGCAATTAATTTTCTGTTCGTGTTAAATATCGATATATTTTCAAATAATTTTATTTTAAAAAATAATTTTTGAAATAAGAATGCATTTAAATATTTCTTTCTGGTTGGTTAAATTTAAAGTGAAAGATTTAAGAAACAATCTTATACGTTCAAATGTTGAGATTTGATATTGCGTTGAGCGCCCTCTTGGATCACGTGACTTGTGTCGAATGATAAGAGGAGGATTAATGTTTGCAGATCATCTTTGACTGCGGTACCGTCTGTTGTGTGATTCTAACCTAAAAATTTGTCATGGCTGATACAGATCAAGATGTAGTAGATCGTGGTGATGGTGATAATTTAAAACCCGACAAACTATTTACTTTGAAGAAATGGAATGCTGTGGCTATGTGGAGTTGGGACGTCGAATGTGACACATGTGCTATTTGTCGAGTTCAGGTTATGGGTGAGTGTTTTTTTTAACTTTTACCTGTTTCACTTTAGATTATCATATTAAAAAAGTACCGTCATTTACAATTTCTTGATAAGTATTACAATAATAATTATATTTTCTTCTATAGTTTTCTTTTTTTGTGTGTAAGAATACAAGATTATACAAATCCATTTATGATCTTAAATCGCAATCAGGTTAAGGATAACAAAACAAAATGGTTTGCCATTCATTAATCCTTTACTTTATTTTAGTCTTAAATTAGTTTTATAAGATATAAATCTACCAAATATATTTGATGATATATATAAAATAAGGTTATTTTATCTATTGTTAGATAAATATTGAACTCTCTTATACAAAACGATACAAGGTCATACTTTTATCATTTTGTCAGAAGTAAATTAGAATCATATATTATGTAAATTATATATATTACTTGTATGAACTACTGGATATTATATTATAAAAAAAATCTCAATAATACAGCAAAATCATAAATTTAATATAACTGTTTATATAAAAATTATTTTATATATGTACTTGCAATAATTTAGGTTTACGATAACAAGTGTTTCTTACTAAATTCTGCTTAATGATTTGGAATAATACTTGGGAATATTATAGGATCAAAGAAGATATTTTATAAGGAAAGGACAATCATAGAAAAGAAAATTCAATATGTAAAGAAATATACTTCATTATGTATTAATTGTTTCAATATTTTGTATAAACTTAATATGAGTATTAAATTATCAAAATTAATTTTATTTACTTCTTGTTATGGCAAATGATAATTAGCAATTATTTTGTAATTGTTACCCCAGCAAGTATAACTTTTTCACAGAATACGAAGACTTTTACATAATGTTCATATGGCAAAAGATTATTAGATATGACAGTATTGTGCTCGAATGAGATTCTTTTTAATTAGGACTCACATTATCATAAATGTACATTAAAACAATTAAAAAATTAAGCACCCGATCATCTTATAAAGATGAATGTATTAAAACTCATAATTATGTATAAACTTGCGTCATTTATAGTAACGTAACAATTATGCTAAAATTTTAATTTTTATAAGATCGATATTCCACTTCAAATAGTTCCGCACTAATTTCTTGTATTTTAATTATTACTAATCCCAATTACTATTTCATTAACTTTGTTTACAAACTAGATATAATATATTTGCTATTTCTTTAATTCTATATTATATGTTAATTTTTATATACATATGTTTGCGTATATAAGCTAACAGCTATGTACAAAGTTGGTAACTCACATTAATGGAGCACCGTAAGGACACATCATTTGATTTAAGAATTTATTGCCATAAAATGAGACAATTCGTCCTTCCATGAGTACTTATTTAACTAAGTATCTTTAAATAAATCGTACAATTACTAGCTTGAGGTAGACCTTGCAACACTATCAAGTAATAAAAACAAATACTATATACCTAGTCAACAGCAGATTTTTTTCACGCCACATTTCGCATGTTTCAAATTTCCAACTAAACGACTTATTCAAAAACAATAGGTGGCTTATTTTCTTAATGAACATATTTGCGAGCAACGAGAAAAAATCTTCGGAATTATGATTAAGAATTAATCTTATAATGATTAATAAAAAATGCTCGCCGGAGGACGTACACTTAGTACCAACTCCTTCGATTACTCATATTTAATTGACAACAATTAATTAAGAGGAATTATAAGAAGAACGAAAAAGAATGCGAAGAGACGCATACAAAAAGAGAGAAAGAGAGAAAGAGAGGGAGAGAGAGAGAGAAAGAGAGAGCAACCACGCTTCATCTCAAGAAGAAACATTTAAAGATCATTTACCTCATGCTTAAGCTTGGATCACTATTACGCGTGTTGTTTGTCAATAGCTCACTCTTTTTAGATTGATCATTAAAAAAGGAATAATAATAATATAAAACAAAGAAGAAACTTAAAAAAACAATTAAACTGCCATTGGCGTTGGTTTCATATTAGCTACAGCGCTCATTCTTCTTACTGGTCCTGCGAATCTCTTTTCGATTTCTTCGAGTGACCTGCCACGCGTTTCTGGTACCCATACATTGACGAAAATTAACCCGATTGCGCAAATGATTCCGAAGAACCAGAAGGTTCCGTATGCGCCGATCAATTCTTTGAAGTCTTCGTAAGTTTTCGTTACTACGAAGGTACACGTCCAGTTAAAGGCCGTTGCGATACTAGCTGCCGTACCACGGATTCTGGCTGGTAAGATTTCACCCATCATTAACCAAGGAATAGGGCCAAATCCTAAGGAGAAACCGATGACGTAAACGATCAGGCTGATCAATGGTATCCATCCGATGTTAGATACATCTGTATCTCCTGTATTTACGTAGAAGTACGAGCCAAGGCTGATAAGTGTAATAACCATGGAAACGCCACTGATGTATAGAAGCATTTTTCGACCAAGCTTGTCTATAACCACTGCAGCGATGAAAGTCGATAAGAAGTTTACGATACCAACGATTATGGTTGAAATGTTTTCATCGACTGTACTACCGGCATCCTGTGTATAAGAAAAAAGGAAATACATATATCTCAAGGTAACCAGAAGAAACGAAGTGACATATGAAAACGAGAAAACAATCAGATAGATACGAACCTTGAAGATTTGAACGGTGTAGAATATAACAGCGTTGATACCAGACATCTGTTGAAAGAACATGAGACCCAACGAGATTAAAATGGGTTTGAGGTGATTCGGTTTAAGTAACTCTGATAGTCCATTCTGAATATCTCTCTCGCTTTCTACATGCAACTCTTCGATCGTCGTCAATTCCTCGGTGATGTCTACATTTTTACCGCGCAACCATTGAAGAGACTTGCGTGCTCTTTTCGTTTTACCCTTTGAAATATACCATCTTGGGGTTTCCGGAATTGCGAACATCAATACGAGGAATGGTATTGGTAAGGTACTACCTAGCAATGCAAGATACCTCCAGTTCAAATACATACCGGCTATGAAACACATTAGAATACCTATAACAAAAATTAGAATAATTTGAAGATGATAGTTATTCCACGTTATCTTAATTGCTATCGGAATAGAACTTACCAGTGTTACCGAAGGCCGTAGGCAACAAACCTAACGAACCACGAACTTCAGGTTGTATCGTTTCACCCAGATAAACTGGTAGTGATAGAGAAGTTATGCCTACGCAAAAACCGCAGATGGCTCGCCCAATCAGGATCATAGGAATATTTTGAGCCAAACCAATGAGAACCCAAGCTAAAACGAGAAACGAGAAATAAAATACTTATTATACATAATGTATTTCGCGTGGAAATAAACCGAATGTGTTATTACGTGACGAATGGATGTAGTATTGCATTTACAAATAGTATTTATGCATGGATACAGTTAAGTGGGGACAAAAATGTAATACAGTATGGTAACAGTTATAAAGCAAAAAATCTTTTGCTTAACGGATAGACGGACATAATGCTAAGGTTCGAAATGATATGCTGTTTGCTTTACTAAAGTGCCATATCACTGAGCATAACTCACAGATTTATTATGCATATGTCTGCACGTGGGAACGATAATGTTAACTATATATACACATAAACGAGAACCCGTTCGAATCCTTATAAATATAATAAACTGTTTGATCTGCGCTTTCAAGGTTTTAATAGCCGGACATGAATCTTAATTTTAATCGTAATTTTCATGAAAAAGGAAAAAAAAATAGAAGAGACAAGAAATCGACTAACGAGCAAACTTTTCTACGTCAATTTTACTACTTAAATTCGAATAATTTCAATTAATTTGCGATTTTAATTTGAAGGAAAAGCGTAAGCACAACAATTCGCGACATGGCAATAAATCAGGAGAAAGTATCAAGGTTTATAAACGATATTGCGTATTGGGTAATATCTAATTAAGTTCCAAGACAAATATTTAATCAAGCAAGACGAACAAGTAATTCTAAGAAGTAGTTCATTAATGATTTTGTTTGGTAATCATAAATCGATTGAAACGATTTAATTATTCACGAAATGTGCAAAGGGTAATTTATCAATGTGCGAGTTCAATCATTGACGGAGCTTCTGACGACGTACAAACGTCACGAATGTTTGTTTTCTTTAAACGTCTTGTTTAGAGCGCGGAAATCAGGTTAAATAGAAAGAAATAAAAGGAAGGTAAATAAAAAACAAAAAGAGAAACGAAGGATATAGAAAAAGAGTTTTCCAATTCGGAACGCTTACCTACGATAAACGGCACTGCAGTTCCAAGAATAGTATTCCTTCTTCCGAAATATTCGATGAACGGGCCACCAGCTATACCTCCGAAAAGTGCACTCAGAGGCATGATCGATCCGATCCACATACCCTGAAAAAAATCGATTAAAAATATTAATTACATATATTCATGTGTAAAGTACTGATCGTTTATGTCGTAAATGTCATTCACATTATTGTGTGGATATTCACGTTGTTTTATACGTAAGAGACTCGTGCGTGAGATATTGTCGTGTCAAAGTAGTCACGTACGTACGTGAGATGACGAAGAGTATAGGATCAATCATTATATCGTCCTTCGAATTTAAATGAAGCCGAAAGAAGAGGGGTCAAGGAGGGAAACCCTTGAGATTATTTATTACTATTCAAGTCATTGCTATTCAATTTGGTTCTTTTTTTCTTTCGAATACAATATTAATTATAGTTATAAAGAAACGAAAAGAAAACCGAAGTTTTTGATACTGGGTACGAAATACGAATGAAGAAAGACAAAATAATTTATAAGAACCGTTAAACGTCGTAATTTGTTTCTACCGATAATCGCGAACACGTGGAAACAATTTGTAATTGTGCACGATATGAGCATAAAAGTTAACTCGTGGTATTGTTGTTCATTGCAAATAGTCATCTCCGGCGTCGGCGTGTCCATCGATTGGACCAATCGGGTTCGACATCACCGAGGTTCAACATTCGTTCGACCAATCGAATTGTAATCAGGCCATCGCGCCCCTGACCACGCACCAATGACGCATTTAAGGTTAAATTTTTAATCATCTATTGACCTTTCTAATATCGAAGGTTATGCATATTATACCTTTTGGAATTCTCTATAAGATTCTCAAAGCGTAATAAAGTGATATCTCGTTAATAATTTCGAAAAAGATTACGATAATCATTTATTGATTCTGTAATTCATATTACTTACAATCTTAAACATCGATTTCGAATTTAAAACGATTCCCGATTGCACACGGTTCGTCTGGTATAGATCGTTTAGGTATAAATCGATTTAAATCAATTCCGTATCAGTAAACACAAGTGTTGGTTACGTTAAACGTATCGGAAACAGTTTCAATTTTATTAAGAGATAATTTATGAACAAACCGAATTTATGAGTCTTGATCAATTTTTAATAACGAAATCGGACTTTTCATTTTTATTTTATTTTATTTTATATTATTTTTTCATTCTTTTTGGAACAATTAAAAGAAAATTGATTATGATGATCATTATTCGACAATAGAATTCATAAAATATAATTTTATAAATTTTCCAATCGAAGAAATATTATTATCGAAGAAAAAATGTTATAATCGGGAGAATATTTGAAAACATACGTGCTCGAATACGTATTTGGAAACCTTGAACGTATGACGCTCATGAAAGTAGGATCATGTCTTAATGTACATATTTAAACAAAATATATATTCGATATTACAAGTTACTTATCGAAGCACGTATGTTTAGAAATATTTTCCCATATGATGTGATTTTCTCTTTTTATCTGGATCTTTGGTAATGTAATTTTTACCATTTTCAAAGAGTTTTCTCTCATAAAACGATGATCAAATATATAAGTATTGATATATTAAATCATTGTTGCATGTATTCATCATTTAATCTACATATATATAGGTACTTGATAATCCAATGATATTAACATGTAATACATAAATATTATTACTTACCATTTGCTTAGTAACTTCAAAGGTCATCTCAGTCTCATTGCTTTGCATAGAAACAAGGGCTGGCGAGGTGTAGGAAGTCGAATATCCAACAACGAGGGAACCCAATGACAGTGTTAAAGCTGCCAATATCTTTAAAAACACAAGAAAAATATTTTATGTAAAATATCGTTCACAGATACACACACAGACACATATTTAAAACTAAAGTTTTTGTTGGTTTGATTGTCTTCTTTTTATCTTTTTTCCTTCATTTCTATTATCTTTCCTTACATTGCAAGTATTATCGTAAATACTTATAATTGTTAGGAACGATTAAGACAAGCATATAGGAAATTAAGTCGTTTTGAATTCGTAACTTCCTCGTGCATATCGTCGATAATATAATCGAAGGATGTTGTAAACGATACGTTTATTTTCTCAACATCATCATCATCATCATCATCATCATCTTCTTTTTTTCTCGTACCTGAGTAAAAATGGCCTTCGGTTCTGGCGCGTTTCCTGGCACTTCTATATTCACATGAGTGTCAGCTCGCATAAGAATTTTCATGGCTACAAGTATTTGATTTCTTTCACGCTGTCTTTAAGTTAATACAATCAAAAGTAGAACACGTCGATGTATTAAGTACACTTTCGTATCTTCTTATTTCTTCTTTTAATAATAATAATAATATAATAATAATAATAATAATAATAATAATAATAATAATAATAATAATAATAATAATAATAATATTAAGAATAAAAATAAAAGTAATAACAATAATAATAAGAAAAAAAAACGAAACGATAGAAGGTAAAATATCACTACTCCGAAACAGCAACGAGAACCGATAATACTTGAAATGAAAGAATAAGCTCGTCGGCGATTCAAAAAAATCCAGAAAATTACTATCCGAGCGGAAGTTATCGGTGTCAACGGTATAATATAAGCTATTGACACTCGTGGATTGCCGGGTGGTTCTCCTCGTTTATATAGAGGCAATATGCTCTCTTGGGGGGGCAGCCCATCCCTTCTCTTTTACAATAAGTCACTGCAAGGTCTGTCGCGTTCCATTCGCGAAGTCTAACAAGTTGTACGCACGCCCGTTAAAACTAACTCGTTCACGATTTCGTCGTTTATTTGTCAGAATCATCTTCAATGTAGGATCATCAAGTTTAGATAAAATTCTCTTCTGTCGTTCCAAAAATAGAATCATATGTATTTTTTTTTGATTTTAGAATATTTTTTCGATAAACCTGTTTTCTTTCTCTTTCGAGGTTTATCAATAGTAGTTTACAATGTAGTAGTAGTAGTAGTAGTAATAGTACTAGTAATAGTAGTAGTAATAGTAGTAATTCTTTTAAAGGAAAGTTACCGACGGAAAAACTTTCGCGTATATAGGAGTGGGGAACTAGTATATTACGTGAAATAATCTAAAGATCCTTTCGAAAATAAGGAAACGTTGTTTTTTTTTCGAATTTTCGAACTTTCGCTTCCAATATGAAATCGTTTAATCCTTTTATATAATCTGAATTTTTCTGTAGGAATAGCTTTTAAAGAAATCACCGTTACAAAATAAAATCTCTTATTTTTGATAATTTTGTTATTTGATATGATATGAAATGAAATAATAGACTTTAAGTTTTAATTTTACGCTGAAAGTTAAACTGAAAAAAATTAAGATCTAGTATCATTCTCTTTCCATTTTATCATTTTCTTTTTCAATTGATACCATGTTTAATCCTCGTCGATTTTCCAAGAAAAATAAGTGGATATCAATGATTTAGGGTATGGTATGTTCAAATTACAAAAAAAAAGAAGTAATGCAAAAAAGAACACCTTGGGAATCATCATATTACTCAAGCAAGGTTAGTAGCGTAACACAAGGTATTGTAAACGACAAGTCGTTTGTCGGGAGGCGCTGTCTCTCTTTTGTAGTATCTCGTTATTGCAAGAATAAACGTGACGCGTGTGCAAAGACCTAACGAAGTAATTGTAGTTAGATGATTAGAATAGCGAGTGTGAAGACAAGTGCACCCTTTTTTTTAAAGACTCATCTTTCTTAAGTGCACCCGTTTCTTTTTTTTCTATTAATACATTTTCCTTTTCTTATGTATTATCTAAGACATATCAAGATCGAATGTTAAACAATTAAGATAGAAGAGAAGAGAGTTTCTACAAAAGAAAAGAAATTACATTCATCCGGTTTCACGTCATATTTTTTTCTTATTGGTTAAGATTTTTTTTTTATTTATCCATTTTTTTCAATTATTTATTTAAGCGGTATTCATTGACCTGTCGTTTGCAACAACCTCGTGTCAGTCTATCGCGAGAATCTAGTAAGTGAATCAAAAAATGGATCAAGGATTGCGGCCATCCTTGAGACTTTGACGTGAATAGTACGAGATCGCTAAAGGATTAATGGGATATAGTTTCAAAGACAATAAACATGCCACGAAAACCATAGAAACTACGTTCTTAGTATAGTTCAATACGTCTGGAATGTTTCACATTCTTTTTGTTTTCAAAAGCTTTTTTTTTCTTCTTTCTTATTCCGATCGATTGAGATTTATCGTCCATAAAATATAGAATACGCCTAAAAATCCCTGATTCTCTTCTGCATGATGTGTATCATTGGCGGATCACATAAACGCTTGTACTACTTAAAGGTATTTGATTTTTCTTTTCGGACTTCATTGGTATCAATCTTTCGGTTAACGATCATTTCAGTAGGTATCTTTTGGTAAGAGCTTTTACTTTTTCTTTTTTTTATGAAATTAGGAACTTTTTGTTTTTTCTACTACATATTGAAAGAAATATTATTTAAACAGTTCAAGTATTTTTAATTATCAATTATCAATCATATAATTTTTAATCTTTTTGTTTCGAATAACATATATATACACCCTTGAAGAATGGACACTCAAATACGTAGAGCGTTTTATATATGCCGTCGCAAAATTGACGCTCAAATACGAATAGCGTATCGAACATTGTAATTCGTAAGCGCTCCATACGTCAGCGTCAACGTCAAATACGACACATTATTTCACAAGCGCGCCGGAGCAAGAAGATTAATATACATTAATCAGTTAATCGTTATCACAATTTTAATTTGCAGACACATATGTTTTCGTATATAAAAAGTTATATCGTTCAAAGAAATTAATTTTGGATTTTTGTCGTAAAATACAAAATGTGAGAAATCTTTCGAATAAATGAATTAATTATTGAATTAACAAGTTTTACACAAAGAACATTCGTAGTAACTAGTCTGCATAGTGGCCTATTTCTGTAGTTTGCGGCGTGCGGGTTTCGTAAAAAGATACTTATGCGAAGGCTTCTTAGTAACGAGAAAGTTTTATCTTGATTAAATAAAATCCTATTATGAAACTTAGTAGTCCGATCCTTACTATTTCTTTTTTATTTATTCTATTCTTATTTCATTTTCAAAAGATATTTCATGCGAGATTGAAAAAAAAAATGATTCCACTCTTTTCGATTTTACAACCGCGAATATGGGCTTTGAGATAACGATATTGTGCGATAAACACTTGTACTTTTACATCTTTCTTTTGTTCCATTAATATCTTCATTAGAAATTTATATATGTAGATACGTATAGTAATTTATTACAATCATTTTCATTTTTAATTCTTTTATCGATAATGTTCTCATAAAATCATGTTTCAACGAACAAATTCTCTGTACTTTTATCTTGAAAGGAATTACAAAAGATATCAAGTGAATATAGATATCGATTACTTTATTTCCAAGGATACGTTGAACTCGATTCATCTCCTTCGTTAATTTTCTTTTTTTTTTCAAATGAGATGTATCCCAAAGTTTGTTATCTTGTGAAGGAGAAATCAACGATAAAGTGGAACATTAACACATTAGCCGGGATAATGGTACCACTCGTCATAAATATTGAACTTCTCTCGTGATAAAAGAATAAATAAATCGTTTCTTTTTCATTGCGATTAAAAAGAATAGATAAGACTACTATTAGAAGTTTATACTTTTTTACGATTCGTTAATTTATCCAAAGCTTTGTTTATATATATATATATATAAACAAATTATATATATATATATATATATATATATAATTAATATATATATATTATATTATTACATTATATATATATATATATATAATTAATAATAATAATAACAACACACACTTACCTGTTTGATGAAACGTTTCGATGATAATTCTTGATCTTTTTGAAATTGTGATGGTGGTAGACGCTCCACTTCCAGCGTCCCATCTTTATCTTTCTCTTCCTGATTAGTAGTCATCAGTCCTTTTATCGTAGGCTCGTGGGGATCCTTGGCCAACAAGGGATCGAGTTGTTTGTAATCGGCGTCGAGACCTTTGTCTAAAGGATCATAAATCCCTGACCCAGGAAGAGTTTTTGTCGATTGTTGATTGTTGAAAAGCTGATGATTGTTTTTTAGATTCTCGACATAATAACGATTTGCTGACAAGCTGTTGCTACCGCTTTGTGATTGTTTCTTCTCGACGAGAAGGGCTGTTTGACTGTTGAAAGGGCTTGCGTTTGTTGCGAGAGTCGCATTCGAGGCACAATCTAATGTTATACCCGAACTCGTTGTCGAAGATCTCGCGATCGACGGGACTCTCGTATAATAATTAGGTGAAACGTTGCGCTCCTGAAAGAAAAAATATTATCGATTTTGAATTAAGTGATATTATAAATGATATGATTTTTTAAATGAAAATACGTGATAACAGCAGCATGTTTCTCATACAATGGGATATCTAATGATTTTGAATGACGATTTAGGTTTACGTTGAGTAAAATTTATGCAAAAAATTTGTAAATACGTGCCATGTAACATGTTAGTAGAGGATGCTTAAAAAAAAATGGTTTGTAATTATAAGGAACATAATAATCGTTCCTACATATTTGTATGATTTTTAACAATTTTTTATATTGTTTTTCTAACAATAAAAATGTAAGGGATACCATGCTTCTTTTTGCATGATCGATTACGACGATATAGAAATTTTACAATCGTCAATCTTCGTGCTATTTTGTAATCGATAATCGATGCGTCGCGTAATATCATTGTTACATCTTTCAGATTTACCTTTCTATTTAAGTTAATTTCGTTGATCTAATACGCATCGAGAATGAATGAGTTATAATTTTTATACTGCTATAGTTGAAACTGGAAAGATCCAGAAGAAATAGACCGAACTGGATGGTACTGGACTTTAACTCTGCTTTATTTTGCGATAAACTCACACCATCGGTATATGACGTAAACAGATTTATATAAAATTGTACAATGGAGGAGAATGTAAAAAAACATCTTAAGAAGTACGAGTCAAGAAAAAAAGAACAAATTTCGCGATCGCAAAAGTGTTCAAATTTATTTTTATTATATTTGATGCAAAAAAATAAAAAAAGAAAATTAATACGACGATAACGTAATAATAAGAATGAGATGAAGTACCTTTATAACGTTTCCCTAAGTGTTCCTTTCCAAAAAAGGAAGACCAAAGTAGATGCTTTAAAACACTTTTCAAAAGAAGTTCTCTTCTTGAATGATTCAACTTTCGAATCGGTATCTTCCTCCTCGAAATCGTTTTTATTACACGAGGAACTTTGATAGACCAACGGATAAACTTCTTGTTCGAACGTTGAAGTGCAAGCGCGAAAGGAAAGAAAAAAAGAAGATAGAGAAAAGAGGATCGATCGAATTTGGGTGTTCACAGTAATACAGTAACACACTGTAACACAGTGGTCACTTTGCTGAGGGGATGAAGCGCCGATGTTCCAGTATTTATATGATAGACGTTTATCAAGTATTCCATTGTAAGGAGGGAAAGAGAGCCAGAGAAGAAGAGAAAGAAGGATAGGAAAACAAAGTGGGAGAAATAAGTTCATGTCCATTATCAACGAAGGCAATGACGAAAAGTAATGGGCAAAGAATCAAGCGGCAATGCTTACTGTAAGATTAGATGACTTTTAGCCCGGTTATCGATAACCTTTGATGAACTTTGTGACTAAACTTTGAATCTTTTACTTTTGCGAATTGTTTTCGTTAAACTTTTCTGTCTCTTATGCGTGTACCAGGGCTATATAATGCGCTATGAACCTCTTATGAAAATTCTGGACGCTGCCCATCACGCAGAGAGGAGCGAAGCGATCACGTGATTAGCTCATTGCCACGATTGTGTTTACTTCTTAATAGATTTTTCGAAAGTAATGAGATATGGACACCAATATGATTTCTTGTATTGGTCCATTTAGTCGATCGATTATACTATAGAATATATAACACAACGAATCTACATTACGAAAGAAAGATATAATTTTTTTCGTATGCGATATTATAGACTTTCATGATCGAACTTTTTGTACTATGCGAATAGAAATAAGGAAAAGATCTTACATAAACGTAGTTATTTCGTAAATATGGAAAATTAATTATTCAATCATCATTTTCGATTAATAATTAACTATTTGAAGTTCTTATCGTCGTGAAATTAATATTTTTTTTTTATTTTCTTATGTCCTGATACCACCATTGACATAGCATTGACGTTATGTATTATTAGTCAATTAAAACGATAAGTAAAATGAAAATAATTTTACGAATTCGAAAATAGTTTTGTAATAATACGTAGAATAAAATAATTCAATGATTTACAGTTAGTCTACGAAATATTTGCTCAATGATTTACGACGTTTTAATAAAAGAATATTCTATGATTTAATCATCTATCGAATAGTTCAACAACAATTTCCGGAGTAAGTCATATTTATCTACGAAATAGTTAGTTAATGTAAATTTAAATATTGAGAAACCTCTTCGTAAACATGTGATACGTAGTAATTCGAAATGAATTTTTGTTTGCTATTTAAAATTCGTAAAAATTTAATCGTTCGATAATATCTTCTAAAAATACTTCTGTTCTTGTTTATTCATATTTTTTTTGTTATCATATATGCGTAGGAAGCGATTTCTCATATTTGATCATCTGTTGTCGAACTTAAGCCGCCACCTTGACTGTTCTTTCAGTAGTAGAGTTAATGTTATGTCAATGGCGGTATCAGCGAAGTTCATTATATCGATCGTAAATTGATTAAATTACACGTGACGAAATAAAAAATTCGTGATAACTGCGTATACGATGCAATACATTGCAGTTTTTATTCGGTCGACAAAATATTCGTATTTATATGAATCAATCAATAATCGATACATCGTCTATCAAGATTCGAAACTCGCGCGTTTCTTGCATCTGCAAACGTGGAGAAACATTACATCAGCTTAACGTGTATTATATGGAAATATATATATATATATACACACACACATATTATATTTCGCGGAGGACTTTCTAAATAAACATCGAACTTGATAGGCAAGTTGGAGAGGCAAGCTATCTACTTATCTCGGCTGACGATAGGAACTCGTAAATCGGTTGTAAAATCCGTAAATATGTAATACATTGACTTTCACGTTGATACGGTTATATATACATATTTATATACATATATATTTTCATAAATATATACATGTATACATAAAGATTTTCGATAATATATGAACAATTCGAAATAATTTAAAAAAAAGGTTCGTCTTTATGAACAAACGCGATCAAGATGGATCATGTGAATTATCATTGTGTGTGTATGCGGGCGCGTGCGTGCGTGCGTGTTTAATATATTATAGCGGAAACGAGAGATCCATTATTGTCTGTTTATCGCGAGTAACGAGCGGTGCTAATGCGATCTATCCTCGTCCGATATTCCGTGAAATCGAATAAGTACGAGAGAACGGCATGATCAAGCACGTCATAGAAAAGTATCGTCGTAAATCAGATAACTGGTGTTGTTGGCTATCCTACTCCCACTACAACGATTCATTCTATACGGATTGTTTCACACGAAGGAAACGAGCAAGACTCGTTGTTTTCCTATCTTTGTCATTAGATTTACGATCTATCTTTGTCGAGTGTTCATAATAGAGATGAAAAGACGGGCCGTGCGCCCATGAAACGATCTTGTAACGATTTCACTTCTGTTCCATGTTCTTGGCACGCGTAACGAAGCACTACCACGTGTTACGAAGCATGATGATGATGAATAAGATATGAAAGATTCTCTCTCTCTCTCTTTCTCTCTCTCTCTCTCTCTCTCTCTCTCTCTCTCTCTCTCTCTCTCCCTCTCTCCCTTTGATATCTTTAGTTTCTAATGAAAATGTAATTTTCAAAACTACATTTATCTACGTGCATATATCATCCAATCTATTTCAATGTATACTTAGTAAGAGACTGTTGACAAGAAAAGTGACATTTCTCCAAAATGATTTATATTTTAAAAATTGTGCGTTCGAAGTAATAAATTTATATTAACTCATATCTCTATAAAAAGAATTGGAAATATCAAACAAATTTGTACAAATAACCGATTATAATACGCAACGTATTAATAATGCGTCATATATATATTACGCGATGTAATATATATGTACATACAAGTGTTATTAAAAAATGTGCGCCTGATTGATTATCAAATATGAGTTAATGTGTACCGTGTTACTGGAAATGAATAAAACACCTTTAAAACTATTGACATGTAGAAACATCTAGTAGCAACGATGAACTATCAATTTATTCATGAATTGCGGCTCGTGAATTATAATTAATTAATTCGCTCGAAGAACATCTAATACACTATGTCTTCGTTAAATCTTTTTAACATGTAATTTAGTCTAAAACTTGGGGTACTCGTGACATTTTTTTTACAGAAACATAATTCGTTAAGAATTTATAGTTAACATAAAAATTATCGACATGAAATCTCGCGTGTTTTTTAGCCAGGAGAATGACGACAATAGTATAGTTGTGCTTTTCTTAACGACGTTCCATCGAGATAAATTATTCGAAAAAGAAGAAGAAGAAGAACCAACAAATGAACGAACGAACGAATGAATCAAATAAGAAAGCAGGGTAAATAAAAGCACGAAAAGACAAAGTGCAGACCGTGCATCGAAAGCTATGTCTCTAATAGTGCATGGTACGCGGTAATGTACCGGGGCAAAACTTCCTCTTATTTATTAATTTTTTTTTCATCAGAGAGAGAGAGAGAGAGAGAGAGAGAGAGAGAGAGAGAGAGAGAGAGAGAGAGAGAGAGAGAGAGAGAGAGAGAGAGAGATAGATAGAGAGAGTGAAGGAGAGGGAGGAAGGGGGAGAGAGAGATCTTTTCGTCTGAGACATCCTAAATCCCCGATAATGTGGTATTTTTTTCATAAATATCTTTTCTCTTGAATCTTTCCAATAATACATGTTTATATTTCACATCGTCATTGATATTAACGCGAAATATAAAACGACATTTTTTGTCTTCTATTTTCTTTTTCTTTTTTCCCTTTTTTCGATTTCTTTTTCTTTTCTTTTCTTTTTTTTTCATTTTTACTATCGCAGCAGGACAACGAACTATTTGAGCAGA
This sequence comes from Dolichovespula saxonica, assembly GCA_911387935.1. NCBI lineage: Eukaryota > Metazoa > Arthropoda > Insecta > Hymenoptera > Vespidae > Dolichovespula > Dolichovespula saxonica. The sequence goes on along the minus strand of OU427000.1, from coordinate 1,948,330 downwards.
TCTCTATGTGTTGAAGAAGCAGGATAACTTGATTTAGACATTAGAGCAACAATTGATGACGTACCAGCGGCGTAGATGTTTGTGGCCCTTGAAGCATTTTAGTGCTGCGTCCATGACAGTCAACGTAGTCATGAGTTGGTTGCACTGAACTCATCTTCGAGTATATTTTTTTAAATTACTTTAAAAAATAGCTTGATGTGTGTGTGTGTTTGGGTATATATATATATGTATATCACACGGGTGCGTGTTTAATATACTTATATATTCGATTCGTTGTCCAGGTGATAGAACTAATTCTCTAATATTCGAAAAGTCTAGCTGTGTCTAACGGTTGTCACGATCTGACTGAGAGATGCCGTTTGAACTTCACGATTCAGACGCGTAGAAGATGTGCGAACTAGTCTCACTTTTTACTCTACGTATTTGGAATATTGAAAATGTAGCCATTTATGATTCTTTGGAAGCTAACTAATCGGGGGCTGAACGAAAGGACTTAAGACCTGTTTGTATAGTAATTTAAGTTGCGGCACGGACGATCATTATTTGTATCTGTCTTCCAATGCATCGGGGTTTGATTTATTGTGTTGAAGCTTAACAAGTCGTATACATATGTATTCAACGATAAGTTCTTTCTCAGGGAAACAAACGTGTTAAAAGATCAGATAGCTTTGTAACCTATTGTATCGCCTTTTTTGTGTTCTTTCCCCACTTCCGTTTTTCTTGTCTATTTTTGTCTTTTTTGTTTTTCATTGAAAATAGAAGAGGAACAGATGAAACCGGTATTGTGCGGATCTGCCAATAAATTTTCTGCATTCTCACTGAAATGTGACTTCAAAAGGCGACTCACGTCAATCCCAATGTTAGGCAACCCGTCGTACAAGCGAGCAAGTGTATGTAACTAACTCTAGGCGCAACGATATTACGATGATCCATGATAATAATTAACGTCTAAAAGAGCGAATGTTAGTATTTATAGAAAAATGTGTCAATAGATTTTGTGATTTACGAAATAAGAAAAAGAAGTTGTACAAATAACGATAAATAAAGAATTTTCTACATTATTTTAAAAGTTTACAGGCAAAGATCCTCTGACCTTTCGAACTTGCACGTTTCTTAAGGTGATCTAATCGTTAATCGATATGCAGTACAAAATAAAAACATAAGCAAATAAAGCTAGAGAAACGATTGCTGCAAATATATAAAAGAAAGCACGAATTGTTAAATAAAAGAGAGTTATAATTGATGAAAGTATGAATATGACAGGTAATAATTGTTGTTTTAAAGTCTGTGAATTTCATTCTCGCATGCGATGAATATTCCCTTTCTGCTACCTACCGTCGTTATAGAAAAAGAAAAAAAATAGTAGATATAAAATTGTGGAAATAGGTCCGAAGAGATATCGATAAAGCTAATGGTAACAGTCACACACAATAATGTTTATTAAATTTTTCTTGAGTGTTACATGTATGTTTTGCCTCTTTTTTTTGTTTTTGAAAAAATGAAACTTGCGATAGGAGTTGTGAACGACGAGTCTGCCGCAGACAGTCTCCTGTAAGATTATCCAAACTTTGAAATTTAATTGTTAATATATTTATGCTTAAAGCATTTGCTAAATTTGTCTGTAGGATTTAATATTTTTTTATATGATAAACATATTAAGAACATATTTCTTACATCTTCTGTAAGTCGAAATTACAAACGTTAGAATAATTCACGTATTAGCAGAAATGATTTTTTTCTTTCTTTTTTTTTTTTTTTAATGAAAAATACAAACAAAACGTATGATTATTAACAGCAACAGGAAATGAGAGAAAAGGATCAAAAGATTCAGCGAAGTAGTGAATACTTCTCCTCGAACGAACTTCTTCGTTCGTACATCAAAAAGGTACATATGCATGAAATTTTCATATACAATATCGTCTTCTCTTTCCAATACACCTGCTAAATACCTGCTAATCAAAGAAAGATTATTACGATCTCGGAAAAAGTACGTAAAAAGACGAATTCTGTTAAGTTAACGTAACTAGAAAATAACAAAATAAATGAAAACAAACAAAATGTAAAAAATGCACGTGTCAAATTTTCGCGCGGTCGAACTAGCTCGTAGTTTCGAAAATGACGCTAGAGGTCGTTGCAAAAAAAGAGGAGGGAAAAGGTAGAGAGGATGTCTTCTCGGCGCGATCTAATAGCGGGTTTTTCATTTTGAAAGCTAAGGTTGCTTCGTGCGCGCATGCGCATTGCATCGCATCTTTCAAAAAGAATCGATATTTGTCATGCGCACACGTTACGTGTATATAAGCTCGTAAATGAGCGTGACGAGTTATTGAAGAGAAACGGGAACAAAGGGGAAAGAGACGAAGTACGTCGAAGAGAAGTACGCGCAATTTATCGAACATGCCGTATCGTGAATTTCAAGAGTAGGAGAAAAAGAAAGGAAAATAGAATATAAATCGTTATGAAAGGCGAAATGATTTTAGTTAATCGAATGTACGTCACACGTTGTATAACAAACGCTTGGTTCGGTAAGATTCGGCTCGGCTCGGCTTGGCTCGGTTCCCGTAAAAATATAATCTACGATAAGACAATCGTACAAAAGAAAATGGAGAGAGAGAGAAAGAGAGAGAGAGAGAGAGAGAGAGAGAGAGAATCCGTCTTATCGATAATTCGACGATGCGTCGACGAGGATAATTCGTATATTTTTGTCAGAATTTGTTCGAAACGCGCTAGTAAATATATAATTATATTGATATATTAATATATCGTCATTACGGAAGGTAAGATTGAATATGTAATATCACCAATGTATCTATCCGAGAAATGAGATCAATAAAATAAAAAAGCACGATGTTTATGCGCTGCAAAATATTCGAAAATAAAAATAAAGAAAAATTAAAGAAACAAATAAGATAATGTGTTTGCATGCATATCAGTAGGAAAGGTAAAAAAATAAAACTTATGTTGCGGGCTCGACGCTAAGAACACGATCGTCGTTGTTGTGTCAGTGGCCGCATATCGTGGAACTTTCCATAAGCTTAGAGAGGGAGAAAGAGGAACGAAGATGGAACGTTAGCGGCAGCCGTGAACCGATCAAGGATAAAGGGAGAATGAGCAAGAACAAAACGAGAAAAGCCGGGTGTATATATAAGAAAAACGTATACTGACCGCATAGAAAATAAAATGATTTTTTATAAATAAATTCAATGATGAAAAAAAAGAAAGAATGTTTAATCGACGAGTGAGAAATTAAGCATTATGGTGAAATAAAAAGAAATGAAAGAAAATAAAAAAAGAGAAAGGACATATCGTGTATAGGGTAGAGTAAGCTTCGCTTACCTTCGTTTTTGCGAAGGGCACTAGGCACAGAGGCCATGGTTGCATGATCTGTCTCCTTTGCGTGTTAGACGGCATCATGTTTTGTGTTGTAATGCCGGTTTTCTTTTTCAAACGGCAATCTGTCCCCATGCACCGTCGTTGTAGTATTTAATCAATTGCAAGTATAGGTGAATGTGTAGTAGTATTCGTCGTTGTCCTCTCTCTCTCTCTCTCTCTCTCTCTCTCTCTCTCTCTCTCTCTCTTTCTCTTTCTCTTTTATATTGTAGTTAGCGTGTGATTTCTCAATGAAACAGAAGTAATATCGAAGTTCTCCTTCTATCTGTCAGTGGTAGATGCTGCACGTAATAAATAGGATATATAAAAGGGGGTGGTATGTGCGCAGTAACTACTAGAATGCCCCTATCGGTCCAGGATGTAACTGCATTCGTTTGCTTTCTATCTCAACTTTGTTACGACAGAGCGTGCGCATAATCAATACACGTGGCTTTGTTATGACAACAAAAAATTATCATCCGTAGGCTACCGATTATTGTAACTGCTGTTACCCTCCTTCTATCGACTCCACTTTCTTCTTTATTATAATTAAATTGTCTCTAATCACAGCTGAATCAACAATTTCTTGACGGTGATTTGTATAGTGATATGTCGTTTGGTACGTTACTGTTCAACCCTCATGATGCGATACCAGGAACGTCTAAAGTTTAAATGACGCCTCGTGGCGCCTATACCGTGGTAACTACCTTGCTTTACCACCACCACAATCACCACCACCGCCACTACCACCGTTCGTTATAGTTGCCTTACGGCGATTGCTTCCTCTATATTTTACTGCCGCCTGCACACCTCTTGACCAGCTGCTATAGCTATGTCTATTCTTGTCTTAATTTTTTCATCCTTCTTTTCACTACTACTTCCTTTGAATTTTTTCTTTTTTAAATCATGAAAAGTCAATATTCCATCTACTCTATCTTCTACTTTCTCCTTAAGATTATTTCCTTCAATGAAACTCAATGAAGAATTTATCTCGGCGCGAAATTCAAAGTACGTCTCGATAATCGAATACGATTAATAATCTGTTGTATATATTTATCGCGATGGCCACACCGGTGAAAGGATACGATGCACGTGTTATTACTCGTATGTTTTTGGAAGGTTTGCTAATCAGATCGGGGGGTTTGTCTCTTTTATATAGACGCCGTTGCAGACGCAAGCACCGCCCACTTCTTTTCTCGGGGCGCGTTCCTGACCATATGGTGGGGATAGAAGCGAGCCACGGCGACCCGACGTCGGTGAGTCGCGTGAATTACCCGCGGATTGAAAACCGTGCTATGTCGATTTTATGTTGTGTGTGTATGTGTATATATATATATATATATATATATATATATATATATATATATATATATATATATATATATGACATGTCTAAGTAACGTTTGATCTAATCAAATCATTTTACGGAGTAATTCGTCAATGATACAAGGCATATCTGTAAAGAGGTTGCATCAATGATCGAAACTCACACATTGGCTTCATTTTTCTTTCTATCCTTTTTCAAAATCTATATTTTTGATATAGTCGTTCGTTGTTATGCATATTAGGTCTGGTATATATTCATTATTTGGCCGAAGCGATCTTGTGGGCATGCGCACGAGACAAGCGCGTCCTCTTGCTCCTTCATATTCCTCTCCATTCTATTTCCTCTCCTTCTCCCATTCTATTCAACTGTTGATATATTCGACTGCTCTCTAGTCTATGTAGACGAACCTGTCACGAAATGTGGTCTTTAGCCGGAAAGGAAGAAATAAGAACAGAACCAAAAGAAAAAAAAGACATTATCACGTATTACTATTTGTCTATTTAATCATGATGCAATCCTATCTATTTATCTACAGAGATATATTTCTTTACATGTTAAACCATTAGAAATTTTTAACACGAAGTGAGATCTTTTTCTCCTCCGTAGAAAATCCTATATTCAATTGTATTTTTCCAAAAAAACAGAGAGATATCATTCGAAGTTTGCTATCGGTCTTTAAAAAAAAAAAAAAAAAATAAGAAAAGCAAAAGAATTGGATAAGGAAAAAAGATAGCAAAACCGTGATCTTTCGTTCAAATCACGATTATCCAAACGATAAAAGGGACAATTATTTTAATGACAAAAGGATGATAAGCCGAGTATAATACCTCGAAAGCATATCGATTATGAGAAACCAAGTACATTCGAACGGTGACGATAGTAACAACTTCTCAGATCTCCCGTAGAAGGTTCGAGTCGTTCGACCTCGTTCGGCAACGTACTCGTCCGTATACAGTCGCCAGACTTGTCTTTCCCTTTCTCCATCTTTCTCTCTCTCTTTCTCTCTCTCTCTCTCTCTCTCTCTCTCTCTCTCTCTCTCTCTCTCTATCTCTCTCTTTCTCCCTCGCTTGCTTTCTGCACACACGCCTATCCGCACGTACGCCTTGGCATCCCTCTCTCCTGGAAGTCTTATTACCGCTTCTTCTTTCTTCCGTATCTTTCTTCTCCACAAACTTGCCCTCCCCAAGTTAGTCCAGACGTTAGTAGATACACACCATCCCGTGTGTATGCGGGCGCGTACACACAAACACACCGTCGCTACCCGCACGCGTGTACGTGAATCGCCGGCAATCCCGTCAAAGGGCGCTTGGAACTTGTTGAGCTTGCATCATGAACAGAAAGAGACTAGTAATAGGGTGCATTCCTTCGTAAAAGTTTCGTCGTGATTTTCGATGGATTCAATAAAAACGAATGACATTGAAAGGACCGTTTTTATTTTAATTAATGATAGCTGATTAATTATAAAATTTATTTATAGAATAGAAGTTTTATGATAAAAATCTTGAGCAACGAATATATATACACAATAAATGTATACATATATATGCACACACATCATCAGGCAAAGAAAGTCTCGCTTACGAAATTTATTTCGAAGGATATACGTCGTTCTCGGTTGCTCTAACAATATATAGACAGATCAAAAATAAAAGACGTATGTTCGACTTGAAGATCGTTTCGCGAGAGAATATTTTAGTCATGACGCAAAAGTTTCCGCTAAATTTTTTTTAACCGGAGATATACTTCGATAAACTTAACTGTGACGCAGAAAATTTAATAAAACTTTCCACACGTATGTTTGTGTTTATGTACACATATAAATATAATAAAAATATCTATTTAATTTTCTTCATCTTTTTTTACGGCATAAACTAACTCTATTTCTTTCAATAATACATACGATTGAACATAATTTTAAGATCTGAAACATTAATGGTTTTAGATATTGCATTTGTACAATAGATGTACAAATTTTGTAAAAATTCTAATCTATTTTGTGAAAATTCTATTCTTTTTAACAATAATGCGTATATACGAATAGAAAGAAATTGAAAAATCTAAAACAATTATGATTTCAGGTATAACATTAACAATAGAAGTGCGTATTTTGTGTCTATTTTTAGATACAATCTTTTCTTTCCATTTTAACATTAATTCATCATTAAATACATCTTTAATATAAATTAACTTTTTATCCCTATTAATATAAATTCGCCATTATCATTATATACTTTATTTACTTTTAATATAAATTCTGTTCAATAAATTATTTATTATATTTTTTAATTTTAGCGATACCACTTTTTTCCTATTTTATTTTAATTATAATAAAACTTATTTGTATAGATACATTTAACAAATTTTAATTATTAAATAATATATTTTATTGATTTAAAGTAATTATATATATTATATTGAAATTAAAAAATTTTTATATACATATACAACAATTTATATATATATACAAGAGAAAAGGACATGTTTAAATAATAAACGGTAAAATGCCTATAATCGGACATATGTTTATATGATCTTTTTTTTATTGTTTTCGTATGTATTGGGTTGGCAACTAAGTGATTACGGATTTGAAATAAGAATCTACCGACAAAACCCGCAATCACTTAGTTGCCAACCCAATAAAATACACTGCTGTACGGTTTACCGAAGCTATGAAAGCCTATATATATATATATATATATATATATATATATATACTTTGTGTTATTGTTTTGTGTGATGATGAGTGTGTGTGTGCGCGCGGCAGATCTGTATATTGTCTTCTTTTTTATACATATGTGCCGTAGTATATCGTTTCACTGTGATAAATATGGAAATACAACGCACTTATCTATTATGGTTTCGAATTTCAAATAAATGTAACTTGTTACATACTGCACAATTTTTTGTTTGATACATTTGATCATGTGTCGAACATTCTGAAGTTGTTGCCACCAAAATAGTAAAGCATTACGTTACATTGACTCGCATTATTTTTTTTTTCTTATTTATTAATTACTTCTTTTCGTCGTGTTTACCAGTTTTCTACATCGTGATGAAATACATCGTTCAAGGTTAATTACTTTCTTCTCTACGCAATATTGATATACGGAAATGTAACCATTCGATGCATCATCGATTGTCATTTTACATATATACATATGTATTATAAGTCCATGAAAAAATGTTTAATGTGTGTCACGTCAGTAAGATGAACGTTAATGTTACTCATTATTTTAGATTTTCTATTTATTTCTATTCTTTAGGTATGTGCACCAATGTATGTACGTATTGAAACATGGAAACAAGCGATTTCGGTTGCTCTCATTTCCGTTTGTGATAAAAAGCAGAGCTCTCGTTTCTAAAAGAAACGATAACAACGTTTGCGAGTTTTGCGAACGAATATGGGAAGGAGAATGAGACAAACGAAGATAAAAAAAATCTTATTTTAAAAGATTGAAGGTGTTGTAGAAGAATGAAATTACGCAGTACAAATCGGAAAAGGCTTGTATTTTAATTGTAATGAAACAAACAAACGTTTCTCTCTCTCTCTCAATCGTTACTAGTTCTGCGTTTATTGTCGCATATACAAAATGTCGCAGAAAAGCATTGGCGTCACCTACGTACATACAAATACATATATGCGTTGTATATCAATGTCAAACGAATGTCTAACTTCGTTTATAGTATTTTTCCATCAACCTCCGTAATTATCATATGATTATGCTAGGAGGAGCGAACGTTTAAAGTTCTCGACACGTACATATATAATCGAATGGAAACACTAACAAAAAGGTAATGAGACGTTATGATAGCTATTAATTAATCAGTTAGCCAATCCATTCGTTATTGATTATTATAAAATAGAATTTATCAGAATATATTTATTATTAAATAAAATATATTAGAATTGATCTTCAACTCAATTTTAAATTTCCCGCCTTTTCTCGTCCTTCTCATTCGTCGAAAGTTTACATTATCTATTTAAAGTCTAGTATAATGATAATAATGATAATGATAATGTTTATCATGGAAGTAATTCTTAAATTTGATCCATTCATGTGAACTTATTGTTAGTAAAATATTACGTATGTGATCAGTGTTATCAAAATCAATACGAATGATACGAATGATATAATTTCAATGATAGAAAAGTATCATCGTGATGGATCTATACTGTTTCTTTTTTCTTTTCTTTCTTCTTTTTATTATTCGGTCGCTTCAATACGTTAACTTTGTTACTTTTTGCACGATAAAATTATTACATTTATTGCTTTTATGGTTAAACACAACGAACTATTGTTAAAACGTTCCGAATGTTATCTTAAAGTTTCGTTGTCCTTCGTTGCGTACAGTCCAAGACAATAATATGCATATAATTACTTGTTTTTTTGCATATTTATTAGAGGAACGTGGACATTTTTTTAGACTACATTATTATTTTGTCGTGACCTACCTAATTCGTATTATCAGTTATACTGAATATTAACGACTTCCAATATAATTTATTTAATTTACTTACAATTAATACAATTCTTTTTAGATGTGACATGTATACACACACCAACACCCACCTACCCACCCACCCACCCACACACACACACACACACACACACACACACACACACATATGACGAGTAATTTTTAACTCGAAAATATCTTGCTCGTTAATAATATATACTAACAAAAAAATGTGACTGGTAATTAACAAATGGAAAAAAAGTAAAAACTAAGTTGCATCTTATAAACAGTCAATTTCCTGCAATATGTATGTATCTAAACGATGGTTAATGCGTCATAATCCTAGAAGATAAACATTCGACCGATACGTATGTTTATACTATGCATATGTATGTGATAACAGGTATTATCGTGCTTATCGTCGTAAATTCTCCGTTGTGTGTAATTAAGATTTCATTTAACAAAAATGTCAGCCCATTTATATATGCGTCGATATTTATTTGCAATTGGTAAAATGAATGATTATAATCGTCATAAAATAAGTCAATAGATCTTGATGATTTACTATGTGGAAACGCGTAGAAAAAAATTGTAAAATGACGCCACATAGTATCTCGATTGATGATTATATCGAAAACTATAATCGTTAATGATTCTTCATCAACGACAATCGGCTGAGATCATGTAGATTTCTTTGGTGAGCTCAAAATGATTTCGTGTCACGTTGGAGACATGAGTCTTCGAGTTAATACCAAATGACTCTGCGTGCTAGAGACATATCAAGGAGCGCATTGAATAATGACCATTTGCCCGCATTGTGCTCGAATGCTTGAGTGTTCCACGACGCTTACAAATGCGCATTAAAGTAGTTCTGATGTAAATGCGTACTGACACCCGATGATTACGCGTCATTTCAATCGAGTATTTAGAACGTTTAGATAGTTTTGTTAAAACGAGGCGAGCCAATAAAAATATCATGTTCATTCAGAAGAAAATCAAGGTCGATTCTATGTTAGATGTGAATCGTGAAATTAACTGCAAATAATTGTCATCATTATATATATATATATATATATATATATTATTATTATTATTATTATTATTATTATTATTATTATTATTATTATTATTATTATTATTATTCATATCACGCGAGTCGAGTACACGCGTCGTGTATTTCATCGGTATGCCCTTTGATTCCTTTAACGTCCTTAAATCTATATCGAATCCGATTAAAACCAAACGATCCAAGTCCGTTAAGTAATTCGTTACGTATGCAAAAAAGAAGACTGTATATCGGCTCGTGCAATGTTGTAAACCCATGAACTCGCAATTAAAAGGCTAACTCAGTGCTACATACACAATATGTGAATCTTGAATGGCATGTAAGTCCCGACAGATTAACCCATCGAACTAAAACTCTCGCTAGTCCCCTCGTAATTCTCGAACGTTCGAATGTCAAGATGATTAATGCATGTATCTATGCACATATAAACACGCCTACGGATGTATACACCAGCTAGCTTAATTAAGGACCGAATTAATGAATGATCTACTCATTGGCAGTCCATCGGCAGGCGATATATGCGCTTCTTTTTCTAGCTATTGCAAGCGAGCCATAATTAACGACTCATATGATCGAGAAATTATTTGCTCGCGTAATATCTTCTCACGGTGGATCGAAACAGTTTTATTTACACCGAGTTAACGATTATGAGGTATATATCTTGAATGGATAAGAAACAGGACGTATAAATGTTCTTCGGCCTGGATGAGATTCGTACACGGATGAATGGTCTTAAAACGTGTTCACTCTACGAACACATTGACCAGCGTGCTATCTAGTTACATAATACGTGTTCATAATACGGTCTATCTAATACATCAAGAAAATTTTCTAAGAAAATGACTTCCTAGTAAAATGTCGAAATTAGTTAACTTCCGAGCGATAATTCTTAATTAATAAAACGTGATTAAATTGCAGAAGAATTTAGATTATTCGAATGAAACGATTTCATCATCTGTTACAATTTTATTGGTAATATTGCATTTATAATTATCATAATTATTTCCACACTTTACGAACGATCCTCAAATCGCTAAAAATGGAAATTCGTCGATTACAATCTCGATTGGGTGATTTTTAACGACAAGATTAGATTTCTTACGAAAAAAAGATACAGACATTTTATGCGCTTCGTAATAGTTCGATAAAATAGATACGATTTATTGAAGGAAAGAATAACCTCGAAGGAATATAGAAATAATCAAGAAATCGATACGATCCGATCGTATATCGATATTATGACAGTGCCCCCGACAACAACGGCAACGATAACAACGATAACGAAGACGAAGCGAAGACGATGTTAATTGGCCCAATCGTTCCCTCGGCTCTTGGAGGCACGTCTGGTGTGTCTCCGGCTGGGATCCCCTGGTGGGGGTCAACGAGAGAGTCACCCCTCGACTGTCGAGGATTAATAGACGAAGCGCCAGTAGCCGACAGATAACAACGAATGAAGACGCATGGAAAGTTCTCTCTCTCTCTCTCTCTCTCTCTCTCTTTCTCTCTTTCATCAAGCATTATCCTGAGTGAGTGAGTGAAAAAGAGAGTCAGCCAGAGAGAGAGAGTCAGCCAGAGAGAGTCAGCCAGAGAGAGAGAGAGAGAGAGAGAGAGAGAGAGAGAGAGAGAGAGAGAGAGAGAGAGAGAGAGAGAGAGAGAGAGAGTGAGAGAGTGAGAGAAGTCAAAGAGGACAACAAAGATTCGACCGAGTTCAGGGCTTATGGGATTTTTCCATCGACTTGTCGACATCCAGATTCTTATCTTTCGAACGAGAATACTAAAACCCTCCTTACAAATTTTTTATCAATTATTTTGCAAAATAATTAATGATCCTATCTATCTAATCTCGTATAATCTTACAGATTTCCTTATTCCCATAATCAGTTTGATCGATATAAGAATAATTTTTATACGTCAGTTATCTTCGTATATCGAAGAAAAAAAAACTAATGCGAACGTAATTTTAAGACAGGAACAACAAAAATTAGGCTAAAAAATTATTTTGATAATTTGTCAAGAAGAAGAAACATCTCGAAATATCCACAAAAATGAATTATCTCACGTGTTATTCAAAATCGAGATCAAAGCATCATGACAATTTCTCTTAGTCAACTTTTCTTACAATCTTGTAAATGCAAGACACGATAACACGATATTAACGCGACTGGTTGATAGCGGGTATTCCTGTATATACTATCGTAATATTCACATACACCCAGAAAGGTGGATGTATAGCAATGTTGGTAATCGTATATAATAAGACGACTCCTAGACTTGTCGTTAGATAAGACAGTGGAATTTTACTGACCGTTGCATACACACACACACACACACGTGGTGTGTATATATATATATATATATATATATATATATATATATATATATATATGGACGTATATGTATACATAAATCGGTAACGAGACAGAAAGTAAGATGATATGTCTGATTCAATGCGAACCACGACTCGAGAGGATCGATGATCATAAAGATGTTTATATATCGCGTAGTTATTACCAAACCCCCTTCTACTCTATCTCTTTGTACCGCAACAATGAACTTTTCAAAAGCGCGTCTCATTACGAGTCACAAAGTTACCTTTATTTGTTTTATCTTTCAAGCATTTTAATTGTCTGTCGATAACGTTCAGATACTTAACAATTTCTTTTATGTTCGATGAAAAAATCGTTCTCGCAAATTTTCCTTGCGAATTCATTTTATTTTGTATTACTTATAAGAATTAGAAAGAGAAAGAGAGGGGGAGGGGAGAGGGTAGAGAAAGAGATTAATTGAAATACGTATACACTGACGTTATAATTTATCATTATCTTTTTAGAAAAATGTGGACGATAATGGATGTAAAGACGTAGGTAGAAATATTTCTTTCTTTTCTCTTATTTAATCTCACAGGTATGTAAGAAGAAACATATTAAATAAGTTGAAATAATTATTTTAGAAAAGGAAAAGAAAATTTAAATATTATCTATACCAATGTATTATATTCATTCTTATTATACTTGTTAATGTTATTGCTATTATTGGAGTATATTATCTCACAAATGTTGTATCACAAACAATATCACTATATTTATTTTCTTATCTATCATGGATTCCATTGTGATAATCGATATTTCATTGTTCCGTCATGACGGCGCATCGGTAGTGTTCGCGATAATTCCATCGATTTTACGAACAGAGCACGTTTATGTATGTACATATATTTGACAGAAACTTCACGACGTAAATGAACGTGACATTAACTGAAAATCTTACGTAGGTGTAAAGTAATGAGAAGTCGCAAAATCAACCGATAAGCTATTCTATTCGCACGCATGTACGCGCACACGCACGCACTCGCGCACAAAATTAAGATCGCCTTGAAATCTTTCCATCCTTATTCTTTTTCTTCTTCTTCTATTTCTTCTCGTCCTTCTCTTTGATTACGATGAAAAAAAAAAATTTGCCTGCTCGTCTATGTACACAATGACGACAGATAAATTATGTTTCATCTTTTTTTTATCTATTCTCATCGTTTTGTCCTTTTTTCTTTATATTTGTTATGTCCCCGCATATATATACATAGAGAAGGAAGCGTTTCCGTATTAGTTAAAAAAATATCCAAATTTAACATTCAAATCTTCATATAAGCATGTTTTTCCGGTTCTCGTATTAATTTATTGAGTTTCTACTATTTCGGCACGCAAGGTCGAGCTAATGCAAATCTTGGTTTCTTTATATTCATTTTGGTTGTTTTGTGCGTGCGTGTATGCGTGCGTGTGTACACTTACACATATATAAATCTGCCATTTAACGATTCGAAAGGTAAAGATCCAAAGAAGTAGAAAATTTTTCAAATAAAGGAGAACAAGATCCTGACATTTTTTATCTTTTATTTTACAGATGCGTGCTTACGATGTCAGGCGGAAAGCAAGAAGGACTTTTACGGACGACAAGACTGCGTGGTCGTGTGGGGCGAGTGCAACCATTCGTTTCATTACTGTTGCATGTCCTTGTGGGTGAAGCAGAACAATCGTTGTCCATTATGCCAACAGGAATGGTCCATCCAAAGAATGGGAAAGTAACGGTGCGAGATTAGGACACCAACTATTTCAACATTCAACATTTCGTTTTTTGTTTTCTTCTTTTTGAAATAATACTATGCCTCTCTTTTTCGTTCTCTTTGCCTATGCACCATCTTTTGTCTAATTAGTATCTTTCATTCAACTGATCAATATTACTCGTATAAAACTTCGGCATTCATCACATTCCTCGAGTGTAACTATATAGATTTCGCAAGATATTAATGAAAGAAAAAAAAGAAGGTTCGCAGAACGAATTTTCTCTACTTTTCATAATCGCTTTGACGATTCCTCATGAACGTATGTTTACGAATTCTTAAAAAAGAATACTTCTCAAAAGGCAATCTTGCATCTTTGTTTTTTCTTTTATGTTATAAACATGTTACAAAATTATTTTCCTTTTTCCTGTTTTTGTTTGTTTTCATTTTCTCTTATTTTTTTAAATTTAACATTTTATCTAACGTCGATGTAAATCACTGCATTCTACTCTCCAATCGAGTCTCTCACTGTATTACTTTAAAGTCTCGTAAAAAAAGTGCGTTGATAAAAAATAATAAGAAAAGAAAAGATGTAATCTGATGAGTAAAGATACTTAAATTAAACTGGTTTTTAAATTGCTTTTGTTGTTGTCGTGTTGTTGATAAAAGTTGCACATTAGCGAATTGAAAGACGCCACATCAGCGACATCAAAGACTTATGGATTTTTTTTCTTCAAACTTCGTTTAACTCCGATTGACATAATTCTCATAGAGTTGCTGCACGATATATAATTCAACGGATGATGAACAATTACAAATTAAATATTTAATTATTAACCGCAATTAATAATTATATTTTTAACACTTGTACTACGGCACCATCGTTCGCTAATATGCGACCATGGTCAGAACGCGAACGTCCGCTTCAGTGTGGATCGGAACGTATACTTTGTCACGAACCAAACGTATACTTTACCGCTGACAGAACGTAATATTTAATACTTTGTCGCGTCACGTAAATTATTAGTCTTAGTAAATTCAAATCGTTTTGAACTAAAATGAAGAAAATATAACCAAAGTTGTGAATCGATGCAAAATTTCAATCAGTGATTGAAGTTACCCTGTTAATTCATACCAGTAGTATATTCCACACCGGTGGAATACAACGAGCGTATGATGACTGATGACTGAAGTTACCCCGTTATTCCACACCAATGGAATAAACAAGCATGCGATGGTGGGTTACTATAGTCACTGGTGGGATACACTGAGCGTATGATGATGAATGACTGTAATCATTATTGTTAATGAAAAGATTAATCATATGATACGGTTAAATTATTGATGCAATTATTTATTGAATTAATGATTAATAATTGAATTTTTCTTTGTAATGAAATGAATAATTTTTCCTAAGGATTTTGATTATATTCTTATTAAAAGACTAATCAAAACGTTAAATGAGGTGAAAATATGTTTCTACGAAATGGTTCGTCATGTGATTCAGGATGATGATTCAGGACATGTTTATGGAGTAATTCGTCAGTGTGAAAGTTTCAATTGTTGACGAACTTCAGCGTAAACACACTGTTAACCTATGCAGTATATCATAATCAATGTATAAGAGTTTCAATTATTGAAGAATCACAACCTAGAGATTTCATGAATCTACGAAGCATTTCGTCAATGTGTAAGATTATAGAAGACAGATAATTCTCATATAACGCGGATATTACGTTTCATAGAAATGCCACGTTATATAAATGGCGTTATGCGAGATTCAGATCTATTAGAAAAAACGGGGTTAGGTTCCAAAGTATTTTTTTTTTATCGTTTCAAAAATTTTTTTTTTTTAATAATATAAACCACATTGATATAACAAACAGGAAAATATTTTTATCTAATTCAAGTAATTCATACAAATTAATATACAAACCATGAAATAAATAATAGTATATGTACATATAATATTATAAAAATTATAAACAATACAGTCGTTAAACGGATTATAATAACTGCGGCAACATCAGCATAGTATACTGAAGGTTAAAAACTAATGCACTTATGCATTTTTAAAAATATATAAAGTAAAAAATAAAAATCTAAAAATTTTAAGACCGGCTATATCGAAACCACGTTGTTATGTACCGCGTTACACGAAAGTCACTATTTAAATTTCAAGATCTCATTATATTAAAACTGCGTTGTTTAAGTATCACATTATACGCGGATTACCTGTATTTCTATCGTTATCGTTAATCTTTAGTTTTATTAAATATTGTCCAACATGAGCGTATAAGATAAACAGGTTGTCACGCGCTGAAATCAAATATTAAAAAAAAAAAAAAAAAAAAACAGGAAGGAAAACGAAAACGAAAAGAAGATAAATAAAAATAACTGATTTTGGCCATGATAAATCTCTTTACACACCTCATTACAAATTAGATCAAAGTACACGTTGGAAGTATAAAAGTTGTTTGCGATTGACGATATCGTATTCGATCTAAACGATACTTATCGCGACACGTCACGAGAATCTCATCAAACGTTGCGTCACTTTAAAGAACAAATTCCAATGAGCACCGGTGCTCATTACTTTGCAAATTGCATAATTGTGTAATTCACAAGAAGCATGTGAATCGAGTGCGATCGATACTCGAGTTTGAAGCCTCGAAACGACTCGAATTTATAATAACAATTAGTAATCTCAACGAATAATTAATTACTTGGACGACGGATTACATCATCTCACATTACGTGAGACACTTACCTTCATTTCTGTAATAATAGCAGCAAGAATGATAAATTTGTTACATTGAGATATCGAGTTAAATCAATAGCAAATACTTGAGAAATTGTGCGCAATAATTGTTTTATTAAAACACATTGTCAACCAATTAAGCAGTCTATTCAATGCCTGAAAATTTTGTATTATGTTATTTTTATAATATAATATAATATATTATAAATGAAAAATTCTTTATTTTATAATATAATATATTATAATAAAACGCGAATATATTTGACAGAGAATTCGTATTAATGTTAATTAAATTGAAAAAGTCGGGAAATATTTAAGAAAATATCACGAAATTATAAGAAATGGAATTATCGAATAAATATTGCCTGCTACTTTTCTTGTTTCTAAATTGACACGTCTTTTTTATATCAGCATACATACATCTTTTTCTGACGTTATGAATAAAAGTCAAATGAAAGAGAAATGATGCCAATCATAGAGTGGGCGACTGACAAATATCAACGAAAAAGAAACCAATCGTCGCCTGCCTTCTTTCAGATTAGGTAATGTTGAAGAGTAATCTTGATACGTGTCAATTGTTTAAAATTTAATTCCATATATAATGACTAAAAATGTTAAAAGGTAAAGGATAGGCTTCGAAATATTTTTCCTCATACTATCATAATTATCTGTTATTAAAGTAATGCCAAGCATTGGATGAGTGAATAATACAAAAAAAGCGGTAGTCGTTAATTGTCAAACCTTAATTATCGGAGAATTCACGCTCTGTCGTATCATTGATTATACTTACTAAATTAAAAATATTGTTTTTTTACTTGTAAACATTCACAAGAGAAAATTATTCATTGTCCGATTAAATACATGTGTCATTCCTGTTTGATTATATTCGGATGGATAGACAATATGAGGAAAAATGCAAGAAAAAAAGGAGAGAGAGAGAGAGAGAGAGAGAGAGAGAGAGAGAGAGAGAGAGAGAGAAAGAAAAAAGAAAAATACATCGTCGTGAAGTTAAGTGTGGGGAATTTGTTAAATTCGAGTCAATTAACTCGAACTGAACGGTCGTTCGCAGTTGTTGCTACTTCTTCGTGGTTGGTCAATTCGCATCGCGCGGTACCACCACTTGTCCAACTACTCACGAATAGCCGAAGGACATCGAGCTCCCTTCTCCTTCTGCCTGTCTGTCTATCTCTCTTTTTCCCTCTCTCTTTCCCCTCTCTTCATCCTATCTCTTTTTCCTCATCGTGTCCCTTCGTGAAACCATGCATTCTCTTTCCGCATCATTAGGTCATTTATGATGGAGGCTCGACCAAAGGCTCGACCAATCATATCGCAAGGAAAATCGAGACGGCGCCGAGTTAGTCTTTTACGTATACTGTTATCTACGATTCTATTTGTTTCTTAATATATTTCATAGTAAATTACGTTACGTTATCATACGATAGGCAGTATACGTGTTAAAAACAATAGTATTCTCTTTGATCTATTACAAGTTCTTATAAATTTTACCTCGAAATATTTGTGTCCTTGAAACGAACGATAGAATCTCGTAATATACCTTAAGAATATAATTTAACGATGGAGGATAAAAATGATCTTGTTGCACGCGACGAGTGACCTTTAACAATCGATCCGATTTATATCGTTCTTCTTTGTGCATGTATATATATTTATTTCACAAACGATACTCCATGTTTCCAAACCCTGCGAGTTTTTACCTCTTTGTCTTTGAGTACGATCTTTTTATAAAAGTTAAAAAAATGTTAGTCATTTCAACAATATTGCTGTCGGCGAAATAACCACGTGACCTATTTACGTCGAACTTTAATCTGTTATTTTATCGTTTTCACGTATGCAATTTGTATGTATAACGTGCGTACCTATGCATAAATGTGTTATATCTTATACGTGTATATGCAGCTACGTGAAAGAGACTCGATGAAAGAGGCTCGGCTGGAGGCTCGACCAATCGTATCGTCGAAAGTTAAAAATAGACAATTCGTAGTTATATCATGCTAACAGAAGTATCGTCGAGTATTCAACACAATATATGTAATCAACGTTTTTCGATAGTTTCCAAGAAAATTATACAAAAAAATAGACGTACATATTTTAACAGTATAGAAAAATTTGTTTATGTCTTAATTAATTTGTGAATCAATTCCAACGTAGTCCGTACTAATTTTACAACTAATTTAAAATTTCGTCTATCGTATTAATTCTTTTCTATGTAAACACGCACCCTAATGCTATCTCTATCACACGTCTCACGTTTCCTACATGAACTTCTTTGATGTTAATTTCGGATGACTGATATTGATATCATACGACTATAAATGTAAATGTAAAGTTTAAATGTATATACAAGTTCGAAATTTTAAATGCAAATAAGGAAGATAAAAATCAGGATTGATCATATTCGATATAAAATCAAAATCTTGATTTTGAAGAAATTGAATTTTTCTTTGTCGATAGAGTCCGAATATTTTCTTAGAAATTGTCGTAGAAGAGATCCATTAACGTGTTTAATCTCACCTGAATAAAAGTATAAATCTCGTGTCAACTCGATCTCTCTCGTTCGGTCTGGACTCATTCGTTTCCCATGATTCGAATGTAACTGAAGATCATAGACGTGATGGATCGCGATCGTTAAATATTTTTTGTGAACATACTTGCTCCTCGTATACAGTTAGAAGAGATCGCCTATCGTAGAAGATCGATTTTCTCTTATATAAAACGTATAAGTTGCGGCCATTATCTCACAAGCTTCATACTTTTCTGATTCAAGGTTAGTTATACAAGCGGCAACCAGCAATTTGAAATTCGATAAAAATGACGGTGAGAATCTTTGAAAGAATTCTGCAAGAAAATCGATCCTAAGATGATCGTGTGAAAGAGAGAATCTTGTCGGCTATGTAATCTAATAAGAGAGTTATAGAGAGATAGAAAGAGAGAAGGGGGGAGAAAGACGAGGAAGAAACGCGAATTCTACGAATAGAAAGCGTGCCGATCGAAAATTACATCTAGGAGAATTCTGAACGGAGAAAAGCACGCTTTTGCGAGCACACTCAAGATAGCAAAAGATGTGAATTATTGGCCTCGAAACCTTTCCATAAACCATACGGAGAGAGAGAACGTTAGTTAAATGTGTACGTAAAGGAACGCCTGTATATGTGGTAAAGGAGACATACAAATTCACGCAATATGCTTACATACCGTATCGTCGGTCGATTCTGAATTTATACTTTCTTGGAACGGAATGTAAAATTGTTTGAAATTTTAATAGAGATGTAACAGCTGCGGTTTCTAGAAAGTTGACTTTAATTGCGTTTTAAAAATTAGAAGAAAAGATTTACTCTTTCGAATAAAATGTAATTACTTGAAAAAAATTTACAAATCTTAACAAATTAAATAATTAAATTCAATTTTCTAAAAAAAAAGAAAATTAATTTCGATTTCTATCGAACTGTTATTACCAGGACTTTCCCGCGTAAAATACGAGACGAAAGTTAACTAGTCGAGCCCCTGTGAACGGCGCCTTCTGATTGGTCATTGCGTACGATTAAAACGTAATCTAAGAACCAGTTCTTATTGCGTCAGTCGATATTATAATGAATTTTTACATACACACATCTAACAAAAAGCACGTGAGATAATAATTTGATACTACTCAATCTCATTATATGATCGTTAAATAGCAATTTGATATTAAAATATTTATTATATTTAATCCCATATCGAAATTGTTTCTTTTTATTTTTTCTTTGAGTAAATTTTATCTCATAACTTTCGCTTCTTTAAGAATGTGTGTGTTTCATTTAAAGAATTTATTCCTAAGTATATATTTCTTCTCAACAATAAACTTATTATCAACTTATCGGATGCACGTGTCATTCCTCGTGCCATTCATTCCAGCAACGATTTGCGATTTACGTCATTTCGGCATACGAACGTCAAGAAATGATAATAGTAAATGATAAAGAACCAATAAATAGAGTAAATCGAGAGTACATTCAATCCTCTACTAAAGATAGAGCAGAGGGCAGGTAGGTGATACTTAAGAAACTCGCAAACGATCCATGTAATTGGTGGTTATTTTTTTTCATCTGTAAAAAATCAAATTTTTTTAGAAAGACATTCTTTAAACAAAAAGATGAAAGGATGACCGAACATGCTATATAAAAGCAATACCTACTGCTTTCGTCTCGGAATGCGTTTATATTTAGTGAGTCAACGTGCTGGAAAGCGAGGAACTAAAGAGCATTGTCGGATTCAACCAATGTATTTTCAGCTGTCTATATTGTTCTAACAGGATGCTTAACACAATACATTTGGTCTGATATTTTTTTTTTGTTAAACGAAAGGAAATTAAAATCGAATGAATTTTTTTTTACTGAAAGGAGAAGCATTTTTTCAAATAGAATTTAAGACGATAACAGAACGAATTCCAGAGCACATTAAACAGAGTCTAAAGTCTTCTTATTGACTGAATCATTAAAAAAAAGAATGGAAGAAATGTACGTGGGCTTAAAATCGACGTCAACGTTTCGAAGTTCAGAAATGTAGATGATTTTGATTGTTTTACTATATCTAAGGAAATAAGTGGGAGAACAAATAAAAAGACTATCGTTGAATCACTTTCTATCTTTGGGAGATCTTTAACAAGGAATTATTATTCATAGATAAGAGAAAACAAGAAAGAGAGATTGGGAAATGTACTTTATTCACAGTTTATCATTTTTTATGCTGACATGAAATATTTATGTATAAGTCGTTCATTTGCCAAAGTGATTAACTTCGCAAAACAAAAAGTAAAGAAAATTGATAAAATTATAAATGTACACTGTATTTTTAATTTTTTTTTTTTTTGTAAAATATGTATTTAAACATACATTGGATATGTGTGAGTATATGTAGAATGTATTATTACGGGTATAATAGATTTATATTACAACATGTAAGATGATTTATTTAATTTAATTTTATTTTATTTTATAAAAACTAGCTTCTAAAGTAAATTATTTATTTACTTACAAAGTTTCGTCGTTTAATGGTATTGAACTGAGTTAATCATCAAGAAAGTTTATTTTAAATATAAAAAGTTAAGCACTATCAGTCAAGTACCAATCAAGTGCTTCAGTAGTAAAATTTTTTTAATTTCAAAAAAAATAGAATAAGTTACTTTGCTTTGAATGGTTCTTGTGTGTGTGTGTGTTGTATATATATATAACATTGTGTGCACGTCACGATGAGAGAGCTGATGAAACTTTCGAGATCGTCCGTTACATCCTACGTGACCAACTCCATGTGCCTTATAGGACACGCCTACTTCGTCATTCTGTCGGTTTTTATAAAACACCGAAACGACGACCCCTTCGAACAACACGTATATATATATACACGTTTTCTTACATATACATCGTCCTTCGTCCGTGACGTATACCACGTCACGTTTTATCACTGCGAGCCCAGACGCTATTTATCAGTGGCGTGGCCACTCATTTCTTACAAAATTCGTTTTCGACTTTGGAAACAGCTGATTTAATATGATAACATTTAGTTTTTCCATTTTTTTAATTTTTTTATATTTCTTAACCAATTTTGAGATTAATTCTTTCGAGATTATTCGTTGTTGCAATCAATGAAAATTCTTCAACAAAGATAGCAAATACTAGCAAATAGTACCAAAGGAGAAGTTTAATATCGATACTAGCTCATTCGAACAATTTTCAAATAGATCGGATTAGATTTGGTAATATCCCTGTATTTTACATCAATAAAATCAAAGTATACATCTCAATATTCATATCGAAATATATTTTATAATTTTATCGATATAATGGTAATCATCATTTTTATCGGAATTTCTACATAAAATTGCTTAAGCGAACTTTGCATTCTTCGTGGTAACATATATATTTTATTATTCCTTTTTTCGTAGAAATTGTGAAAAAATTTTGATTCGAACTAATCACATTTCAGTCGTGTGTACATATATTTTCATTTTTAAAAAATCCTAGTTATGTCGAACGAATGTTACACTTCCAGAAATTAAAATCTTTTTGTTTTTTTATGAAATCTTTTTTAATTTCAATTACATTCAATATCCAAGTAAAGAGAAATCCAAAATACTTTTGATCTATGTTGCATCATTTTGCGAATTATCAATCCCAGAAATACTGAACGATTCATTTCCTGGAAGCTCGAAGTCATGCATCAACGAGTCATCGTGTGGCGCCTATGTCGCAGGTAGAATGTGAAGGTCATCCCGGTCGAACAGAGGCTCGTCGCGTTTAACCAATCAGATACGCGGACGCACTAGAACCGCCTTTCCTTTTGGTATGCTGAGTCCGCATAGTAACAGCGCTCTGCTTCTTTTTCCCATCACCCTCTCCGTATCTTTCCTAATCATTCTATAACCGTTCGTTCTATGACTAGGTTCGTTTCAACGAGTTTTTAAAGAAAGTAATAAATCATTGTAAGATTAACTTCTGATTATATTAGTTATGTCATTGATATTTACTCCGTGAATAAAGAAAGATTATAGTTCTCGAGAAATGAATATTTTCTTTCCTTTTTTTTGGTCATTAATTGAACACGATCGTTGTAAAAAATGACTGAAAAATAACTTGATCTTATTTTAATATATATATATATATATATATATATATATATATATATATATATATATATATTTATAATGTTATGACTAAAAGAGTTATTAATAAAGCGTAGTTCTATCTTTATTATCTAGAAATAGATTTATGTACATATATAATATTATTATTTAATTCATAGTTTCGTATATGCTCAACGAGAGCTCTTCGTTTATTATGATAAAAATATAATAAGTACAATGGCCTTAATTATCGATTAGTGCCGCGATATGAAGTAAAAAGTATTATTATTTCGATGTTAAGTATACTTTGTTGGGATTATCGATATTTGTTTTTTTTTTTTTTTCAAATCTCCTGTCTTTTTAACAGTTGGAATAAATGGCTCGCTTAACTTTTTCGTAAAACATTGTCGACTTTCATTAATAATAATAATTAAAACTACAACATGATGAAATTTCATGATTAAAATGACATTGAGAGTTCAATGACCAGATCTTCCATTTTGTGTAATTCTAGACTACAATATTACATAATATCACAAAACTGTAATAATTAGTTACATAACAAATAAAACTGTACAAATAAAATCATTATTGTCGCAATATTGCATTAGACGAAAAAAGCTTCCCATTAAAAACTTAAAAACGATATCGATACTTTTGGTTAATACATTACATTATCGGTGATTTATATATATATATATAAATATATAATAATATATATATATATATATATATATATATATATATAATGCTAGAATGTAATTATATCATTCGTATACATCCTTCATTGCAATTTATTTAATGTGAATCTATTTCGATATATTAAAAAGAAAGTTGACAACAAAACAAGTATGGATTATCTGGACAGTATAAATGACAATCCGTTTACTTACATTAATCATTAATTGTATTAGTATCAAAACTGTACAATTTAAAGATAATTTTTATTATGCTACATAATCCCAATAAGTTTCATCGCTTACGTATGTAAATATTTGATTAAAATATACTTTTGTCTTCCTAATAATTTCTGAATGAATTGTATTTTACATTATAAATAATGCTTACTACTGATCATTGATATATATATTTGTATGTCGCCGAATGCAAGATAATATTGTACAACTTATAATATATATATAAAATGTTAATTAAAAATGCGAGTATTATATTTTTATTTTAAATCTGTATATCTTCCAAAAATATTTAGATACTAGGTTTTTTAAAAACGATCTTTTTAAGGCATTTCTTTCTGAAATTTCTTTTCCAAGTGAATATTTGAATTTATATTTATTGACTCTTCATTATTTTGTATGGCTGAATAACAATAAAAAAATATTCTACAAAAGTAAATCGTAGCTATTTTGAACACTTCATGTCTCTATTAATTTAGGAATGTTCCATTAGAATGTTGAACTTCCATAAGAATACTGCATAAAGTAGCATTTTGTATTACTGTGTTATCATAATAAATATATGTATAAGAAAATTAGATGGAACATATTTCTACATAATATTGATCTTATAAACATCATTTTTAGAATTTCAAATATTAATGTTTCAAATGACACATTTGTGCAAATAATAAATTGTATGCCATCTTAAAACCATAATACTAACAGTTTTGTATTACCACATTGACAATACATAATTTGCAAAGAATAATATCTTGTGACATTACAAATAGTTTCATCTAGTATTATTTCAATAGAAATAATGTTATTTTCAAATGATATAAACTTCTTTATGATTCATTTGAACATGAATTTTTGTTACCTATCACAAATAGATTTTAAAAATCACATTCAAATACGTAATTTCTTTATATTTTAACAAATACTTAATTACATTTCTAATTACTATGTTCTGTTATAGAAAATAGAGCAAGATTAATACATATAAGTTATTAAAACCTGTTAAACGTATATAAAAGAAAATATTTGTTAATTGGAGAATTCCATTTTAAATAAAAATATAAATTTAATAAAAATAAAAAGTATTAAAAAACATATGTTAAAATTTTCTAATACATTAATATAGTGTAATACAAATTTAAACAAATTTTTAATGATATAGCAATTTTTGAAATAAAGTGGTATACGTGGCACATAATTCTTATCAGCAAATCATGAAACAACAGATAAGCAATTGCCATTTTCTTAGATTTACACATCCACCGCCACTAATATTTATATAGGAAAATATATTTCCTATTTTGAAAGTTAATATATTTATTTAAACATAGTAATTCGTATTATGTTTTATTTATTAACAAGATTTGATTTAATAAGTGAGTCAAAGTATTCTTTCACTTAATATATAAATTATTTTAAGAAAATATATTATGGCAGTGAATGAGTCAAATATCAATGTTTTGAATGTCTTGTTATAGCCAAGGCACTTTTTATTTATTCTACATAGAGTAGATATAAATTGATATCTTATTTATTTGTCCAATATTATCAGCCATGTATATACCAAAATTATATATAGAAGTTCGGAAATTATTCAGGAACTATTTAGAAATTGTTCAAGAACAATTTATGAACTTTATTTATACATAGCTTTAGAACATCTTGCTTTCATAACATTAATATTATTGGCAAATAATTCATATATTTATATATAAATTAATATGCATAAGCTCAGAAATAATTGGAATGTTTAAACTTTTCAGAATAAATTGTCTAAACATTATTACACTTTACATGATCTACAATATAATTATGACTGTATACATCAGGCATATTTAGCACTTTTCCATTTCTGTGTCTACTATTGCAATCATTAATGAAAGCATTGAATGGAATCACAATAATCGCATCTCACCTATCAACAATTTGTATGTCTTGCACCTCTCATTAGAGGAATCAAAATACTTGGACTTTGAGCTTGCCTAAGAAATGGATGCTGTAACAATTCAGCTGCTGTTGCTCTTTGAGCTGGATCACGAACAAGCATTCTTTCAAGAAATCCTTGAAGACGTGGACTAACCTACAATTATTGTGTATTTTTTTAATTACACAATAAACAAAAAGTAAAATTTTATAAGAACACATTGCTTACTTTATGAGAATTTTTTAATTTTGGAGGTGGCATATCTCTTATACGTCTCATAGCTTGTAAAGGAGGTTCATTAAAAAATGGCGGTTCGCCATCGACCATTTCAATGATCATTATCCCTAATGACCAAATATCTACTTCAGGCCCATATGGTAATCTATAAAACATGATATAGAAATTATAAGTATAATTTAGTAATGCACATAGAAAAAAATAATTATAGATATAATAGGTAATATACCTTGAAATAACTTCAGGACTCATCCAATATGGTGTTCCAACCAGAGATTTTCTCTTTGGTAATTCTTGAGAGACTTGAGCACAAAAACCAAAATCAGATAATTTCACTCTTCCATCTGCCGTAAGTAATATTGAATCAGACTTAATATCTCTATGAATAACTCCCTGTGAGTGTAGATATGCCAATGGCTTAAGACATTGAGAACACACTGTTGCAATTTGACTCTCATCCATGCGCGAGTGTGTTACAATATCCGTTAATGCACCACCTTCCAAATATTCCATCACAACCCAAAGCTCATCATCTACTAAGAAACTATCATACATCTCAACTATATTAGGATGATGATAATCCCTCATAATAACAACTTCATTAAAAAGCAATTCTCGCCTTTGTTGTTTTCTTAAGTCCATCTTTTTTACTGCAACTTGACGATTTGTACTTTTGTCTGTAGCTATACATACAGTTCCTGTACTACCCTCTCCGATCTTCAAAAAATTTTCTAAATTTTCTCGAGGATCTCCTCGACTTACCTACGATTTTTAAAGTGTATAAAAAAGTTATAAATTTAAACATGTAATCTATATTTCTGTTTACTTACCACCATTTGTAAAGCTGCCCGAAATTGCTCATGTGTTAGACGCTGTTCAGCAGTCTGTTTGTTAGAACTATTTGAATTTGAGCCAACTGTTAAATTACCTGATGATAGGGCATTTTTCATATTTTGATTCTGATCTGGAGTCGAAGTGGTTCCAGCAACTGTTGAAGGAACATTTGGCTTTGATAAGTTATGCATTGACTGTGAGGTTTCCATTGGTTTCTTCAAATGAGGTTGCATTGCAGATGGATTTTCACACATATTATAATTTTGAGGATATTTATTAATATTATGAGAGCTCAATTGACTTAGTGGTCTTTGTGAAGCTATTGATCCAACTGGTGAAATTTTTGGTTGCAATTTTTGTAATAACATATTTTGAGCAACTTGATCTCTTGTAGATACTTCATTGATTGGAATCTGTCAATATTTAATGTAAAGTAGAATTTATTTTTAATCAGATTATACCAGTTATAATTTGCATAATACATCTTTACGTGTGAAACATTATTTACCTGAAGATTGCCATTATATTGATTTGATGCCATTGTCATTTGAGAATTTAATCTGTGAAATTCAGACTCTGAAACTTGTGGAGTAGTTGGATTTGATGTTGAGCTTTGTGAGTTAACAATTGGACTTAAATTTTGAAAATTAAGAGATAAATTAGGAGCATTTTGTCCAGTATGAGTCAAATTTGGTGAAGACTGCATATTAGGGTTTAAGTTTTGAAGATTTGGAATCATATTTTGAATGTTAGGGTTTAATCCAGATGTAACACTTGGCGAATTTTGTCTCATTTTTTCAAGGTAACTATGTGGTTTTCCAAAGTTTGTATATCCTTGCATTTGACTAGAATTTGAAGGTATTTCTTGTCCTTCAGGAACAGATGGTGGAAGATTAGTATTATGCCTATAAAATAAAATAAAATTTTAAAAATAATAAAATATATCAATCGAATAGAAAAAATATATGATTACCTATAATCTCTCCTAAGTCTTGGTGGACTTGAAGAACGAAGTGAATTTGATCTGGCAACTGTACTAGTTTTGGGTAATCCATTTTCTGTAGTTTTATCATTTATCAATACTTTTACTCTAGGATCATTATGTCCTCGTACTATAGTCTTTAAATCAAGAATTTCTGTAGGTGTTATTTCACTTGGATCTACTAATGGTAATGGTCGATTGGTTGATTTAAGGATCTGATTATTTCCTACTATTGAAGCCCATTGTAATGGTAACCCAACAAACTTGCCCTCTCGTTTATCAAATCCTGTATGGACTCTATGTTCAAAGTTTGTCGGTGTAGATATTTGTGGTTTTTTCTTTTTCTTAGCAAACATTGTTAGCCCCTGTCTTTTCAAAAATATATTAAATTAATCTAAGGTTTATTGTAATATTTCATTACGATATTAAATATAAAAATTAATTAAAAATTAATTTTAAATATTAGAATAAAGTATAGATCATGTTAAGAACTTTGTTATAAAACTTGTCAGACACTGTGTTTTGTAGAAAATGACATTTCTGATTTATATATTTGTATCCAAATAAATGTTTATTAAAGTCTAAAAAATCTTTAAATATTAAATATTGCGATAACTTTCGAATGTATAATAAAATGTATACGGTATGTAACATAAAATACTATTAATCATAAATATATAACGAATATCAAAAGAAGCCAAATGACAGTAAAGCCTACCGATTCGTGATGCAGTAACTTCGACGGGGCTTCTTCGATATTTCGAATGCACTTTTACAATATAACACTTTTTACTGTTGTTGGAATGTATTAAGGAAAACTATGTTAATTGTATGTACAGTTTCTCGACTCCACCTGATGTTCACTTTTATACTATACTCTTATTCTACCAATACTAACGTACATAACACTACTTTTAGTGTGTAAGCAGAACAACTGAAATTCAACTACTTCATTCGAGATGGCGCTTCGTAAACCGCGATGCGCGCACCTGCTATGAACATGATAAGTGTACGATGCATGAATGTATATTTGTACATATACATATCATATCTTCCTACATACACATGATATGTATAAATAAACTATATTTATTAATATGTGTATGTTCAAAATTACGCATTAAATAATTTTATCGTATAAAAGTCATAAAGTGTTAGTAAAACTAATTATTTTTCATATAGATTTTAAAAATAATTACAAAAAAAATAAATGAAAACAAGATTTTATGTTTAATAATCAGGTATGATTTATTTTTATGAGAAATTGTAAAAAACCATCTTATTTCCTACCAAATAAAATATTACGTATTATTAATAGGTTATATGATGAAAGTTAACTGTCATAATAAAAAGTTGCTCAATACTTTACAATAATAATAATAATAATAAATATAATAATAATGGATGTATTAAAACCAGAGCTAATATGGGTGGATGGAAGGTGTTACAGATTTTTTGAAAGTGAAGCTTGGATAAATAAAAACAATATGGATTCATATGTAGAGGAAGATTATCAGGCAGATTATACAGATGAAGAATCTTCTGATGCTAACATTGAAATAGTACCACATGGAGAAGCAAAATTAAAGCATTTATTCCATGTTGCAAAGTAAGCATTATACTTCCATAAATGTTAATATAAAAAAAGTATGGAAGTATAAACATTAATGAAATATATTGAAAAATAAATTATAATAATTTTATATATTAGGCCATTTTTTCCATTTATTATTGGTTCTAAAAATGCAGTACGTAAAAGAATAGAAATTGAGACCAAAACAAGCATACAAGTTCCCAAACCAGAACAAGATGGAGATATAGGTAACTTTATTGTAATTAATAATTACTGTAACTTTTAGTATTATCAAAAGTGATCATATAAATTAAATTATTATTTGAATTTATAATACATTTATATTTTCCAATTTATAGTTATAATTGGATCAGATCGTAGAGGTATATTATCAGCTAGACATCGAATTGATTTAATTATAGAAGTGTCTAGAAAAAAATTAAGCTACACACATTTCTTGTCTATACCATTAAATACAGATGAGATTATTAAAAACTTCAATTCATTTAAAAGTGATGTAATTCAAAAGTTTGGAGGAGATGTTACAGGCATAGATGAAATTATTTTCCAGAAACCAAATAAATTACATCTTACCATAGGAATGCTTACTTTATTAGATGAAGAAGAAAGAAAACAAGCAGTACAAACATTTATGGATTGCAAACAACATATTATTGAGTATAATGAATATAATTTTTTTTATAGAATAGAATATTTTAATTGGAGCCAATTTAATTTATAAGTAGACAGAAGTAAAGAAATCTTTCTTTTTTAGCCCTTTCATTAAGAAACATGGTTTATTTACTATAGAAATAAAAGGTGTTCAATCCATGAATGATAATCCAGGTGCTGTTAAAATTCTTTATGGAACAGTAGTTACAGAAAATAATGTACTGCAAGAATTGTTCAATCAAATGGTAGATTATTTTGCAGAAAAGGGTAAGAGATTTACTATTGTATATAGTGTATTTTTATAATATGTGTAATACATTGATACAAGGATTAGAAAATATTATTTTACAGATTTAATGCCAAACAGAACAAACGATGTTAAATTACATACCACTTTCATGAATATAGCCTATAGAAAGAACGATAACAATATAACAATAACAGATAAAAATATTTTAAAAAAATTTGATGCCACACAAATTTTAAATGTAAGAGCAAATATATGTTCGACGTGTATTTTATGATTTTGAAAGGTATAAAGACTAATATTTTTATTATAGGATTATAAAGATACATCATTTGGTAAAACAGTTTTAAAAGAAATTCATTTATCACAACTTAAAACTGCTACTGAGACAAACTATTATCAAGCAACAGCTAAAATTACATTGGGTGAGGAACAACCATAATAAAAAAGTAAATTTAAAGTTTATTTCTTTTTATATTGATTTGCATAACACATGTAAATATTTTCTATGATAATATGTACCAATAACTAAATAATACTAAAGTGAAAATATATATATATATATTTATTTATTTATTTATTCATATAATCCAAACTTGTACATTATATAAAGCCACCAATCCTTACAAAAAAAAAACTATATAATGTAGGATATAACCATCGCATGTATAGCAACGTAATCATTACATTAAAAAATATAAAACTCTGTAAGTGGTGTGTGTAACAAATTGGTTAAGATTGGTCAAAATGCTTCATATCTCCGTTGGCAATCATCAATTCGAAATGCACCAATCAGATAATGACTATCTTTTAAAACGTTTTCCAATTGGTACGTTTCAAATCGATTCGTGACAAATTCAACTGTTTTGCGTAGGACGATATTTGCGACGGCGACACTACTGTCGTGACATGCGCCTTGCTATACTTTTATGATAAAATCATCGTCGTCATCGTCGAATGCGCGACGCTCTACATAAGAGGATAGTTATCATTGTATAAATCTAATAGTACGTATCTTTCCGAAGTGAAGTCTAGTTTACAAATGTTGTTGACAAAGATTCTATACTATTCTATACGATTAAGTTGTACCACATAACAGATGTTTTAATCCAGGTACTTTCATACATTCGTTTATATTGATGTCATTGTACGAAGATAAAATATCAACGTTCTATTATAGTTTATCCGGTCTGACGGACGTACGTACCATGTTCAAGTTAAAAAGTTCGTGGATAGGTTACTGTGATATACGCTTCTATATATCGCATAAATTGTAGTAGAATTATTGAAAAAATTACATGCGTCTGCGGTAAATTATTACATGATGGAGAATCACTCGCAGGAAAGTCATGTAGTAGAGACAGACGGGGAAGGTACGTCAAATGTAATAATATAAATCTAACCACTTATTATGTACGTATTTTTCTTATGATATTGAATCCTAATAATTTAAATGAAGTAAGCCTTACCTACGAGACCTTTGATTGAATTAACGATCGTATAAGTTCAACATGAAAAGCAGTAACCATTTCTCTTTTCTTTTTCCTTTCCTTCTTTTTTTTATTATGTTATATCCTATATATTTTCTTTATAAAAATTTCATTTGCTATAATTCAGAGACTTTAGAAAAAAAGATCAGTTGTTTGGAAACGGAAAATACTAAAATGAGAGAAGAGTTTAATATGCAAAGAGCAAAGATGAAAGAGTTATTTCTTCAAAAAGAAGGTATGTTAAGAAATAATTTTCAAGAACAATAGATAACAGTTTGTTAAGTTAAAAATGTTCAGAATTTTAACTTAAATATATTACTCTGATATATTTGTAGAAGAATTAAAGAGAAGATTAGAAAATAACATAAGCTTGCAAGATGAAAATGCAAAATTAAAAAATGAATTGGATGAAGCAAAAAGCCAATTAGTAGTTGCAGATTTAAAAATACAAAATGATATTTTGATTGAAAGGCGGAAGGCACAAGAAGAAATAGCATCATTGCAACAGGTTATTCATGAAACTGTTGAAGAATCGTCCTGTGTGCGTAAACGACAGGATACAGAAATATCAAAATTAAAATTATCACTTGTAAAGCTACAAGAAGAAAATGTAATGTTAAAGTCACAATTACCGCGTGAGCCACAATTGGATGGACCTCAAATATCATTGTCAACTGTTACTAAAACATTAGCTCGTAAAGTTGCATCACAATTAGGGGCAGATGCTTTATCTTTGGGTCCGGATAATCTTGAGGAAAACATGCGCAAGGTAAATCCGTAAGTAAGCGCATTCGAAAAATTTTTATCTCATATTCTACTACAGTATAGAATCTGTATTAGGGAACTTTTACTTTTAACTATATTATTATCATCTTCATAATACTGTTAATTCAGTAATAATATTCTATGAAATTAATATATTATAGGCACAAGAGGATGCAGAAGTGTTAAGATCACTAGTAGTACCACTTGAACATGAAATTAAGGCTTTAAAAGAAAAATTAAGAACAACAGATGATGAATTACAGAAGTGTAAGGAAGGACAGTTGTTCAAGAAACAGCAGGAATCTGGAAGCTCTCAAGAGGCATGTGATATGTGCCGTAATTATGAGGCACAACTTGTTAAAATTCAGGAAAATGTCAAAGATTTAGAAAAACAGTTAGTCGATTCTGAAAGAATGTTAAATGTACAGAAAGATGATTTAGCAAAAGAGGTAGAATTTCGACATGAAATGGAACAAAAATGGAATGAAAAAAAGGAGGAGCATAAAATCAAAGTAGCAGAGCTTACAGATATTTCACAAACAGCTCAAAAAACGCTATTGGAGATAAAGAAAAATTTTGAACATATTCAACGAACCATTACTGATGAGCTGTCTAGATTAACTCGAGAACGAGAGGAAGTTCAGAAACATCTTCTTGCGTAAGATTATTTTTAGCATTAAATTTAGTCTTCTCATTTAAAATCCATTTGAATATTCAAGGCTAATAAATAAATGCCTGTGTTAATGTGTCAACCATTAAAAACTCTTTA
This sequence comes from Dolichovespula saxonica, assembly GCA_911387935.1. Lineage (NCBI taxonomy): Eukaryota > Metazoa > Arthropoda > Insecta > Hymenoptera > Vespidae > Dolichovespula > Dolichovespula saxonica. The sequence continues at coordinate 1,914,278 of OU427000.1, read as the reverse complement.
TTGAGAATTCAGTTAAATCTTTTCAGGCTGCAGAAACAAAATGAGAATCTTATGGGAAAACATAGTAAACATTCTCATCAACTGCAAAGTGAAAGTATCAATATGCCAAATAACGTAGAAGATCTACATCTAAGTCTATTAAAAACTCATGAAGACTTGATAATGGCTAGAGTGGCTCAGGAAGTTGCAGAAGAGAATGAAAGAACATTAAGATCCGAAGTTAATCTCCTCAGAGAAGAAATGGTGCGAGAAAGTGCTGCTAAAGAACAACAGATTTTAATGTTAAAAAATGACATCAGTGAATTTAAGTAGGTATATTTTCTCATAACAGTTATATAGATACAGGTACAAACTGTTCATGACTGTGAAATAGGATATCATAGTTTAATCAGTAATGTAAATGTATAGGCTTCAACTTGACAAATACGCAAGAGAGCAACGGTCATTTACAGAAAAAGAAGAGAAATTTGATCAGGTAGAAAAAAAATTCGAAGAGGTATTAAGAGAGAAGGAAAAAGCTGAATTAGCTATGACTGAATTAAAACAAAGAGTTACGAGTCTGCAGCAAGAATTGGATACTAGTGAAACAGTTCAAAAGGATTTTGTACGATTGTCACAATCGTTACAGGTATAAAAATAAATCTATACATAATAGAATGAATTTTCGTATAAATTTAATATTGTATTATGTTTAATCACGATATAGGTGCAATTAGAAAGAATTAGACAAGCTGGAAGTGAGGTAAGATGGCAACATGAAGAAGATGTTGACGAATGTCCATCTTGTCATGTTACTTTCACAGTTACAAAGAAAAAGGTGAACATATAATGATATTTTTAAATGCCATTATTAAACATAGTTTGAATACTAAAGTTGTGCATATATGTATACATATATGTAGGTACACTGTCGTCATTGCGGCCATATATTTTGTCAGTCTTGTCTTTCGCGCGTTGTGAATAGTGGTCCTAAGCAAAGACCATCCAGAGTCTGTGATGTTTGTCATACTTTGTTAGTACAAGATACTGCACCGTATTTTAGTCAAGAACCACCGCATACGCCTGATTAAACATACTTGGATATAGCATTAATTTCAAAAATCACTGGAGTGTACGAACGTGATATGGTAATTTTAAACGATAATATTTTTTTTATTATTGAAACATAATATTCTTAAGTACAAATTATGTGCGTTTAATTTCAGAAGGATCTAATCCTAACATAAAAGTGGACTAGATAGAATAAAGCATAGTCTGATAATTGGAGTGATGTATAACAAATAAAATGTAAATACAAAATTATATACTACTTAATGTTTATTGTAATTTAAAAGATTAAAGCTTTGAAATGTACTAATTATTATATTTTTCGAAGACCTGTTTACTTGTTTCGAATGACTGCACCTATAAGTCATATATATATATATATATATATATATATATATATATATATATATATATATATATATGACTATATGTATATATATATATATATATATATATATATATATATATATATATATGATGTATGTATGTATGTATGTATGTATGTATGTATATGTATTATTAATGATCTGTTGCAATGAAAATAAAATCCAGAAAACTTGTTGATAACTTCTCTAATATAAAAAAGAAGTTCATTAATATTTATGGAATTTGTATCTTTGACTATCCTAGACGGTCACATTTATGCGCGTATCCTAAAATCAAGGCGGGCTATGACGTCACGTGACGCATAGCGTCGGTGTGTCGGCAGCGTCGCGGTAAAATGCGCTGTCGCGAGTTGCAATACGACAGAGAGGGAAAGGAGACATAGATGTTGTCAATGAGAGTGCGTCCGTTGCTGTCTCCGTTGTGGTTATTTTTGAGAAATGTCGGTGAAATACTCGTGATATCATAACTCGCATAGACAAAAAAAAAATGTATTCATTCAAGAAACAAGTTTTTTAATAAGTGCAAGTCTGTTTCAAGTGGAAAAGGATAAAAAGAGAGAAAGAGTATAGACGCGAAAACAAGGTGGTGTGACTGACGATCGATCGGGTCTTTTCTATTTTTTAATCGATTCTTTTTACATACCACTTAACATTCGCGTTTATTCAAATTAATCCTGGCGTATTTATAAAAAGTTTAAATAAAAAAAAGAAAAATGGGATCCATAGTATTGAAATCCCTTTCTGTGTTACTCGGTATATTCTTCGTTTTTGTTGGTACAATGAAATTAACGTCCCACATTAGCAAAGATCTGCATAAAGACCTGGTAAGTCCGTAAGAGTCAAACCCTCATTTTTCTTTTTTACGTTGATTGTTATGGTAAAGCTCAAATAATATTATGTAATTCCGTTTCTATCTTGACGGCTATGATAAATAGAATGAACGGGGATGGTTCAAACAGAGAAAAGACAACATATGCATTTTTATTCTTTTTCCCCTTATTCCTTCCTATATTTTCTACTCCTTGTTCCACTGTAACCCCCAAGCGAACGTTGCGTAATATTAAATATTAGTTTTGTCATCCATGATTCTCTTTCTTGTTCTCTTCTTCAAGAATCGGAGAAGCGTGCGCAGTTTCTCTCAGAATTGTCTGACAATGTAGGCGGGATCGATTCGTTTGTAGCGCGTTACACTCGGCACGATGGATCGAAATTTGCTGATCTATTTTTATATCCTCTGTCTGTCGCTAGTAGTCCATTAATTCGTTCATTTGTGCATGTGATTTTGGCCGCTTGTTGAAAATGTGGAAGGAGTTGCGCATCCGTTTTCGGTTACGAATTACGAAATATAACGAGCATACAAATAAATATATTTTCTAACGAAAACAATTATTTCTTAAGATATAAATTTTATTACAAAATTTCTTTTCTTTATTGCATGACGTTAGATATTAAATTTTATAAGTTTTTTTCTTGTTTTCGTTTTTTTTTTATTTATTTTTTTTTAGTAATTCAAATAACTGGTAATAAATTTAACGAAATATGTGCCATATGCAAAGTATATGATTATTTGAATATTCGTAAAAAAAATCTGCAACTAATTCGTTCACATTTATTTGAAACAATTATTTTTATGATTTATAACGTATTATGATTTATCAGGATAGTAGACGAATGTAAATCTAATATTTTAGTTCGTTTGTATGCTGAAAAGATGGAGTAACAAGCGCATTAAGAAGTCTTTCAGTTTACGCGCCTTTTAATGAAGAAATTTAAATCTTCTTTCTAATATTCTCGGATGGTGTTAAGAAAGCAGGTAACGTTAGTTAATTTTGATTATATGATATGTACGAAGGTTTCGTTTTAATCTGAATTGAAGGTATTTTTTTTTTCATAAATTTATTCGACTTATTATATATATTATTAATCAAAAAACGATAAAATAACATCAACGTTTTAGACAAAGCACGAAGCTCAATGTAATTTTCGTATTCAAGGTGTTTTCGTTTCTATTTTTGCTGCTGGACCATCCTCGTCGTAGTCGTTAATGTATATGCTATTATCTTATAAAAGCAGCTGTCCAAAGCAGTTAGTTGAGTCTATGCCAAATATCTATTCGCCAAATTCTCGATATTTACCATTTATTCACTTAACCTAATCCTTAATAATAAATTATTCTGGGCTAAACTAATTGAGAAATATAATTACATAGCAAAATGATCATGCTTTTGATATACAATAATTTAATATACCTATGTATATATGTATATATATATACACACATACACATGTATTCTCATTTTTTAGAGAAAAGAATATGTCAAATATGCAAAAGTATTTCCATTGTCTACCACGTTGGATTTCAAAGTACCGAGCAAATGGTACAGAAGAGTGGTTGGCTCGCTTGAAATTATTTGCGGTTTTGCCATGGCAATAATTCCAAATCGTAAGTATATATATATATATATATATATATATATATATATATATATATATATATATATATATATATATATATATATATATATATATATGACTAGCACAATGAAATTAATGTAATAAGTACTATTTTATTAAGAATTTATATAATGCTTATAATGTGATACTTTCTTATAGATAAGATAAAAAATTTGTCAAATGCGGTATTGCTCTTTTTGATGCTAATGGCTGTGTATTCTCATTATATGGTGAACGATAGATTTGAAAGAATTGCGCCAGCTTTGGTATGTATGTTTTATTAAAAGTCGTGAAATAATGATAATATCTTTAAATTTAACGTGTTTTCTTTTTTTTCTTCCCTTTTCTTTTTTAGGTATTCTTCTTTATGCTGACTGGTCGATTGGTAATAGATTGGCAATTACGACGAGAAAATGCACAACCAGTTGCAGCTAATGGAGTCGATGAGAAAACTAGAAAACAAGACTGAATCTATTTATTTGAAGATTTGGCGAGCGTATTTCTTTTACACATTCTGCAAAGCAAATCGTAGGTAGACACAGAATTCTGTCGATGAGAGAAAGAAATATAAACATTAAAGATAAATTACACTAATCATGCAAACAAAACAAAACTAGATGGATGTTGAACATTTATTTCTAATATTCCTTCCGTTTGTGGGCAGAATAGAATATTTTCAATGAGAATATACAAAAATGCTACGTCCTTTTTAGTATAGACTCGAATACGTCCGACAAAGTAAAGTGAGCAATATCTCATTCACATCTTTGCATGTAAATGAAAATTTCCAGATCCACATCATAATTGTTTGGATTGATATTGCTATCCTTACATCAAAAATGAGACACAATATGTTAGCAAGTCCGTATTCATGCTCCTAACATTATGTGAAATATTTACATTAAGCATGAGATATAAGGAGCTTGTTAAAAATATATTTACCAAAGTCTGCAATATATTGATAAGATGAAAGTTAAGTAAATTTTGTTCCATTAATTAAATGACATTAGAATGCTTCTATTTTAGAAATTAATCTGATATACCCATTATTTCTTCATTTACATTGTCCAACAATGAATATGAATATTAGTTAAGCACAATTAACTGCCACAGAAAAAAATGTGTTCTCCTTAATATCATAACTGAATGTGTGTACATATATATAAATTTGCTATACTCTACATAAATATCAATTGCGTAATTTAAGATATACATGCCTACTTCATATATATATATTGAATTTATTATACAAATATGTAGAGTTATAAGCAACACTATGTTCTATCAGAAGTTACAGATAAGAAAAAAAAATTGCAGTACACTTTTGTAAACACATCTCAGAAGAACTCTGATCATTATTGCAAAAAGATTGTGATTACCTGTGTGTTTATAAAATTAATATTTGTATGATATCACAAATATTTAAATATACAGTGTTTTAACAAAATTCATACCAATAAAACGAAAAGAAACTAACTTCATTTTTTGAATCCTATGTCATGTGCTTTGTAGATTTATGTTTTCTGATATAACTTAGATAAGTACAATGTAAATATTTATGAAAAGGAGCATGCTAATTATAATGGGGCCAATTTTGTGGTCTTAACTTATTGTACATGTACTGTATAAATATCTTACTTGAAAGCAAAATGAATAAAAATGCTAACAAGCGGAAATAAGACAGACATGTTTAAATATATGTATATGAAATATATATAAATAATAATAATGTGAAACAATTATACACAAAAAGAAATGTAAACATGTTGAGAAATATTCCACGATTTATATTTAATAGCATGTAATGAAATTTGCAGTGCAATTTCACCTAAATTCTATATGCAAGTAGCCATGAATATTTGTTGAAGGAAAATAAAATATATATATATATATATATATACATAGTTTTTTTTATAGAATCTCATAACATGTTTACATTTTATGATATAGTAATTTGGAAATAAAAGGACTGAAACTGCAATAGATAAAAAAATAATATTAATTTAACATAATCTTCTGTCGCTTAATCATGCAATATAAAACTTACAATTATGTAAAGAATACTAATAATCTTCATAAGAAAAATTTTCATATAATATAATATATATTTAGAAAATTGTCTGTTTGTGGTTATGCATTTTATATTTCCAAAACATGAATGCACAAGAGTTACAGAAAATGCAAATGTAAGATGCTTTTAAAATAATAATCTTTAATATAAAATAAAAAGTATGAATATATTCATTTTATTTATACATATCAGCGAATATTTATACTTGTTCATTTTAGTGTATATTTTTATTGTTTTTTTTAAAGCAGCAAACTGATGCGATTTATTTATTTAAACAATGAAATTATAAATTACATTTATATAGAGATATTATTAACCAATTTATGGTAATAATTTGTTTAGTTTTTCTACAACTATTATTCAACACTACATTACAATTTATATTTTGTAACATTAATAAGCAAGTAGAGGATTCATATACTAAAATTATTAATTTAAAATCTATACATTAGAACCTAATAAATTATTAGGCACTTGCAATTAAGGTATTATGCTGGGTCTTGACCAGTTGTTAACAGATGTATTGCCTTCTGAAGATTTAAAACTGAAGTAGGCACATCATCATAATTTAAAGCACTTCCAGCCCACTTAATATATTTTTGAGCTTTAGTTACCTGTTCTGTTGATAATGTAATTCCACCTATGGGCATGTTATTTGTAGAATATATTGTCATTACAAATGTTCTTAAGACTATAATATATATAATTAGTTTATCTTACCATCTACTTTTATAGTTGTTTTGAAATCTGGAAGATTACATGTAGTCTTTCCATCTCCTTCAATGTCTGATGCAGCAGGTATAGGATTGAATATGTTGACATTAGTTGGACTAGAAACATCCAAGTTTGAAGTTTTGTCTTCATCATCGGGTAGATTAATATGTGTATTAGGATTAACTGAAATTTCATGAAAATCAAACATATTCATTGTTGTAGTTGCAGGTAATGATTGGACAAAATATGCTGTAATAGAAATTCTTACAGAAATACAGATTAATTAATAATAATACAAATAACATGCAATATTAAAATACATTCGTAAACCTTTATCAGAAAATTCATTTATATTATCTTCTTCATCTTCATTTTTTATTGGCCCTGGTATAGGAGTTTCACCATTTTTTATACAGTTATGTAAATAAGTAGCTTTCCATTTGGCATATTTTCTGTTTTGTACCGCCTCATCTGTAAGCTCTCCAAATACTGTTAAAACATCATAAAGTAATCCTGCCGTATAAAACGTTTGTATAACATTTTTTCCAAAATTTGAAGCCCTATCACTTTTATCTGCATATAAAAAAAGCTTCAATGCCCAATTTTCTAAATGTGCTTGTGCAGCTACATCGTTGGTAATAGCTTCATTATCATGTAATTCTTTTTTTGTTGTTTCCAACCAATTCATTAATTTCAATAAAAAACTTGTTTCTTCGCTAGTTTTGGTTGATAATTTTAAACCAGTTTGAAGAGCATAAAGACGACCTGTAAGAAAATTCACAATATGTTTTAATATAATTAACAATTTATTATCATAAAATGACTAATACTCACACCAATAACTGACAACACAATCACGTTGATCATGTGTCGAAGCTACTTTTAAATATTGTTGAATATTTTTTAAAGGTGCTGGAACAGGTGGCAACTCTGGACTAACAACCATTATGTCTAAGCAGGTAAAAAATTGTATTATTTTTTACTATATTTTGTTTTTTATATATTATATATCATTTTATATATCAAAACCTCTTTCTTTTTTTTTAACACAAGATTCTTAAGTACTTTCCACTATACCGTCTTATCTAATCGCATGCACTTAACAAATGCTAGAATATAATAAAGTTTAGTTTCGTTTAAAAACAAATCACGTCTTTCATTGAATTATGACATTTTGTCATTGTTTTATTAAATGCATCCTAAAACGCAAAATATTATCATATAATATTCACAAACCATAAAAGCTGATAAAAGCGACACTCTCTAGCGGTATTCGTTGTAAAGTTGGTCATTTACAAATATCTACGAGACAGTTCGTCAATGATTCACTGCGTGTCTATGAAGAGATTTGTCAATGATTAAACTCGCACATTGACTAGTTACTCTGTATTATGCCATGAATCATTGATGGACTACTTTATATAATTATTTTCATTTCATTTATCGTTTTAATCAATTTTTAAGTTGTATTATAAGCAAAGAAAAAAGAAATATAAAAATATGAAGATTAATTTCACGACGATCAAAAGTTCAATTATTGTTAAACATTAATCCGATTAATGATTAGATAACTCATATAAACATATCATGTAATTAACATTGATGTAACTAAAAATTTAATTGTTAATTGTAATTGATAATTAAATATTCCAATCGTAATTGTCAATTGAATTAAATTTTGACCAATGCAGTGGTATGCAAAAATTTTCTCCAGTTTACCGTTAGGTGTCGCAAATGTAGATTAAGATGAAAGCTCAACAGTTTGTCGCGACATCTGTATATAAATATTTAATTAGTTACTACCATGTGTCATCCTCGTCATGATTTTACGCGCGAATTCTTAACAAATCGTGTCTTCGATAATTTCGATACAAAATACGAAGCGGTTAACATTATAAAGTTAATAACTCACCGCTTTAAAACTAAATAATTTCATTTTACTCATACATGCGATCGTTAGATAAAAATTTTCAAATTTAAGTTATTACAGGCAAGTGCTATAAAAAACACAAATATATCATTGACAGTTTTTGAGTTAGTTATTTTTCGTATTTCGACTAGTAAACATGTCTGTTCTCTTTTTCCGTATAAGTTAAATTCCGACGAGTTAACATCAAAATTCTCTCTTTTCATAAAGCTAGACTTACATAATTTATATCTTCGATAATTTTATAATTATTTAAATAATGTATAAAGACGTGGAGTATAATAAACTAATATTTAAACAATAATACATTCGCTTAAACATTACATAGCTCGTAACACGCGAGAAACTAAAAATAATTTTAATTAAAAATTTACAATACTTAAAAATTTTTATCTCAGGGTTATTACGTATTATATCAGTATGTACAGGCTTTTTATTAATTTTGACGATTACCGAGTTAGTTTTCTTTCGTATTCCGACCAGTAAACATCGATACTCTCTTTCAAAATATCCGAACTTATAAATTAATATTTTCGATAATTGTTAAATTATTAAAATTATTTAATGTACACGGAGTACAATACACTAATATTTAAATAATAGTACATTCGTTTGACCATTATATAGATCTTATCATGCGAGAAACTTGAAATAATTTTAATTTCATTTATATAAAACTTAAATTTTAAACTGGCGGTCGTTGGTTACGTCAACAAAATTGAACCTTTGATTGACTTTGACTGTTACTGGATCATTCTTCCTTTGGATTGCGACGAATAAACATCGAAGCTTTCTCAGGATATCTTTTCTGCAAGTAGCAATGAAGAATTAAAGTGAATATATTTGTATATCATACATTTCTTGAATAATTTATACAGTTTTTTTTATTATTACGACAATACTAATTATTTTGTTTGTATTTTTCTATTTCAGAACTTCATCGCAATTGCGCGCGTAGCAATGAGTGTTTCGATTGTTTATCGATTGTTTATTTCACTAAAATAAAAATATCGTTAAGTAGAAACAGTGTTTGTTCGTTTACGTTGCGCGATTTATACAACAAATATTTTTGCACCGATTGCGTGCAATGCAGTCGTTAGAGTCAGTCAGTGTTTGTTCGCAAAGTGTTTAGCTCTTTTAGTAGACGCACAAACTGTATTTATTAAAAGACAGTAGAATTCCGCAAGGTAAATTCAGTGACCGTTCGTTAATAAATAACTACCGCGAATTAGAGTCAGTGCATCGCTGAAGAGGATCCCATCCAACTTCAATGTCGAACTACCCCATTTTCAACCAGCTACGAATCATCCACCCTCGATTTCGACCTAAATCACGGACGAGTGTTTTGGAACCACCGCAGAATTTCTTAAATAGTAAGTAATTTTTTAAGTTCCTCCGATCACTCAATTATGTCGAGAACGAAAGGTCCGAATCGGCACGAGTGATTGTAATTATTAGAAGAAGAATATTGAGTGACCACGAATAAATTTCTTCGGAGATTTATTCGTGAATGGTTTTTTATGTTTTTATTTATTTATTAAATCAGGATAGGGTCTTCTTGTTTAAACACGTTTATAATTATTTGGGATTTTGAATATTTTAATACATCTTTAAATATTTTTTTTATTTTTTTAAATAAAATAGAAAAGAATGGATATTCACGAGTTCTGATAAAGAATGAGCAAGAAGGCATTCGCGATGGATAGTCTCTGGATTACAAGCGAAACTGTGCATGATCTTCTTATAATAATTAAAATACTCGCTTGTAAGAAGGAGCGTCCAAGGGCTTGCTTTATATTTTTAAATAACTATTAATTAAATATTTAATCAATTTGAATTGACAAAAGAAAAGTCTCGGTAGAGTCACTGCTTTTGAATGAGAAACTTCGAGTAGAGTATTTGCTAAAAAACAAATAGACTTGTAGAGTCATATTCCATAAGCCTAAATAATAAGTTAATAAATTTTTAGCTCAGGATTTTCAGCAATTAATATACTAATTCTAATTTCTCTTACACTGCGAAAGGTATCTCTCGAAGAGGTAATAATCAGTTTCTATCCAAAAAGATAAGGTTTATACTTTTCAGATACGTTAAAATTGTGTTAGGGATTTTTTCATATCTTAGAATGTGGAATAAAATTTTGTTGTTACAATTTTTGAGTGATAATCGATTAAATTAGAGCACGAAGCAAAAAAGAGGCTATATACCGAGGAGGTTCCCACAAATTGTGGCTCAAGAAGGCAACTATAGACTATTGGGTTATTTTCGAAAGTTCACCAGAAACTTTCGAGAACGGCTTTTAGACATATTTTAATTTTACCATGTTATCACTCAAAATGCTCTTATGGTGATGGGTGTAGAGGTGTAGATTTGAAAAACTGAGACGACTTAACATTCCGTCTCCGGTCTCACATGTACGCGAATAGGATTATTTCATATTTTATGCATTTTTAATATTAAAATCGAGACAAATCTTGCACATTTTTTCTTTTATAAAATTCGATTAAATACATAATTTTATTTAAATAAAATTGAGTTCTATATTATTCTATATGTCATTTATTCTATAAGTATTCTATAAGTATATTCTATAAGTCATATCTACGAAACGTATAAGATATGGCAATTACGGAGACCATTGGAAGTGTTTGAACCAATGTGTACAAGAAACTGAAACAAGCACACAAGGAAATATGCCAAAATACTTAGGATTATTCGATATTTTGCATTTTTATTATTAACACGTTGAACGCTGCGCCAAAATTGCTGTCATCTGTTCAGCCGGCAGCGAACGAGCGCTTAAGTATAATAATGATACAAGGTGATCCACAACTGTTACCTATCTAATTATCTCTCCCTATCAGTTGGTGACTTTGTCGGCTACCGACACACAAGCCCTGTCTGTGCGTGAGGAAGCTCGTGGTCGCAAAGTCCGAAGATATTGTTTGGGATGTTATGATAAAAATTAAAAACTAATTGGATGCAAGATAGCCAAAAATTTGACCAAAAAAGTTATTACGTTTAGTAATATGTGTAAATCCAAGCCACATTTTTGTTTAGAATGTTTTAATAAATTTCATTGAAATTACTACATTTATTTTTTAATTTTGATATTGTCGGCCCCGGAGACCGACGCCGACCAAAAGGAAAGTTCACTGCCGGTCCCTAAGGACCGGCGTCACGCTCAACGTGTAAAATCGATTTTCATACATTTTTCACTTTTTCTTTTTCTTAAAGTTAAACTAAATTCATATTTTTACGGTGTTCGGAGACTTACTCGTGAACGGTTTCTTACGTTCTGATTTATTAGATCCGGATATCTTCTTGTTTCATAGATAATTTTTAAATTATAAGCGAAACTCCAGGATTTTTTTTATAATAATCAAGAGAGGGTTTGCTTTATATTTTTAAATAAAAATTAATTAAATATTTAATCAAATGTTAATAATAAAAGAAAAGCCTTAATAGAGTCATCGTTTTTGAAAAAGAAAAGTCGAGGAGAGTTATTGCTTTTAAAAAGCAAAAATTGAGTAGAATCATTGTTAAAATAACAAAGATACTTGTAGAATCATAGTCTGTAGGCCCTAGAATAAATTAATTAATTTTTAATTCAGGATATTCAATTAATATACTAATTTTCATTTCTCCCACTATGCTTTTTCTATTTTTCGACGAAGAGATCTCTCGATCAAATAGCAGTAATCATTTTTTATACAAAGATCTTAGGTTTTTTCTGTTCCAGGTTGCGTTAGGGTTGTCAATTTCCTTCCACATTTTAGAATCTTTTCTAAATACTCTTCTATTCAATATTTTTCCTATTTTATTCTTATTTATAAGTTTTTAATAGAAGAGTATTTTTAAATACACATCTCAATTGAATTTTTTGAAAGATGTTATGCCCTGACTTATGACGAAGACACGATTGCAATCAAGTCTCAACTTTGAGCCAAATCTCATTTTAATTCACGCGCGCCAACAGTATGAAAGGCACACATACCTAATAAGCATATCACCGATGCGATGAATCGAGAGAAGGGATAGGATTCTTCTAACATGCTTTTAGTTAATTTTTTTCCCGTACCATCGCTGAAGTCAGCTATGTCTCAAGCGATATTGGATAAACAGCATTAGTCTCAACATTCTATGTTCGCCTACTTGCTATACAATATACCTGTGTATTGTTGTGTACGGATACAAGAAAAAAACTCTAGTAATAAGTTGTGTTGGTATAATGTAAACTTTGTAAATTTAACTTTATAATATAATTGAAGTAATTTGGATTTTCTGATAGAAAAACGCAGTTTGATGGCTTTTTCACAACCAAATTCAAGAGGTATGTAATTTAAATTGATATTATTTGCGTATAATATATAAACATAACGTAACTTTTGTAGAATTGCAAAACCGAAAAATCTTAGAAGAGTTACAGTTAAAGAAACAAATGCTATTGAAACAAGGTGTTGCGCCGACTTTAAATACATCATTAGCTGTTACTTCTACTGGCTCTGCATCTACTGTGGTAATTATTCATAATTTTATTATAATACATACATCTTTTCATTTGTAGCACTCCTTACACTTCTTTTAGCCTACTACACAATCTACTGATGGAGTAGCAATGAGTGCATCGCAAAGAGCTGCTCTACATAATGCACATGCAGCATCTACAGGTTTCTTTGTTACACAAGACTCTTCTTTTGGCAATTTAATTTTACCTGTTCTTCCAAGATTTGACACTAAATGAATTTTTGGGTGCATTTTCCTTAGTGGTAATTAACATCTAATAAGAGACCGTGTATATAAAATAGATTAATGAAAACATTGAGATACAAACAAGATTTGTTTCTTTTCTGATTTTTGTTTAATATTAAAAAAGTTGTAATCAATTGCTAAGTAAAAATCAATAATAGCTAAATATGACTAGTCTCCAACTTCGAAAGCTTGAGGAATATCTACAGCAGATTGATGGATTTGAAAAACCAAAGATAAAACTTGAACAATATACTACCAGTGCACATATTGCTTCACGCATGTTATATACTGCTCAGTCTCAATTTGATGATATAGAAGGATGTGCTGTAGCTGATTTTGGATGTGGCTGTGGTGTCTTGTCATTAGGTTCTCAAATGCTTGGTGCAAGTCATGTAGTAGGATTTGAAATAGATTCTGATGCACTTAATATCTTGTATAGAAATTGTACTGATTTGGATTTATTTATTGAATCAATACAATGTGATATATTTCAATATTTACCAGGTATGCTTAAAAGTATCTTTTTTTGTATGTAACTAAGATATTAAATAAAGTAATATTTTATTTATATAACATATTACAGGAAAATTTGAAAAATACTTTGACACAGTGATTATGAATCCACCGTTTGGAACTAAAAAAAATACAGGAATTGATATAAAATTTTTAGAGATTGCTATTAAATCAGCTTCCAATGCTGTGTATTCCTTACATAAAACCAGTACACGAGATTATGTTCTTTCTAAAGCTACACAACTTGGTGCAAAAGGAACAGTAATTGCAGAGTTAAGATATGATTTACCTCGTATATATAAATTTCATAAAAAAAATTCTGTTGATATTCAAGTAGATTTTATACGATTTGAATTAAATTCTTGAGTATTTATTAATTTCTCAATAAATTTTATCCATCTATTCAAACTTTATACCCTGAGCAAGAGGAAGTTCATTTCCATAATTGATAGTAACAGTTGCACGTCTCATATAATGTTTCCAAGCATCACTTCCACTTTCTCTGCCTCCTCCTGTTGCTTTTTCTCCACCAAATGCTCCACCTATTTCTGCACCACTGGTACCAATATTGACATTCACTATTCCACAATCTGAACCATGTGGTCCGATCCACTAAAAGTTCAAAATAATAATTGAACATTTTTATTGATTCTAAATATAAGATAATTTAAAGTTAATCAATATATACATTTACCTGAAATACGTTGCCTATATTTTTAGTAAAGAGAGAACTACTTAAACCTTGTTCTACACCATTGTTAAGTGCTATTGCTTCCTCTAATGAGTTTGCTTCCAAAATATATACAATTGGTGCAAACGTTTCTTTTTGTATAATCTTTGTTTTAGGTGACAGACCAGAAATTATTGTTGGTTCAACATAAAAACCAGGTCGATCCACTCTTTTGCCACCAAATTCTATTGTACCGCCATTATCTTTTGCTTCTTGTACTGCTATCTATGAATTGATAATTTGTTAAACATATAGTATAGGATTATTATAAATAGGATTACAATACCATATATTCATTAATAGCTTGTTCACTGTGCAGTGGTCCATATAATGTACCATTATCCAAAGGATCACCAATACGTTCCAATATGCTCTTATATGCTGTTATGAGTCTTTCTAAAAACATCATTGTAATAATTTACAATTGATGAGAACTTTATATAAAGTGCTTAAAGCATGTTTGCAATTTACCTGTAAATTCCTTTCGTATTTTATTATGAAGAATTAATCTTCTTGTTGTAGTACATCTTTGTCCAGTTGTTCCTATACATGAAAAAACTGCAGCTCTGATTGCCATTTCCAGATCAGCATCTTGTGCAATTATTAAGGCATTATTACCACCAAGTTCCAATAAAGATCTTCCGAATCTTTCTTGCACTTTAAGTGCTACTTGCTTTCCAATTGCTGTACTTCCCGTAAAAGAGAGAAGTGGAATACTAAAAATATATATGAGTAATACATGCAAAAATATTTATTTATATACTTAAAACAACTTACCGCTGATCATTCACTAAAATCTGTCCAACTTCTGATCCACCTGTTATCATTGATGCAACAGAACCTGGAATGCCATTTCTTTCTAAAACACTAGCAATGATCTTAGTAGTTGCAATAGAGACAAGAGGAGTGCTGGGTGCTCCTTTCCAAACAATAGTGTTTCCACACACCATTGCTATTGCAGCATTCCAACCATATACCTAAAATATTTTATTGTACTCATATATTGCATAACATGCAATTCCAAATTTTATGTTTACGTACTGCAATTGGAAAATTGAATGCAGATATAACACCAATAACACCTAATGGATTCCATTTTTCTAATAATGCATGATTTTTTCTCTCAGATGGAAAAATATTACCAGGCAACATTCTAGATAATCCAACTGCATAATCACATATATCTATAAACTCTTGTACTTCTCCAATACCTTCTGGTAGTATTTTGCCTAAATGTAATTCAAATTAATTGTAAATATAATTTTATATATACTTATATTGTCCATGTTTTCTTTTTGCGTTTATACCCATTTCTAAAGATATCAATCGTCCTAAAGGTTTCAAATATTTTCTTAATTCAACACCAATTTGTCGCACTATTTCTCCTCTTGTAGGTGCTGGCAAAGATACCCATTGAGGCCATGCTTTTCGTGCTTCTGTAACAGCATTGCTGGCTTCCTGAGGTGTAGCTTCTCGAACTTTTGCTATAACTTTTTCATTAACTGGAGAAATGGATTCAATTATCTGCAAAACATTATCACATAATTTTGTAATATATTTATGAAATGAATTCCTAAATCCTAATTTGTTTATATATTATATTATTTTACATACTTTACCAGAACCTCCCCATCGTCCATCAAATAAGCCTGGATTTTCAGAGATAAGGCCTAATTCCTTTAAAAATCCATACTTAGGATCAGTTACCAAATATCTTGTCATTGTTATTCTAGGAATATATTTACTTTTTGACAGTAGACGTAACATTTCTGATTCTGGCAGTCATCAATTCATTAATATAACACACTAGGGTAGAAATCTGGGGTTATCTGAATGGCATTCTTTATCAAAAGAAAAAAAAATTAAAATGTTTATACATACTTATATTTATACTCTTATCAGTGCTTATATGTAAGTAACAGCAAACATATCATGGTAAGATAATATAATGACCTTTTTACTAGTCATATTTTGTAGTGTACATTATAATTATTTATTAAGTAATTTTCTATTATGTTAAAATATAGATAATTCATAATTTATAACATATAAAAAGACAAACTTTATTTATAACAATAGTTTTGACATACAATAAAGTCACGGCAGTAATTTACACAAAGTAGTAAATATTATAAAATGTTTTTTCTTTTGTTGTGAAATGAGAAAGTTTATATTTATCTCTAGGCACTGAAAATAGTCTTGAGGAATAATGTTTTTTCGAATGCTATTTATGAAATGTTATCAAATGCAATCACGTTATCATTTTAATACGTGTATGTATTTAACCTGGTCTGCACAGTTGATAACATCGTAAATCAGAAATAAGTTGAAGAACAGACCTTGTTAAAGTCGGTTGGTCCTAAAAAAGTATTTATTTATATATAAGCAAAATTTTGAAATTGGCTTTGGTTCTATTAAATTGTACTTACAGTGGATTTGTCAAAGTTATCTAATAATGTAGCTCTTTGCATGTCATCCACGCCTTCACAACTACTTAAAAATGTAGGAAGAAAATGTTGAAAGAACCATCCTATATTAACAGATGCTAAGCTATGTACAGCAGCTGCAATTTCATCAGCTAATAGATTGTGAGATCTAAAAAAAAAAATATTTGAATTTAATAAATTTAGTTGAAATTATAGTTACATATAATTTAATTATTATTAAACACACTTACTGTTGAAATAAAACTGTAAATAGGGCCATTAAGAATCTCTCAAGTAGGTGGACTTTAAATATGGATCTTCGATATAATCGCCATCTTACATTTAGTTGTTCAAGGCTTTGCAAACTTTGACGAAATATATTAACATCTGGCTGCAATAAAGCTTGGCCAAAAGCTTCCAAAATTGCAACTAATTCTTCTTTATGTTCGACAGGTTCATCCTCGTCTGGATGACCAAGTGTACGCAATACCGATGTATTATAAAAGTATTGCCATTGATGTGTAAGAATGCTGCATAATAAAGCTATTTGTTATTAATTCTTTTGTGTATTATTAATTTTAGTTTATTATAGCAATATTTATAATAAACAATAAATATAAAAATATTTGTTAGTATAACTACCTATAAAAAAGTTTTAATAAAACAATTGTAGTATCAGGGAAAGCACTGAGATCATTTCCAACAGCAGGCCATACATGACCCAAACATAAATTAGTTACTGAAGGAATAAATGCTTTGAATGCGCTAGTAGGTGCTGATATTACTAATATTAATATTTCCAATAACTGATCTAACGCAGGTCCAGCAGAAATGTTTTCTCTATAAGAACAAATTGTTTATTACTTATTTGTTATAGATACATCAACAAATAATTTTTATAAAATGATATATTGTATGCATGTACACACACACACACACACACACACTATATATATATATATATATATATATATATATTTGGTGTGTACACATGTATTAATTTCCATAATTTTATTAAACTTTAAACAAATCATATAAATATACCTGGTATAAATCTGTAACATTCCTTGTACTGCAGTTTGTGTAAATTCAGGACCTAATTGTTGTTG
Source organism: Dolichovespula saxonica (assembly GCA_911387935.1). Taxonomy (NCBI): domain Eukaryota; kingdom Metazoa; phylum Arthropoda; class Insecta; order Hymenoptera; family Vespidae; genus Dolichovespula; species Dolichovespula saxonica. The sequence goes on along the minus strand of OU427000.1, from coordinate 1,896,149 downwards.
CAATACTAAAAATACTGAATGTAGAAAATTAAGTACCACTTCACATATATTATGATATCTTATCAAATATGGTAAAAGTTCTAATGATCGATCGATACTAGGTTTTAAGTTAGAATGCAACATCTTTTTGATAGTAGTTGATGAAGAAGAACAATCTTCTAATAATTGAGTTAATGATGGTATAATCATTAATATTGTTGAATCAGAAGGTACAGGTTGGCCTTGTGCACCTAGAGGCTCTGACAAAGATCCTATCATTGTGCCTATTGAAATAAAATTTGCAATTATCTAATATAATTTATGTATTTTTATAAAAAATATATAAGCTTACCAATCAATCTTTCTCTTATAGCTCCATCTCCAGTTGGTAAAATAATACCATTAATTAATGCTCGTCGCAATACTTTTATGGTATCAGGTTTTAAAGATGGATATGTTCTCATAGAAATTAAATTTCTAAAAGTACTATGATCCCATAATATAGGTCTCAGAATGGCAGTAATACTTTGAAAGAGATGGGTTGCAGAATGAACGAGATTAAAAGGTGGTGGTAAATCACAAGATGTAGTAGTATATGTTAATGACCAAACACACGAATTAACACAACGTTGACATAACGTTTCTTTAGATTTTTCTGGTCTTTTTGCTATCCAGTGACACCATGCCTGAAGTGAAGCTAACAATTGTGAATGCCTAATAGAATAAAACTATCAATTATATAGAGAAAAATATGTTATTCTTTACTAAATTTTAATATAAAAATTATACTTACACTTCAATAAGATCTAGTACTATGGTTGCTGGTTGTAATGCTGCTTTATAAAGTTGATTATCTCTTGCAAAAATACATGCATCCAATGTTTGCGAAACAACTTCTTCTGCTAAAGATTGATCTATAGCTGATTGATCTCCTGTAACAAAATACAAATCCTTCATATAAAAATTAAAAAATAATTATTTTGATAATTTTTAATTTAAACTCACCAATAAAAACAGAATATAATCTGGCCAAAGTTTGAGTTGTAGAAGCCAAATCACGTAAATGAGCATGAACATTAGAAGCTTCTGCGTCATTCAGTAAAATAATTTGATTATTACTTATTGCTGTACCCAATTCTCCGAATACTATTAAACCTTCTTTCCAAGAATGATACTAAAAAATAATAAGTAAATTATTTTTTCTATAAATTTATAATAATTGTATAAAATATATTTATTATTATAATTAATAGTATACCAGTAATGTAAACACTGGAATAGGTGATACATCTGCCACTTTTGCTAAGCATTCTATATTGCACCTTAAAAAATGTTGCCACTCTGTTTCTTCCTATAAAAAAAGTATGAAATTTACTTAAAGCTCAAATTTAGTCATAAATAAAAATCACTTACATTTTCATCTAAATTTTCTGTATCAAGTTCTCTTAAGGCTCGTGCGTTAAATTTAAAACACATTTTCTGAAGTACTTTTTCTGCTAAAGCTAATGCTACTGCTGAATATTGTGACTGTGTACTTTCTAAAAGAACGGTCCAAATATCTAAACAACGTAGATATCCATTTACTGTGGAACATTGTTGAAACGTATGATGACAAAGAACTTCTAATAATGTATTTACAGGAAATTTTGGGCATGACTCAACTCGTTTTAAATGATTTGTTACAAATAATTGTAAAAATTCTGTCATTTTTCCCATATAACTAAAAAGATTTATATATATACATATATATGTGTTGTTTTTTTTTAATTTAATATACATTGAAATAATAATTACCTTTCATCTATGGAATCTAAACGTTCCATGAGTTGAAATAAATTTACTCCATTTTGAAATATTTCTAATAATAATCTTTCTGTCACATTTGGAGAACACAGTGGTCTGTACAGAAGTTCATTTATAGTAGTTACAGCTTGTACAACCATTTCTACTTGTTTACCATTCTGTAGAAAATAAAATAAATGAATAATATGCATCATTCAACTTTTTCAATAAACTATTATTGTAGAAATTTGTAATCTCCTACCATAGTGTCATGGTATCTAGCACAGGAAAATATAGCATCCAATAAATTAGTAGTAATATGATCTGTCAAAGCTATCCAGCTAAACAAATGTGCTAGAACTTGAAGTGTAGCAATGCAAACTTCACTAGTGCCTGTTGCTAAGCCCTCTACATCCAATACCGCACGTGTAGGTGGTATTGTTTGGCCACTAGTAGGAGAAGGTGGTGGTGTTGCAGTTCCTGATCTATTCCTTAATTTTGTTGTTTCTTGTAAAAGTACTGTATCCAAAATAAAAAAATAAAAAAATATTCTGTATGTTATATACCAGATTACTGATATTTTTCAGATATAAAGTAATTAAGGTATACCAGTTAGTGTATCCAGTGTCAGAGGCACTTGAGCACTAAGTAATCTTAATAGTTCATTTTTCCTTTGTACTGGCAAATCCTCTCGTGGAGTAGCTAATTCTTCAGAAGCAGTTCTTAAATATACTAAACCTAACAATCTTGTATGCTTATGACCTAGCAACTATTAAAATAATAGAGATATTAAGATATCATAAAATCTTAATTAAAAACTGTATATTATATAAAGATACATATTTCTCAGACCTGTAAAATATTGGAGTAAAAATCTGGATAAAAATGTGGCCAATCATGTCTTGCAATATCCACTACTAACTTGACTACTTTGTTTCTGACAAAGGGTACTACAGTTTTTTCTAATGATAATGTGTATAAAGTTGATCTTGTAAGTGCTCTATCTTCCCAAGGAAGAATTGGCCATCTTCTACCAATAGTTGTCTGAAATATTAAGTTAATTTAAGAAGTAATAACTAATCCTTATAAAATATATCAGAAATAAATAATATTTACCTCCAATGTTGATAAAGCAAACATGCTAACATAATGATTACTTGTAGATGATAAAAAATGCAAGCATGGTCTCCAGGAGTCAATTCGTGCTGCAAATTCTTGAAAACTTCGTTCAATTGTTCGTTTACGTTCATTAGTTGTTTCTGATGAAAAAAATTCTGTCATGAGGTGCTCTAAACTCTGAAGAGCAGCTGCATCATCATCCTAAATAAATTTCGGTAGCACGTCAATGTAAATTAAATTAATGTTAAAAAATATATAATAAGTAGTATGTATTATTATGTTGATTTTGTAAAATCTATAATACATTTTTTATTATAAATACATGTAATTATAAATATTTTATTATATAAAAAATAACTGTATTTTACTTACCATGTTTATTATTACAAATAATAATTTATCGATATAAATATAATATAAACATAAGCTCAATGAGGTTAACTTTTTTCTTATATGTCATGTCAAATTGAATATATTTTAACATATACCAGCATATACTCAGTAAATTGCAACACTGTAATAATATAGCATATAAAATGAAAGAATAAAAACCACTGTTTCTAAACGAAGAACATAATTGGTAAATTCAAAATATAATCAACCAATCAAATTTGAGTAATAGGTGGAGATAGTTGTATACTACGTAAAACCTATTTCTAATACACCCAATGCTCCAATCCAGTATTAGGAAATATTTAATTTAAATAATGATTAACAATTTAACTATTAAAATATGCACATTGACGGACAACTCCGTAGACACATCACGATTCATAGAGGAACTACCCAGCAGATACGGCAATTATTGAATCGTCTGTTTATGTATGATGAAATATAATATTGGAAAGGTTTGATTTATTATTAAATAAACATAAGAAACACGAAGTATATTATTTTCTTTTTAATTTTTAATTTTAATTTTGCCATAATTTTAGAACTTTATCTTTTCCACCTGATGCAACACGAAGACCATCAGGAGACCAATCTACAGCATAAACTTCATCAGCATGTCCAGGCAAATCCTCGTACAATTTTTTTGTTTTCATGCTCCATACTGTTGACAATATTCAAGGAAATATAATAATATGTTTAAAATATATGAAATAAAATAATAATACACAGTATACCTTTTAATGTTGAATCAGCACTACCACTGAGTAGTAAACGTGAGTCTGCACTCCATGTAATAGAATAAACAGCTTGTACATGACCCCTCAATGATGCTATATAATTACCAGTATTTGAATCCCATAATTTTATTGATTTGTCAAAGGATGCTGATGCAATTATATGACCATCCGGTGAGAATTTGACATCATTTATCAATTGCTGATGGCCTGTCATCCTTGCTGAAATAATTCAATGTAAACTGATGCTCCCTTAATTAAAAAGAAATTTTTATTTATAAAAGCAGTTTAGTAATACCAATAGGCTTCTTCTCTTTTTCTGGTTTCCATAAAAATAGTGTAAAGTCATCTGAACCAGAAACAAGCTTTTCTTCGCCTACTGAGTTATATTGCTTCTTTGCATACTCTAAAGAATTCTCTACTTTGTCTTTTGTATTACTCATTTGAAAAGGACCAGTTCTAAGTGCGTAATCTACATTCAATGCCAATGTGTTTACCCAATGACCATGACCTTCAAGTGTTCTGCAGAGTATTCCCTAAATTATATCTTATTTAAGTATTTCCTAAATTATATCTCATTTAAATGTCAATATATATATCAATGTTCATAAAATATATATCTAATTCATTAAACTCTTACATCTTCAGCTCTCCATACTCTAATAGTCCTATCTTGAGAGGCAGAATATATAAGGCCTCTACCTCCCCATTTAACACAAGTAATACTTTTTGTATGACCAGAAAGAACACGTATTGTTCGACTAAATGTTGTATCCCAGATTCTTAAGTCACAATCTTTAGATGCACTTATTAAATATTTACAATCTGGATTCCTATGATAAGGCTCCCAACATAAAGATGTTACCCACATTTTATGTCCAATCATTGCTTTGCCTAAAAGTTATATATAATTTGAAAGTATATTGATATATTTATATTTATACAAATTTTAATTGAATTAGATTGAAACTTATAAGCATTTACCAACTTGCTTTCCCGTTTTTGGATCCCATTGTAAAATCATGCCATTTTTACAAGCTGAAACCAATTTATTACTACATGGTGACCAGGAAATACATAGAACCCAATGTTTATGCCCTTCGCATGTATAATATGGAGTTTGTGTATAAATATCCCAAAATCGTACAGTAGTATCTCCAGAACCACTTGCCAAGTATTTTCCATCAGGTGAAAAAGCAACAGATATAACAGCTTCTTTATGTCCTGAATATAAAAATAAAATTTTAATAACTTTATCATATATAATTGAATCTTTATTACCTTCTAAAGATCCAGTACATCTTGTTACAGCTTTAACTTTAAAAACTGCTTGAGGTTGATATATAATTTCAAGAACATTTTCACTGACGTTAAAATTTTTTTCTATATTTTTTTCTAGTGTATCTGTAATTTCTATGTTATTTACATAGAATGCCAATGGCACTGGTTCTTCATGTTGTAATAAAGCATTGCAAATTGCTTGAAGTTTATTTACCGTAATATTAACTGGTAAATCTAACAAACCACCTGGAAGAATTTCTCCAGTATCAGATTTAAGCCTCGATAAAACTCTCGTAGGTTTATTATCCGTTTCATCGTCAAGTTTTCTTTTATTCATCTTTACTGATATTTCTTATATTTATTCTCTTTTTGTAATTGAAGATATTATTCTCTTCTTATTATTAAGATATTATTTACATATGAATTTTATATTATAGGTTATTTTTTTGTACTGTATACACTTATCATTTCTTTATAATTATATAATAATAGATTAATCATATTATTTAAGAATAGTCATTAAAATTACATTGGTACTATTGATAATTACAAAATATGTACAATTACTACCAATTACTACACTTTTGAATACAAAAACACGTGCGTGCCAGATTTATTATATACATCTGCATCACATAAGCAAAAGTAATTTAATACGAAGTCAAGATTTCAAACAAATTTCGCGCTCTTTTTTAACCAATGGCAACAGCATTTATAAAATAAACGATTCGTTGTGAATACTCGCCATTATTAAAAAAATGATTAGTTTTGGAACGTAATATTTCTAATTTAAATTGTGATCCTGTTTTTAAATCCGTTATAAATAAAATAATAAACAATATATTTGAGAGAAGAAGAAACTAATTAATTGTATATATAATAATGAGTCTTATAGAAAATTTAAAGAATATTTTATGTAAAGATTCATCGATAATGGTTAATAGAGCTCGTTTATCATATATTGAACGACTTTTTCCTGAGTTTAAGGATTATGTCATTATTTATAAAAAAGTGAGATTTATAATATTATGTCTTTAAAATAATAATAACGAAGTGACTAAAATAATATAGGACAACTTGAATATTGCTCATTATATATATTATAATTGTTTTTTTTTTAGAGCAACTACACACAACATTTATTAGAAATAATTTATTTTTATATTTTTATTTAGGGGAAAAAACTTTGTAATCGTGATATTAGTGATGTGGAATCAAATGATTATGGTATGTTATTATTATTTATACATATAAATATATAAGATTATATTATCTTAATTAATTTCAGATACAGAAGTTACTGGTAATCCTTTAGAATATTCATTTGGTGATGATAAAATTATTAACAGTACTTTGATAATAGAAAGATATTGGTACCAAGAAGAAGAATCATATACTCCTTTAAGTAGGCTTGAAGCATGGTAATATACAATTATAATATATCATATCATTCATGATGATTATAATAACTAGATTAAAATATAAAAATGCAAATAATAATTATTATCATGTCTATATGATTGAATATGAATTTTTTTATTCATGCTATTGATACAGTATAGATACTTGATAAGTAAAGTAAAGAGTATGTTTTTATATTTGCATTTTATTAATTATATAATTAAGCAACTCAATATTATTAATGTTTCTTCTAAAGTATTAATAAGAATATTATTTTATCTTCATAGTACAATATTAAATACTTGTCTTCAGTATTTGGATGATGATAATGTCTTACCAATATTCATACTTTGTGATGGCAAAGATCATAATAAAACTGCAATACTAGGTAGTATTGTTCAAAAAAATTGGCTTAATACGATAGAAGTTACAAATAGTGAAATACAAGCACTCAATATAGTTAAAAATGGTTGTTCTAAGCTCTTATTAAAACATCTTAAATTATCATTTTCACAACCATGTGATGTACGTGTCTTCTGTTTCTTTTTCTTTCTAAAATAAGAATTCATATTATCATATGATTTTCTTATATTTTAGGTATCAGTGTCTACTTTGAGTACTTATCATTTATTTGGGTTTAGACATGAAACAATAGAATTACCAAAACATGAAGAATCTTGTTTTAAAGGAAGTATAACACTTAACATAATAGCAAATAGCATATCATTTGATCCCCCTACAGGATCATCCAAGAATAGTTTAGTAAGTTTATTTAATAAATATGTATACCAAAAAAGAAATATTTATACATACATTTAAAAAAACAAATAGCATTTAAATATATTCGCTTGTAGGTTCTTGAAATTATCACTGGAAGAAATGATAGTATTTTGATGAATTTGTGGCATCAATTGTTATTATTAAATCAATATTTAATGATATTAGATACTTACAAAAAAATGAATGCAGAATCATACGATAATTCTAATTCATTGCAATACCCAAATGATTTTCTAAATCCATGTGTAAAGGTATTTTTATAAATATGTACATACAGTAATAGTTACTATATACATATATTACTATTTATGTAAATTTTTGGTAATAATATTCATTCTTGTGTATGTTCACCAATCATAATGTAGGATCAAGATAAAATAATGGAAAATGTAAATCTTCTGCTTATTAATGATTATAGCTATAGAAAAACTAGTTATAATAAAAGAGAAGAAATATACATTGAAAATGATGGAAATAATATAAAATTAAAGCAATATATAAAGGCTGCATTTTTTAGACCAAACATAGATTTTACTGATCTCATGTGGGAACTACTTATGTGTAAGTAAATAATTCAAGATATAACTTAGTCAATATTTATATATAATATCTTGTAGGTATTCCAAAGTATACACAGATGACAGAATGTATGCATAAAATATTTCAAGAAATTGTAACCGGTGAATATCAACCGCAGGTATTAAATATATTTCAACAATATATTAATGAGTTTTAAAATATCATACATATTTATATATTGCATTGTAAATATAACATAACTCTCAAATTAAACATATATTTCAGTTAAATGTAACAAATAATACAAAACTTGCAAAAATATTGCCTGAATTATTTGATCAAAAGACAGTTACACATTTATTAGTAGGATGTTTACCATTAGAAATTTTAATTGATATAGGATTTGAAAAAGTAAGCAGTGATTATAAATATATTTTAATGAATGCAGGATTTATTACATTTGATGACATACAAAAGAAATTTGAAAAGCAACCGGAAAAATTTGACTCCAATTTTTATAGGTAATTTACTTATAAATCTCTATAAATATTTCTTTTAGTTACTTTCATAATTAGATAATTAATGTAAATTATTATTTTATTGTATGTTTATAGGAAGAAACTGATTAATATGATACAAATTCATATTGGTTTGGAATTTATGCTGCTTTTACAGAAACATATAAATTGTTCAACAGATGTTTTACAGTCATCATTGGAATATATCTTAAAAGAAATGGCATCTATAGAATTCTCTATAGAAGCTTTACATGATTTACATAAGAACAAAGTATATACTTTGACTATCCCTGTACCAAATATTCTTATTAATGAACTTAATAAAGGGTATGTATAATGTTTGAATATTTTTTATATTTATAAATTTTAAGTATTTTTCTCCGTTAGTATTCCTGCAATATGGAGAGTTAATCTTGTTTCTGAATCGGAATTATCAAAAACCAGGACAATTACCTATTTTAGTGATATGCCTATATTTCCTCCTAATATGTATTATATAGGTAAAAAAACAGTCTATATGTTGTTAAATGAGTGATTACGATAACAAAGAATTTATGATGTATATACATAGCATACATTTGTTTTTCAGAGCACGTAAATAAAGTAAGTGAATCATTTCACATTACAACAGCTGTGATTTCTTCTACTAAGGTTAATCATATATAATTTGGATAAAAATCGTATATATTTAGTAGAATATAAAAAATTTTCTATAATATAAGATTTTTATTATTTTAAGTTATTAAGAAATATTAAAGTTTTAGTATAAAAGTTATATATTTTATATATCAAAAAATATTATTTTAAAGATAGGCAAAATAATATGAGAGAGAATTTTTCTCTATGTTCAATGTGTACTAAAAAAATCATAATGAATGAAATAAGTGTAGTGAAATAAAAAGAATAAATGGAAATTTGTTATAATTTAAATGAAATTATCATTTCTATGAGTAATTAAGATAAGATCTATTTGTTAAAAGGATCCTATATCGGCGGAAGAAAAAAAATTTCTTACATTACTGCTAGAATTGTTATCATCGTCCATATTTGTTATAAAAAATGACTTCAACAACGTTTTATTTTCTATATTTAAAATCGATAAAAATCTGTTTGATTTATTTTAATATTTATACGAAATATTGAATTAATATTAAATTATTTTTTTTTAATTTTTCTAAGGTCTACAGTGATTGGTCACTTTGATCCTGTTTAAACCAATCATAGGTTATCCGTTCGAAGGTGAATATAATGATACAAGTTAGAAAATTACCGTGAGAACATAAATCTGATGTACGATGTAATACATTTAATGTATTATTCGTACGTTACTTTTCGTTATGATATCAGGTGTGTTATTCCTCATTTAAAACATACTTTGATCGATATTTATGTCTCTGTTAGTATGAGGCTTAACTCTGTGAAAAATGAATTCTTCGTTATTGTTTTAATATTTTACATACTACAGGTATTTTTAAATAATAATGGAGCGAAAATATGACCTTAAAAATAAACACCAATACTATTCTGAAGCATATTCGATTAGAACTATTTCAAATGATAATTTGGAATTTTGGATGACACGACTTCCGGAACCATTAAAAAATTTACCCATTATATATCTCGCTATTCCCGGTAAGTTCAAATATTTTTTATATTTATATAATCGATAAAAATTATTTTCATTCATTCATTCACCATTTAATTTTTATTTTGTGTGTGTGTGTGTATTAAAATATAGAAAAACAAATATATATTAAACATTATTATTGACATCTTTTATATCGACGTGCGTTACAAAAAATAGCATATTTTATTTTTCTTACGAAGACTAGCACATTCTAATTTTTTACGAAAAGAAGCACGTTTTGATTTAGTTCTTAAAAAATAGCATGTTTGATATTGATAATGATAGCAAGTAAAATAATAAGCATGATTCGCTATAAACAATAATATATCAAATACACATTACATATTCTTTTTATACACTTCCTTACATAAAAAGAAACATGTAACATTTTCAAGATTATTCTTCAACAACAATCAACAAGGTTATTCTTCACAGGTTCGCACAATACGATGACTTATACGATAGAACGACATAACGAGGTAGGACCTGATGAGCCTGCATACATCAGAGCATTGGGTCATTATTGTTCGATTTTTTCAAAGCCTGTTATTTTTAATTGGTCGGTTACACAAAAGAACAATGTAAGGGAACAACTAAATGGTGGGATAAGATATTTGGATTTACGAGTTGCTACAAAAACAAGGGACGACAATATTTATTTTCTTCATGGTTTGTATGGATCAGAAATTACTAAGCCATTAGAGGATATTGTACGTTGGTTGAATCATCATGCAAACGAAGTTATCATTTTAGATTTTCAACATTTTTACAATTTTTCGGATATGAATCATCGTCGTCTCGTTGCAATAATAAATGACATTTTTCTTGAGAAATTATGTCCAACATTTTCCTCTTTCGATCATATGTCTTTACATTGGCTTGCTTCAAAAAGATATCAAGTTTTTGTCATTTATAGAAACGTTTACGCGATGAATCATGCGAATTTGTGGCCAAGCGCTCTCTGGCCAACACCTTGGCCAAATACCGTATTTGTCGATCAACTTGTAAATTTTTTAAACGATGAACTTCAAAAACGTTTACCCAATATCCCTTTAGTATCTCAATGTCTCTTAACTCCTAATATATCGTACGTTATGAAGCATCTGTGTGGAAATTTACAGTCAGATTTGGCGCCAATGTGTCAAAAAGCGATTCTCAGTTGGATAAGTCAACACAAATCTGGATCTAATGGATTAAACATAGTTATAGCTGATTTCATATCCGATAAAAATTATTTATTTCCAAAGACAGTTATTCAGGCTAACCTAAAACTCTTAAAAGATTTGTAGATTTGTTTAAGCTTTTATTAAAAAAGTAGACTCAAGTTTATTCAAAGTAATTTTTAGAAACATTATTTAGCAATGAGAGGATCTTTTAACTTTCTATGATAGTAAAAATCCATTGGAAAGCATGTATTTCATGTACATACATATTATTTATATAATTACAATATATGATATTTACAATACTTATAAAATTCATTCAATGCTAACATGTATTAATACATAACAAATATGTAAATAATGAGCAAGGGAGGAGCATGATATTTCAAGTATGTTGTATTAAGTAACACAGAGTTAATTTTTTTTAAGTTGTATATTAGAACATGATGTAACATGATGGTAGAAAAATGTTACATATTTTCTGTATTTAAGAGTACTTGTTTTCCAGGCAAAATGTATACATCCCTTTCACGCATCTTTTATTCTATTAATGATATATGCGTTTATTTTGAATTAATGAAATGATTTCCTAAAAATGGTTCAATGGAAACAGTCTCTTAGTTATAATAAAAATTCAGCCTTATAGTAGAACTTGGCTGTATTAGATAAAGCATACTTTGGAAACAATATGTATATTCAAAGCATAGAATTTCAATACAGAATTGTATTAAACTTTGTATATAATCATATTTCTAATGGTGATTTCAGTATGAAATCATTTTATATAATTTAATTAATGGAATTATATTTATCATACTAAAGTTGGTTGGTTTTAATTTTTGATATCCACAAAATAAATTGAAATGTAATCTATATTATATATATGAAGAATAGAATATAACATACGAATGATTATACAAGTTGATATATACTGCTATTAATTGAAAAAGTATAAACATGAATTTGTTTGTTTTTGGCTTTTTATAGTTAAAAAATCATGTAAGTATATTTATATTGCCTGTATTGTTAATATTGTTCTTCACATATTAAATATATTCAGAATATTTCTAAGATGTTAACAAGACAAGATATTACTGATAATATATCATACTTTAGATTGCTTTAAAAACGAGTAGCTCAAAATTACTTCTCATTGCAAACAAGATAAAAGATATTTGACGGATATAAATAATATGACTAATGATAACTAAATGTATTATCTATAAAAAGAAAAATTAGTTTTTCTTTATGAATCTTTGATAAAATTAGGATAATAACTTTGAATCATATGAACATCTAATGTGAAGGGGGATGTTACAAAGTTCTTAAACAGAATGCTAATTAAGCAAATCATTTTAACAATTTACTCACGCCTATCTAGAACTTTCGTCACATGCAACAGTGACATCTGCATTAGGTCACAAAGCTTTTACTTTAAGTTGTTTCATTCTTGGTGCACGTTTCTTTGCTAATCTACGTTGCTCTTTTTCTTCCCACTTTCTTTGCTTATCAGGATCTTCTTTTTGAAGAATTCTTTCTTTTTCAGCTCTCCTACGTTCTTCTCGTTTCTGTGCTGCAGCTTCGGCTCGTGCCGCATGTGTTGTTTTTAAAAAGGCTTCCTCTACTCTGAGCCGATTTTTATCAGCTTTATTCTTACCCTATAAAGCAATCAATAACCTGTTAGTATATCAAATAAAGTTTTTACTTTGATAAAGGAAAAAATAGAAGAATTGTAAACCTCTTTAGATAACTTGAAACGTCGTAACTTATCCAATATGTAAAATGTAAGTTGGAGGAGAAGTTGTAGTTTCTCTTGACATTCTGGACTAGCAGTACGTCCTTTTATACTTATGTTTAGTCCGACTAGTAATACTTTTTTTACCTCAGGCATTGTTAATTGAGTAGTTTCTCTAGTAGAAATTTAATTATTAGTGTAATAATATATTTATAATTCTTTATTTATTTACATTTGAAAAATTTTTTTGTTGCACACTTACGTTTGTTGTTTAGGTCCACTATATTGGTCACTAATATGGATATAATCTATGTATGGCGCAAATTTGGCAAAAGCTTGTAGAACTCTAGTATCTAAAATAACTGAAACTGTTTCAGCAATTTCTGGCATAACATAAAAGCCTGCTGGAAGTCCATATTTTTCTCCAGGTCGCTTTTCAGGGCAGTAAACACTAATGTCAGCCATATCTCTTGCTAAATGCATTGCAGTTCGTTTTGTGGCAATTGCTAATACAAGACTATCAATTTCATCTTTGGCAAAATCTACTCTTATATGTGCTTGGTCATTTTGTGGACGTATTAATTGAGCTAATACTGCAATTAAGTCTTGTCTTTTAATTAATTTGAGTTCTATCAACATTGAATCACAGCCAACTCGACCAGAACAATACAAGGTATATTGTGACTCGCTTTCCTTAACCAAACCATTTTCAGATACATTTTCTACCAATTTTCCTGTATCACCTACAAGAGTAAAATTTTCTAACAAGAGTTGTCTGTGTTCTTGCAACCAACATTCTGCTATACGTGCATTCTTAGCACGCCCTGCAATATAATTTATGCAATATACTAATAGTCCAGCTACCATCAATATTTCCAGACAGAAACTATCCCATCTTGCACGCAAATGCAGAGGTACTTTAGTAATAGTAAGTGTGGATGGTTCATCACTTTTAGCACCTGCATTTCCACTAGTAACATCTAACCCCTCAAATTCTTCTTCGTCTTGAAAGTGATCAAATTCATTATCTCCATCTACAATAAGAACATCATCTTCTTCAAAATCTTCATTTAAATCTGCTTCTTTATGATGTTCTGTTATATGAACAGAAGGAACTGCCGAATTTGGTCTGTCTTCTTCAAAATCTTCAAACTCTGCAAATTCATTATCTTCTGAAAGCTCTTCATGGAAATGTGCTGTGACCCATATATTTGCAGCAACCAATACTATGTGAATGATCACTAGCCACAGTTTCATTTTCCCTAAAATTATAAAATCAAAATGAATTTCATTTTAGATCCAATTTTATTTCAAAGTCAAATGAGATCTGATGACATTTTATAATATACACGTACTTATATACATATATAATGAAAAATGTTAATTAATAATTTGAAAGACTATTTTAATATTTAAAACAAAAATGTAGACGAGATTATCGAACAAAGAAAAAAATATTTCTGTCATCTTTTTATTACGTTATTTTACCGACTTTTGTTCATAAAATAAGAAAACATACAATAGGCTATGTGTCCTACATTTCTTCATGTTTATCTAGTCATATCTTGCTTTCGAAGGTATCATTTACCTTAACTCCGTATGCGTCCGCAAAATTATATAATAAATCTCTGATTCTCCCACATCGATTTAATTAATCAACTACATATGTAACACAAAAACTTTCATTCAGTTTTGCATTACAACTTTGTAAAACACAGGTTTAATGCTTACGAAAGGTAGGTGACTTGCATGCCACGAATATAACTGCACGATATTAAACGTCATTTCCTTAACGCCATTTGACGTGTACATAGTATCTGTCTTCGAGCCAAGATTTGTCTCGATTTGTTTCGATTAAAAACGTTAGAGGGAAGAAGTTACACGAGCTGTCATTGGTTGCATAGAAAATAACATTGTCGAGTTAGTCGGTAAAACAGTTGAACAGTTTGAAAATATATACATATAATGAACGAATAAATTTTCGCGCCTAGAAAAAAGAGATTATTACGCATGCGTGAGATATCGATTTACTAAGTCGAATGAGATAGAGAGAGCCTCCCTCATTGCGCATACTCGATGTTTATGAGTCTACTAATTCATTTTATGTATCTATTGCTGGCTGCTCTTGTGTACTTGAAAGCCGAGAGAGCCATGCCTTCATTTGGTTTCATCCCAAGGATTCTACGTCGTGTATTTTCATCGCAATACGGTTGATATCGTCGCGTAAGTTCAAATATTAATGATCGCTAAGTCGTTCCACTACTGAAAGTCGATAATAACAGACGTAACGACACACGAGTCGCGTGTGACAGTGCGAGGGAGTCCCGGAGGCAAACAATGGATCAATACCGATACCTTGCAGAGAAGTATAATCTACGGACACGAAGCCGAAGAATCGTAGATCTCTCCTCTGTTTAACCTGTTTGTTAAACTACATCTTGCTTCTCCGTTGCACTCTACAGGATAAATAAACTTGCTAAAAAGGTATGCAGTAGTCGTAAAAACTAGCCCTGTTCTTTTGCTTTTATATTTTCATTTCTCATTACAATAATGTCAATTATTTCAAGAAAGTTGTCATGTAAAAGTACGTAAGTAAGGATGTTTGTACAAAGAAGATATCATTGAAACTTAATGATTTAATTGATGGTATGGTACGCGTACGTCACTTTTTATTTCGGACATGATCATAACAAGTATCAACAGAAACATTTCATTATTCATTGAATGATGTTTCCTTTGTATCGAATTAAATTTGAATAATTAATTGTATTTATGTAGGAATGTTCTTTTTATTTCCTTTGATAGATAAATTTTCCTCACCTCCACGTATTTGGTCTCTCCTGCAAAAGTATGGATAAACTCGACAATCAGTCGAAGAGTTCGAAGAAAAAATGTTCGAGATCAAGCGCAGGGTCCGCAGATGTGGCGACTCAATGTGTCCAGGTCGTTGTAAGATGCAGACCAATGGATGAGAAGGAAACTGCACGAGGTTATATTCGTGTAGTTGACGTCATTCCGTCAAGAGGGGTAGTAGAGATTCGCCATCCTCGGGACGATCCGTCCACGGACAATGTCAAGGTCTTTACCTTCGATGCAGTCTACGATTGGCGTTCGACTCAGCAAGAACTTTATGAGGAAACTGTGAGACCTTTGGTTTCTTCGGTATTGGATGGTTTTAATGGTACCATTTTTGCTTATGGTCAGACTGGGACAGGTAAAACATATACTATGGAAGGTTCAAAAATGGAACATGAAAAACGTGGTATAATTCCAAGATCCTTTGAGCACATATTCAATCACATCGGCAGATCAGAGAACATGCAATATCTTGTGAGAGCGAGTTACTTAGAAATTTATCAGGAAGAGATACGGGATCTTCTTCATCGTGATCAGAGTCTTCGATTCGAGCTGAAAGAAAAACCTGAGTCTGGTGTCTTTGTGAAGGATTTATCGACAGCCGTTTGCAAGAGCGCAGCAGAGATTCAACGTTTGATGAACGAAGGTAATCAAAATAGGACGATCGGTGCTACCAATATGAACGAGCACAGTTCTCGCTCTCACGCGATATTTTTGATCACTATCGAGATGGGATCCATCGGTGATAACGGCGGCATTAGAGTAGGTCGTCTGAATCTAGTCGATCTCGCTGGTAGCGAGAGACAAAGTAAAACCGGTGCATCCGGTGAAAGACTGAAGGAAGCGAGTAAAATTAATTTAAGTCTTTCTGCTCTTGGTAATGTTATTTCGGCATTAGTTGATGGGAAAACTACTCATGTTCCTTACAGAGATTCCAAACTTACCAGATTATTACAGGATTCTTTAGGAGGAAATTCGAAAACGATTATGGTCGCAAACATTGGCCCTGCTAGTTACAATTATGACGAAACACTTACGACTTTGCGTTATGCTAATCGTGCTAAGAACATTAAGAACAAGCCACGAATAAACGAAGATCCTAAGGATGCTCTTTTGAGGCAGTATCAAGAAGAAATCGGTCGTTTGAAAGAGAAACTAGCTCAGAGGAGTATGGTACAACGTAAGAAAAGGAAAACGAAGAAGAAAAGAGAAGACGATCTTGCGGATTCAGAATCAGATGCGGAGGATAGTAAAGGAGAAGACAACAACAAAACCGTTGAAGTTGATAAAAAATTAATAGCTGAGCAATTGAGAGCTGAGAAGCAAGAGACTGAGAACCTTATTACGAGAATAAAAGATTTAGAAAGCAAGATGCTGTGCGGTGGGAAGAATATCATAGATCATACGAATGAACAACAAAGAGCATTGGAACAGAAGGCAGCAGAGATTGCCGAGCGTAAGAAGCGCGAAGTTGAGATGCAACAAAAACTCGAAGACGAGGAATTAACTATGGTCGGTGTACGAGAAACATATACAACCTTGCAGCAGGAGGTAGATGTCAAATCAAGAAAGTTGAGGAAATGTTTTACCAAGTTGCAAGCATTGAAGCAAGAATTGGCTGACGTGACTAATGACTTTAACAGAGACAGACGTGATTTGGAACAAACACAACATGAATTAATGAAGGAGCTCAAACTAAAATATTTGATAATTGAAAACTTTATTCCTGAAGAAGAGAAGAACAAAATATTATCGAGGATACATTTTGACGAGGAAGAAGACTGTTGGATTTTGAAAAATTCGGAAGCATCCAATATAGAAACAATAAAACGTCCTACGTCAGTTCCTGGAGCACGTCGACCAATTTCCGAATATGCTCGAATTGCTCTAGCAATGGGACGTGGATGTCGTTATGCTGGAGAAAATATTTTGAATTTAGATCTGGACATGCCAGCTAGAACCACTTCGGATTATCACGGACCAGCTATCGCGCCGACCATTCAAGCTGTGCTCGAAGAGGCTCTTCGAGATGAAGGAGACATCGATGTTGATGCTTCGAATGCAAAATTACGTTCTAAGCCACGATTACAATCAGCAAGGATCAGGCCAAGAAGCGTTCCGAAGATGCAGCAAATCCCGACTCCTGTTTATCCGAAAACTAGAGGACTTGTACCCAAATAGTCGTCGCTTTTCTTCGTGTTTTTTCGTTCTCGTCCTCTCGTGGTTCTCTGTAAAGAAAAGTGTAAATATTTGATGAACTGCGCTTCTATTTAATTCTTCGCGATGCGCTCGCCTAATCTCTTTCTCTTTCTATCTCTTTTTCTCTCATTGAAAAAAAGGAAGGCACGAACGAGCCGGAATCTTTGGAACCTAGTCATTGTGCAATTATTAAGTAGTTAGCAGACATTGATATTCCGATGAATTATTTGTTGTAACAATAAAGCACGAGAAGCATATTGTCATTTTTGCTCGCGCATTTATCTTCGCTTAAACGGCACATTTTTTTTAAACTATTATTATTATTCTAGATCATTGAACACAATTTTTCGATGTTTACTTATATACAAACGAGAATAGTACAAGATTGAAACTACGGAAATAAACAATTCATTTTTATGTATTTTTTTCATCGTCTTACAATCATTATTTTCATGTGATTACGGTCAATTCCATTTCGACATCATTCGTAATCATTTTAAATGTCACATTTTTACAAGCCGTTTGTTTATCCGCTGCTCTGTTTATGTCGATACGTTGTTAACATTTATTTATTTATTTTTCTTTTTTTATGGCATCAGCGTTTTTTCAGATTTCTTCGGTACAATGTTTATCTGCTTTCTCTGTAACGTCTAAAAAATGATAGTAATAAGAATCGAAATAATATGATACAAATAAAATAAAACTTAAATGGACGTCTTATCTTATCAGATAATGTAACACATAGATCTTTTTTTTAATATATTGCAACTGGAAATAATACTAATACTAATACTAATAATAATAATAATAATAATAATAATAATAATAATAATAATAATAATATATTAATGTGCGAAATATATATTTTTCAATTAATAATTCTGAAATTACCGTTATATTTTGCAGAATATATATGTGTAGATATATTTTGCACAGTACAATATAACACACTGCATTATTACTTACGCTTTTACCACGTAGGACGTATCGATCGGGCACATACACAGTAATATGAAACACATTCATTCATACATATTCACTTTTCTTGTAAAATTTCCACGTTGAAACGATTGCAGTTTTTGCGCGATTTTCTTTAAATAGAATAAAGCGATAAAAAAAAATAATTTTAATAGATACACGTATAAAAAAAGAAACAATGTAATGATGAGAATACTTCAAAATCTTAAATGTAGGCGCCACGAAGAACGAGAAAAAACGAAGTGCTCATCGGAAAGTAGTAACGCAAGCAAAACGCATTGTTTTCTTTTTATATTTATACAGTGGACAAAATTGGAAATTTGTTGGTAAATAAAAAGTTCTGTGGCCGTATTAACATAAATATACGGATAATGATATTCTCTTTTCTGAAACTAAAACTTCTGATATTTTTATCATAAAACATTGTAAAAGATTATGTTGACATAATTCTATTCCGAGTTAGTTGAAAGAACTTTCAAATACATCCAGGAATAGAAAGACACTCTTGATCGAGTATCGATGATTTGTATAAAATTTGTTAATGGCATTCTTTTATCGACACACGCGCTATCATTCTATACAATAAAGTGTTTAATAGAAACGTTGCTGTTGCGCGTATGTTCCATATGGTTGTTGCGATTGTTGAGGTGATTGTTGCTGAGGATATCCGGATGGATGACTACTCGATGGACCACCGTATCCAGTAGAAGCACCATATCCTTGCTGTGGAGAGTATTGATTTTGTGGTACGGTTGATGGACCATATTGATTTTGATTACTCATGTTACCATATCCTTGATAATTATAACCATTGTCCATATAATTCTGATTAGTGCCAAAAACTTGCGGTTGAGGTGGATAATTCGGAAATTGCTGATTAGGAACATTTGGATAAGTTAATGGTGGAGCTTGTGGTCGGGGTGGCTGATTAATTGCTGCGTCATAATTTTGATTATAAAAATTTTGCATCGGAGTTATCGACGATGAAGTATGATCCATCATCTTTGGACCTGACGATCTTTGTTCTGAATTTTCATTGTTGAAATTTATATGCGATTTTGGTACATATTTGTTTGGAAGATCACCCATAATATTCGCTATTAAACGTTTAGTTTCGTTTAAGATCGCATTGGGATCATTAGATTTTGTGATTTCCAAAGTTCTCGTTGCTGGTGATCGTGAACGCGAACGCGAACGTGATCTAGACCATGAACGAGGCGAATTCGAAATCGATTTTGAAAAGGCACGTGTCCTTTTTTTTGCTTTCTCACTTTCATTCACATTTTTATCAGCTGCTTTGTAAATGTCTTCGAAAGTATAATCGTCATCATCATCCGACAATTCTAATTTCACTTTAGATTTATCATCATCTTTCTTTTGTTGCTGTTGTTCTTCCTCATCGTCGTTAGCAAACATATCTAACTTAGGTACCCATTTGCTTTCTTCATCTGATGGATTTTGATTTCCTTTACGTATAGAGAATGGTGAGGCTTTTCTATTCGTTTTGCTCGTTGACATTTCAATCAATTCAGGGGTAGGCGATTTTTTTGATAGAGATATACTAGAAGGTACTACGACACTTAAATTAACGAATGCTCTTAATTTCTCTACCCTGGGTAAATCAGTTGCTTCTAACTTTTTGAGGAAATTTATAAGACCGTGCTGTTCATGGGTGGTTAGGTCTTTAAAATTTTGTAAGAGCGTCTTTAAATCTGTGTCTGATAAATTTTCCATTCTTGAAACTTGATCCACTGTATCGGTTAATGCTGAAGTTACTAGAGTTGATGTAGATGTAGGTGTACTACTTTGAAAGGTCCCTGTAATTCCAGTTGTGATACCACCACTCGAAACACTGCCAGTTACACCAGTAGCACCACTTGCTAAACCTTTTACAAAATCAGCGGTGGTGACAGGTTTGTCCGAATGTTTCGATGCTTCTGCCATACCAACTACCGCATTAATTAATGTTTCTAGTTCTTCCTGAGACACATTCGATCTACCTTGTGCAACGAGAGCAGCAGCAATTTGTTGAGCTATAGCAACTTTGTCAACAGTTCCTACGCCAGGAACAGTGACTGGTTCGGAATTAATTGGTGGCGTAACTATTTCTATGGATCTAGGATATATAGTTCTTCCACTCACAAAATTACTAGTTCTACTTGCTTCAAGAAGCTCGTTTTTTTTCTTCTTTTCCTCTTCCATCTTTTTCTTACTTTCAGTTGCTTTGTGTAATAATTGCGCTATGTTTTGTATTGCTGTCTTTGTTGGCGCGATAGCCATCTTTTCTATCATGCCAGCAAAAAGCTGTCCTTTCAGTTTCTCTTTAACCGTTTCGAATAGGACACTCACTTCTTCGTCGTAAAGCAATTCCTCAGCGGAATTGGGCTTTGCTTTCTCAGCAGCTAATGCCCTTGATAAAAGTGACACTATTTTGGGGCCTAGGGAGCCTAATTGACCCTCGAGAGCTGTCAGAAGTCGCAATAAACCTACCACTTCTAAATCTTCGCTCAATACTTCTTCCTTTTGCGGTGGACTTGGTGATTTGTCTTTTACGGGATACGGTGTCGCATAATGGATAGGTCTCGTACGCGGTGCAATCCGAGAATAATAACTACGATACATATTACTTTTTCCTCGTGAATAGGAAGAATAAACATAGTCTCTTTCTCGTGGATCGTGACGATCGTAATAATCTGTTTTTATTGTTTTTGTACCTACGTATTCGACTTCATCGTCGCTCTCAATACGATGTCTGCTACGTTTCGAGGGAGGCGATCTTTCGCGTCTACTCGAAGGTGGAATCCATTTTTCAGGAGGCTTTTCTTCTGATAATTCTAATCGTTTTTTGATTTCTTCTTTTCTTTGTTGTAATTGATCATTATGAATCTCGCGCATTCGTTTGTTCCAAAATTCGATCCATTCGGGTTTGAAGTCGTGTTTGCTCGGGTCTTTACCCTCGGCTTGCAATTCTTTGTATCGTCTATTCCAAAATTTTTTCCACTCGTCTGGATAAGAAGGATGTTTTTCTGGATTTTTTTCATGGAACTTTAAAGAACGATCGAGCGTCTCCTCGGCTCGTCTAATTTGCTCTCGATACTTATCCCACTTATCGCGTTCTCGAAGTGGTTCCAATGAACGTGATCGTGATCGAGAACGCGAACGCGAACGTGAACGCGAACGATCACGAGAGTATCGTGATCTGGTACGATACTTGTTGCTCTTGTCCGATACACTACTTCTTCTATCACGAATAGGGGAACGTGATCTTGAACGCGATGGCGATGGACTGCTTGATATACTTGATAGTGATGAAAGGGACTTCGTTTCGTCCGATGGGCGTTTAGGAGAGTTTTTTAAATTTTCCGTGTTTTTTTCACTGGGCTTACGTAAATTTAATTTGTCCTTGGTAAGAATTCGTATCTTGAAAACCCTAAAAATATTTTAAAAATACAATGTTTTAAATAATACTATATAGTAACTACTATAGTAATAGTAGGATTGTCCCATATGTTTGGTGTATCTTACAAAGTTATAGACAACTCACGATTTTGTCACATCTTGTTTAGTTTCTGTTTTCTTCGGAGATGATTTTTCTTGTTTCTTTTCTTCCTTTTTAAATTTGCCATCTGTTTTCTCTTCAGGTGATTGAGAATCTTAATATCAGAAATTAAGTTTTGATATCACAGCATAAATCAATACAATAAGTTTAATAATTATAAAAAAACTTTATATCGTATACTCACCTTTCTTATTACCACTATTACCAGCAATTTCAGCCATCTTTTCTTCAAAGTTAGTCACCCATCTCACATCGTAAACTTCCATTAATGTTAACTCAGGTGTTTCCCTGTATGTAGGAAACAACCATTTTGATTGTAAGGTAATATTAGATAACTTATTTTAATCAAATGTTACAATTTTTTTTTAAGTGTTTCTATTCATTTTATACATAATATAATACAGAATATACTTATAGATTTTCATCCCATCTTTACATTACATTTAAGTAAAACATATTTTATTTAAATGTTGTATAAATGTGGGATATTGTTAAGAAGAAGCAGAATTTAACACACTCTTAAGGTACTTAAAATTACAAATATATACCAACTTACCTAAAATGATAGTCTTGATATACTCTTTTGATATATTGCATTTTATTTTTTTCAAATTGATTCTTGTCTACTAATTGTGGCTGTAATCTTCCAAATCTTTCTTCAATTTTTTTTGCTGCTAACACTGATATTTCGTTGGCTCCACGTTTGTAATTAGGAGTACGCGGTAATTCTGTAATTGCTCGCGATATTGTTGGAAAATGTCTATTCAAATATGTTATCCGATGATTGTAACTGGTAATATGAGCCATCACAGTCCGTGGATCACCACGTTTATCACACAAAACACAAGTATAACTAGGTTCGCAGGAATCATTGTCCACAAGTTCTAGTAAATATTCAAGACCAACAAGCGGCGAACTTCTATGGCGATCTAAACTCACTTGAATCGTCGTCGTTCTTGTTAATTGATCTTCCATTCCTGGTGGTACTGGCTCACCTGGAGCCAAAGCATCCGTAATGGCAGTAGATTGAACAGGAGCAGTTACTTTCGCGATATCAGAACGTTTCGACCATAGTAACACGGGATATGGCCATTCGTCCAACTTAATTTTATGACGATTACACGAATTATGACTTATTAACTTATGTGCTCCAAACAGAGCAATGTTACATATGTGACACCATATGTCACCATCATCGGTTTTAGAATACACAGGTCTAAGAGTGCCATCTTCAGCAGTTACACTGCTTCGCATTAAACGTTTTCGATCATGTTCTTCCTGTAGAAGATAAATATCGTGTCAAAAACACTAATCTTTTACAAATTAAAAAAAATATATTAGAAATATGTGGTTATCAAGTAAATTTAATTCTTGTAATAGATTCCAATTTATTTACTCGTTTTATTAGTTTATTGTTATCATTAATTTATCATAAAACTTACACTTATTATTCTATAATTATTTTAACGCTGGTTCAGTAATAGATTTTCATTACCTTTTCTTTATCTTCTTCTGAAAGATGAGAAGGATTACGCCCTTCTATATCAAGATCATCAAAATTCTGCATAGTTGATCCACGAATAGAAAGATCACCCATTACACACTTTCTGAAAGTATCAAAGTGATATACAAATGAATACAGAAGAGATAAAACATTAAAATCGCTAAGATCTTTTACACAACTTTGTAAAACTTACAAAATAAAGACTCATAAGATATTACAAATGTAAGACTCTGAATATTATCTATACTGGAGTATTTATATAAAACTCCAGTTACTTACCGATAAAGTGATTTGCTTTTATTTTAACAATGTATTCTTTCTTCAGGAACCACAAATACCACAAAACAATTAACTAAGTAAATAACATAAGAACCATCACTAGCAATGCAAAGTTAAGATTCACTAACTTTGCAAACTGTATATAAGTAAAATTTTGTTGTCTTGTGGACAACGTTTAAGAAAAAAGACAAAGATGTCATCTTTATTTAAGATCTGTATCTATGGTTAAAAAGATAAAGATGTCATAAAGATGCCACTGACGATATACGATGAGGAATACTGTGAACATCGACATAGGAATATATATCAACAGTATAGAAATCAATTATGCAATTAAAAGGTGGTTTTCATTGATAATGGCTACACAAATATGTTATAATAGTAAAGAACGCAATTTATATTTTGTGTCAGATGAGACAGGTGATACACTGGAAGGCATTTAAGGCACATAAATCCTAGTAAATGAGAGGTTATATTTTCACTGGAACAAGATAATTTAAGATTATCGAAACTACTGTCGTAATTACACCAGCTTTAAGTATACTATTCATGCATCATTGGCCAGTAGTATAAAAAAAGTTCATCGGCTACAGTCGAGTAGCTATTTCTCAGCAGTCCAGCCCGACGATCCTGCATATCGTCCCTGTCGATATTACTAATTTGGATTGTTTTCTTTTTTTTTACCTGAAATGTTATTGAAAGAAAACGTTTTTCACTTACCGAACTATGATTTTGAGAAACTTCTAATAATTTCTTCGTTAGTAGTTATATTCTTTAATATCTTATTTGATAAAAAAAAATTCCACATTCATCAAATATGCGCATGCTCCATATGTATAATTGTCGTAGGTGTATGTATATTATGAGATCAACGCTTTTAGCGAGAAAAGTATAAGGACGTTCGAGAAACGGTTAGTATATTTTCGTTTTAACTGCCCTCTGTCCGGTAATTTTGAAATAGAATGTCATTTGTTATTGCTTACTGTGTTGTAGCCATATTGTTATTTTCTTTCGAAGTTGACTTCTTTTGTTTTACGTTTTAACCGTTATTTTTTTATTTAAACTAAGAAGCGCGATACAGTATTAGCAATTTCAATTTCTATTTATCTATACAGAATTCATAGAAATTATATGTAAGTGTATAATATTTGTAGCATTAACTTGAAAAGATCTTTATTAATAATTAATAATTAAATATAATAAATGATTTAATAATTAATAGATGAATGCATAGATTACTTTTTTATTCAATTAACCATTCAATCTTTTTTTCAAATTTCGTTAGCAACAATAATTTGTATAAATCGTCGAATCGTATAGTTCTAATAACGAATGAAAATATGATATCAATACTTCGATATAAGACAAAATATAAAGTAATATAAAGTAATGTTTGAAAAAAAATGCTTGTTCTATATATTTGGTCTACATTGACAAAGGCCACTGGTCAGAATAAATCAAGTCAGTATATAAATATTGTTCTGGCTCGGATTCTAATTCGAATTAATTTTCATTGTATTGATGCATATTTTATATATTTGTTATATTTACTTTAATTATCGATTTTCTGATATATAGTAATATATTAATCACATTAAAAAATATATTCTGTTCTTATAATTTACAAAAGGATTTACAAATCGATTACAGTACATTTAATGTGTCTTTTTTTTTATTCAGAATTTACAATATTGACAAAGAAATAAATTTCGGCGTATTATATATTTCTTCTTGTATAATATATCTATGTCTACATGAATGGGAAAGCACGTGAATAGTAGGGTAACGACTGTAACAGTATTTGCAAAGATGATCATAGAGGGGTCTTATACGGAATTCCTACGGGACTTACAACAGTCAGTCAGTCAGTCGGTCGGTCGGTTGATCAGCCGGTCTTTCGTCCGTTTTTATCTTTAAAGTTTCATGAAAGAGTTGTGGGTGTATCGATGTTTTCGGCGATTGATCGACATTCTTGGAACTCATTATTGATTAATAAGAGCATAAAAGAACAGAACGATCATATTTGTGATTAGGAGCAATGCGAAAGTCCAGAGGACTTCTCGCGATCGTTTGCGGTCTTTTGTTATCATTTTCAGTAAATACTTGTGGATGGTCGTTGGATTTATTGGGTTGGAGAACCAAACAAGCAGAGATGCTTGATTTAAAAACACGTTCCAGGGGTGAGTTCATAGGAAAGATTAGATAAGAATTTTTTAATGAATTTATTGAGAAATATTTATTTAATTTAAGTAAAAGAATTATTCTAGGACATTTTTAGTTGAATATGATAAAAAGAATTTGGAAATGCGTTGAACATGATTGTTCATCGTAATCTTCAATTTATCATTCACTTATACTTACTTTTTAATTTTTTTTAGTTCTCAACTTTTTTCCTATCCCAGTAGAAGAAGAGTGTCCATCTTCTGATAAACGACGACGTGGGATATGCATGAACACGTACCA